>CM021768.1:667749-803903 GCA_011076525.1 Nettapus auritus
GCCGCCCGCCCGGGGCCGGGAGCGGGGCGCAGCCGTCGGGCTCCGGGCGCTCCGCGAGCAGGTGAGGGCCGGGCCGGGGGGCGGGGGGCGCGGGCGGGCGCCCCCAGCACCGCTGCGGCTCCCCCGGTGCTCCCCCTCTTCCCTTCCCATCGCGGGTGCCGGGAAGGAGGGACCGGCTTCGGGGCGAGTGCTCGGTGCTCCCCCGGCACTGGGCAGGGCCCCCCGGTCGGTGGGGGTGTCCCGCGGGGAGGTGGGGGCGAAGGGCAGAGCGTGGGCAGGAAGCACGTGCCGAGGGGTCCCGGGGCTTGGCCGTGCTTTTGGTCTGAAATAGCGTGAGCATCCCTCCCGAGGGGCAGCGAGAGCAGCACAGGTCGCCCTGGTTGATGGCAACCTGCTGCAGTGCTGCGGCTCGAGTCCAGGGCTTGTGGCCCCCCGGACCCCTCCCCGTGAGGTCTGTCTGTGTGCCCTGTGAAAGCCCTGCCCGGCGGTCGCTCCGCATCCCATGGAAAATAATCCTGCTCCTTCTCTGTACCCGCTGCTCCTTCCCGGCTGCTTCACCTGACGCCCAGCCTGTGGTGCTGGTCCTCCGCCGCTGTAAGCGCCGGCCCCGGGCTCAGCGCAGGGCCCGTGCTGCTGCAGGGTGCTCGCCCCATGGGGGCTGCCCTTCTGCTCTGGGGGGAGCGCGTTTCTGTGCCGACGGAGCCTGGCGGGGGGCCGGTGCTGTGCCTGAGCACAGGTCCCACACCGTGCGGGGTCAGCACCGACCGTGTGCCCTGCTCGGTGCAAAGCGCACGGCGCTCGGGGGGTCCGTGCTCTGAGCGGGGCTGTGCCCGGCTGTGGTCCTGGTGTCGCTGGCGTGTGGTTCTGGCCCGTGCTGTGGGGCGGACCGGTTGGTGGCCCGCAGGCTGCATCCCTGCAGCAGGGACCAGAAGCCAGGCCTTTCCCTCCCCGGCCCCAAGGGCACTGCTGGTTTGAAACGTGATGCTTGGGGGGGAACTTTGTCACATATAGAAGTTCTTCATTTTAAAAATAGTTTTAAAATCCCCTCCCTCCCACCAGCCCTCCAAAAAAAGGAACCCCATACTTTTGATAAAAAGGGGGGTTGTTTTGTATTTGATAGCGTTGTAATGATACTTTTATCGGCCTTTGTATTGAGACTGTTAAAATGTTTGAGGAATTCTTCTTCGTTTCAAACTTCAGCGCTGAGACTGGTTTGATGTGGCTTTTAAAGATGATTGTGATAACAGCCTGCGGATAGCAATCTTGAAAGCAATTTATTTTGAGTTATGTGAAAGAGGAACTGTGGTTTAGTCTCTCAGTCTGCTCCAACGCTCAGTGAACAACCAGATCCTGAACCTGCCAACCTGTGCCGGAGACTCGTGCCTTCTGCTGCCAAATTACCTCTTTGGGAACGGTCCAAAGTACTCCTGCTGGACGGGAGTAATTCCTCAGAGACGGTAAGGTCAGCTTAGATTGTCACAGGTGAGGGAGGAAATGGGGTTTTCCAGAGTTAAGCTGTTACGAACGTGGTGGAGGAGAGTTCATTAATGCTTGGTGGGAACATTGGTTGATTGGATCCAGTGTATCCTGGCAAAAGTGGGTTTCGTGTCAGCTGCTTCCAGAGATGTCGTCTCAGAGATGTACGAGGGCCGTGAGCTGCCAGCACACCACGGCCACCTCCCTGCCAGAGCCCCCACGGGGACCCTGCCGGGGACACGGGCACCCCGCAGCCCCATTCAGGTCCCGCGGGTGCAGCCGGCTGTGCCGTGGCTCCTGGCGTGGTGCTGGGGCCAGGGGTGGGCTGGGACCGGGGGTGTCAGCCCGGCGGGCCGGGGAGCAGGGGGTGCAGGAGCCTCTCTGGGGACCTGCAGGAGAGCTGCGAGCACAGCCTGGAAGTGCTGCCCCCGGCCCCAGTTGTTCCCGGGGCCAGTAAGGCCTGGGTGAGTTTAATCAGCACCTTGGCTGCTTTCAGCGTCTTGGTGAGCCCGGCGTGTGCTTCCCGAGGCTGGGCCGGGATGGAAAACCACTTTCTTAGACTTGCAAACCGCCAGCATTATCTCTGGAACAACGAACCAACCATCCTGGGCGTCCTTCCCCCAGCCCCGTACCAAACCCGCAGCAGCTCGCGGCCGTGGTGGCACCTGGCTGCACACCAGCCCCTGCCTCCTCTGGCGGCTGCGTGGGGACCGGGAGGACCTGGCTCTTCCCCCCGGCGGTGGTCCCATGTAGCAAGGGCCAGCCCCTGCTAACCGCGGCTGCCGTGCCCCGTCCCGGGGAGGAGCCCCTGGCGCGCTGGGTGAGGCAGGAACAGTCGGGGCGATTGAGCGGGTTGCCGCTCCTCGCAGCTTGTTTACCTCCCCGGAGCTGGAGGCTTTCTGCTCTGCTGCGGCACTGGCCACATAATCCGGATTCCTCAGATAAATTCCTGCTGTTTCTTTGAGATCCGTGGCTGCTGTTTTAATTGCCTTGAGCTCCGGGCCAGACACAGGATCCTTGTTTTATGAAATCAGCGCCTATGAATGATGCTGTTGTGCGTATGTCTCCGGGTTTCGCTCTTTCTCCCTCTCGCCCTCCTCCCCTGGCAGCCGGGGAATTCGGCCCTGGCGGGGTGCTGCCTGCTGTGCCCGTGCTGCTGGCGGCACCGACTCCAGCTGCCGCGTCGTGTCGGCCGTTAGCTTCTTTCCCGAGCAGGGTGCCCGGTTCGAATCGCTGCCCTTCCTTTGTGATAACGCCTCGGTGACCTGCGCGGGTGGCTGCCCGCCGCTATCTGCGCGCTCTGAGGAAACAAACCCATCTGTTCTGCCCCGGTAACGTTCCCAGCGCGGGGCCACCTGCGGCTCTGCCACCTGCGGCCGTGCCCAGGGTCCTCGTGTGGTGTCCGGGGCCCAGGTTTGCTGGGGACACACCGAAACGCGACGGGCTGCAATGGAGCGGTGGAGATGACAGCTTATATAGTCGTGGATTAAAAAAAGCGAGCAACTGTTGTGCGGCCGGGTGGCCAGACAGAAATAAACAGGGCTCCGCTGGGCGGGAGCGAGAGCGGGTGGCAAGTGCAGGCTGGGCCCGGCGCCGACACGTGTGTCAGCCCAGATGAAGCTAGCTCATGCGAAAGTGTCACAGGGTTCTCCTGTTTTCCATCTGCGGTGGTGGAGAACTATGAAACATGAGTAATAGTTGCATGAGCGGAGCGAGAGTCCCCCGAGCACATGCTCGTGAATAGTTTACCCCGGGACACTCACTCCCGGTTTGCTCATTTCTGCGGCCGGTTTTTATTTATACACCTGAAAGAGAATTTTTACTTCTCCCCCCGCCCCCTGTTTGCTTTGGTCATCGGAAAAAGAGAAGCAGACAATGACGGCTCGGGGCTGGCCAGGCTGTGCTTGTTGTGGGCGCGTGGCTTTCTCCTCGCGCTGGGTGGCCGCGCGGGGCGGAGCTGCGTTTCCCATGGATTCGATCTATCCGTCTATTTATGTTTTTATTTACCGCCTTTGCTTGTTTCGACTTTTCTGGGGTGTTTTCATCCGGCCGGGCCGTTGTGCGCCTTGCCCAAGAGAGGATGCCCTTTGCTGGGCGGCGTGCCCCGGGGAGCACCGCGGGGGTGCTGCGGGCGGCACAGCAGAGGGGGCACGGGGGAGCTGTGTGTGCTGTTAGTCTCTGAGGATGCTTCGCGATCCCTCGTGGAAGATGTTCTACCTGTTGTCAGCAAACGCGTGGTTCTGTCTCCAACCCTTGGGGCAGCGAGGAACAGGAACGGCCTGGTAACGCGCAGGTTTGCCGGTCTGACGTGATGCGATCAGGTGCTGTAGTACAGGAACAAGTGCGCCAAGCACGCCTTTGCTTTATAAGCTCACGTCGGCTGTTCCCAGGCCTCCTGTGGGACTGTGAAGAAGTCCCGGAGGTGGACGCAGCCCGTCGGGGGTGCTGGGCTGCCTGTCCGTGTGCTGCCCGCAGCCAGACGTGCTCCGTTGGAACCTGGGCATGTGCAGATGCAGACCCAGGGGACAAATGCCAAATAACCGGTCCTTTTTAGGGGATTTGAAAATGCCTCAGCGCCATCCAGGTGTCGGGTGAGCATCTCTCAGTATAACCCGCCCTTCAGAGCGAGGCTTTAGCTTTAGCTTGGTGTGGCCCGGCCAATTTTCCTGCTGGATCCAGCGCAGAGCAGGGGAGGATTTTGAGCGCTGGCAGGAGGGAGGCAGCGCGGGCATCAGACGCCGGGCTGCAGCACCGGCTGCTTACCCCCAACCCCGGAGGCAGCACCGACCCCTGTGCTGAGCGCCCCACGAGCGCACCAGGCACCTTGTGCGGGCGGCGGGGCGGCCCGGAGGCGAGCCCGTGGGCTCCCTGCCATTCCTCGGCCATAGGCTGGGCACTATTAATATCGCGGGGCGTGAATGCAGCCCATTCACCGGCCGGCGCGGGGGGAGTGTGCAGCGTGCATGTTCTCTGCTCCTCCCAGCCTTCGCCCGGGTCGCACGGCCATCGGCCGGACCCGGTGTGTGCGGGGCGAGTGTGTGCCTGCGGGTCCGTGTCGGTGCTGTCCCCATCGCTGCCCATTTATAGCTCGTCGCCTCTGGGAGCCTTCCTGCCTCGCTGCCCCCACGCCTCTCCCCCTTCCCGTTTTGCGTGAGGAAGCGAGTGGAAAATGCTTGAAATCCTCCTCTGAGCCGCTTTTTCCACTGCCTGCCGGCGTGCCCCTGGGGCCGCCCTGGTGCTGGTGCGCGGCTTCAGCCCACGTAAGGTGTTGTGAGCCCCCCCTCACCCGGCCGTGCCCCCCTTCTGGCCTCTGCAGCCTCCCCACGGCGGTGGGTGAACAAACCACCCACCCTGGGGTGCTGGCTCTGCGCTCTGCCCCCGGGGCCGTGCACGCAGTGCTGCGGGAGCTCTGCTGGCTCTGTGCAGCCCCCGGGGCACACGCGGCCCCCGGGCCAGCCCCAGCAGCTCTGCCTGCCCAGAGCCGCCCCCTGCCCACAGCCGCCCCCTGCCCACAGCCGCCCCCTGCCCACAGCCGTCCCCAGGCGCTGGGCCAGCAGTGCTCTGCTGGGCACGGGGCTCAGAGCCTGGGGTGCTGCGGGGGGGTCGGGGCTCGGCTGGGCTCCTGGCACCCTGAACCACCCTCTCCCCCCGAGGTGCTTCCTGCCCTCTTGCCTTACATTTACACAAACGTGTCCTTCAGGTCTATCTTAAATATATATATATTTTTTCCCCTTAGCCCCCGTGTTCCAGACCCTCTTCCCCTTTTATTCTCCACCCTCTCGCGAATGCTTTTCCGCTGCTCCCATCACAGGCCGTGCTGGGATCCGAAGGCTGAGACGGGTGCGAGACCTTGTGCAGCGCCCGGCCTGCCAGGGGCGTAAGGACCCCTGCGAGGCGTGTGGGGCTTTTCGGGGTGCAGGTCCGAGGGGGGAGTGGCTGCTCCCGGCATCTCGCTGCGGCTGGTCCCCCCGCGTTGCCTCCTGCTGGGTACGCGCGGCTGGGGGCCGCGCAGGGGCCGCGTCCGCGGAGGGGACCGGGGGGGCCGGGCCGGGAGGGGCCGGGAGGGAGCCCGGGGCCGCCCCCCCGCGGCGATTGGCCCCGGCTGCGGGGGGCCGGGGCTCCGCGGCGCTGCCCCCGCAGCTCCCGGCCCGCTGCCGGCCCCTGCCCGCGGCCGCTCGCCCCGACAAGGGCCGGAGCCGCGGCCCCGGCTCGCATCAACCCGCCCGGAGCGGGGCCGGGACCCGCTGCCTCTCCCCCTGCCCGTCCGTCCGTCTGCAGGACACCGCGCTTTGCCGGAGGTAAACGGGGGGGGCTCGGCGGTGCGCGCTCCCGCGGGTGGGGGTCGGGGGGTGCCCCGAGAGCGCGCCCCCAGGGGCTGTGCGCGGGTCCCGGCGGTGCCTCGGGGCACCCGGGGGGGAGCCGCGGGGGGCACCGGACCCTGCCGGCACCGAGCGCTGTCCTCGGGGTCCCGCTTGTCCCCTCTGGTCCCGGAGGTCCTTGCGGCTGCTGGAAAGGGGTCAGCTCGCCGTGCGCGGGGTCCTGAGCCGACACCGATCTGTCAGAGCTCTGTGCCGAGGTGCGAGGCTGGATTCCCAGCGGTTATTTGTTTGTGGCTAAAGCAAACAGCAGCTGCTGCTCGGTTTTGTGATTGGTGTTTTAGAAAGGCTCCTTGGTGCCCAGGGCAGGAGTGGGGAGAGACCTTTGCCTTTGGAGGTCCTTGTACAGTCGCGGGCTGGCAGAGAACGTTGCGCTGTTGCTGGCAGCAGGTTGTGTTCTTTGCCGTGCGCACACGTGAATTCCTATCACTGAGGGTGCTTTCTGCTGCTTACATTTTAACTGAAATGCAGTTAAGAAACACAGAAGTGGTGCTGGCGCAGGCGTAGCAGCTCCTGGCTGCTCTGCACAGTTCACGTCTGGGTCTGCCTCTTGCACGGTGAGCTGTGCAAGGAGCAAGGGCTTGTTTCAAAACGCCGCTGTCTTCCTCCATTTGATTAGGGAAAAAATAGATCAGATCCTTATAGCAGAGGCTCATCGCTAATTTCCTTACGTGATAAAACGTCAAATCCCAGAGCAAAGCAGGTATAACGTGTAGCTTCTGAGGAGGTGCACCCGCTCGCTTGGTGTACGTGCACTTCCTTTGAGAAATGCTTTTCTAATAACAGAGCAACGGAACAGATCTCACCGTGCTTCTGGTGAGCGTTCCTTGTCTGCACTGCCTCACGTGTCCAGCACCAAGCGTATGCATGGGACGGGCTGCCAGCAATTGAGTTTCGTAAGAGAACAAAATATGGCTGTGCCTAAGGGCACTTCAGTACTTCCCCTTGATTTCCGTACTAATTTCAAAAAGTTTTGAAAGGTCTCAAAGTCAGTGTGAGTCGAGCAGGCGAAAAGAAGGCTGCCCTTTGCCTGGGGGTGTACCGGGGTCGCTGCATGACGTGCAAGTCGTCTCCCAGGGAGAGGAGAGCGGGGTCTCCTTCCTTAAGCTCTTTATTCCTTGGAGAGCCGCTGACAGTTTGCCCAGAACAGAGGCTTGCAGGCTGGCATGTGCACTGTGGTGGCCGTGGACGGGCTGTTGCATTCAGACGTCTGTGGGAGCAGAACCCTCCAAACGCAGGCAGCGGCGGCAGGGATCGAACGCCTCCTGGCGCAGGGTCCGGCCCCGGTGCGCTCCGTGCGGGGCTGGGGGACGCTCCTCCGGGACGGTGAGGTGGGCGCGCTCACCCGGGGCTTGTCTCGTGGGCGCATCGGGGAACGTGGGCGTTCTGGGCGTGAAAGGCATTTTGTGGTAGCGTGCGGGCTGCGAAGATGGGAGATGGTGCCGCCGGCAGGGACGTGGTGCCGAGGGGCCGGGGTGCGTTACCCTTTGTGCGGGCCGCTCTGGGCAGGGCCGGTGGCAGCGCGGCCGCATTCCAGCAGAGCCGGGGGTCTCCCGCCCGGTTAATGATTGAGCCACAGTAACCCTCCTTGTGCGAGCCTCTCTGAAAGTCACCTCCAGGTAATTACCGTAACGCTCCCGAGCTGTCGGGGCAGCAGCACAGAGCTGCCAGTGCCTCGCTCGCTGGAGCCCCACGCTCAGTTTGGTACAGGAACGAGCCTCTCTGACACCGGCTGGCCGCCTTTGCTAATCAGGACTGCTCCAGGGCTCAGGGATCACCCAGGGGAGTCAGCAGGGAGACCGATGGAGCTCCCAGCACAGCCCCGGGCACCCAGCTGCCCTCCCTGCTGGCACAACCTCACCAGCCCGCTCTGCCTCCCCCCGTCCCCGGGCGCTGCCTGACCGGTCCCAGTTAATCATTGATGCTGCCCGTGCCACGTGGCCCCGCCGCATTTGCCCAGCGCGCAGCGGCGGAGCTGTTTGCTGAGTGCCTTGAAGGATTCCTTATCAGAAAAGGGCACTCGTCGCCCAGTGCCAGCCACAGGCTGCGTAAACGTTAACGGCTGGCTCGGGGAACCGGCCCTGGCAAACACAGCAGCTCGGGGGACTTCCTCCCCTGGAAAATGCCCGGGGGCTTGGCCTCCTCACGTCCCTCACATCGCTCGAGGTGCCTCCAGCCGGCCGTGCTGGCAGCCCCCTGCTGCTGCTTCCTCAGTGTCCACCCTGCGGGTCCCACCGAGGCAGCCGGCTCTGTCAGACCCCTGCCGCCGCTCGGGACGTGCGTTGGGGCCACCCCTCGGGTACTGGGGTGCAGCAGCTGGGCGGCAGGCGGGTGCCTGAGCTCTTATCACTGGTGCGGTGCCGCAGGAGGGGACACGTCCTGCTCTGCCACCTCTTCCTCCACCCACCCAAGCGTAGCGCGGTGCCTGGAGCCGCTGCGCTCTGTCCCTGTGTCCTGGGGCGAGCACCTGGGGCTGGATTTCCTCGGAGCCTGCGGCACACTCCTGGGCCTCCCGGTCCCTAACCGGCGGCAGGAGCGCGGTGCTCCTGGCGGGACGGCACAACGCTGAGGCTGGGGGCTCAGCACGCTCGGCCCGGCGGCGCTGGGGATTTCCTGCCCTTTATCTCGGGGGAAGAGCATCTGACTGCAACGTGCGCGGGGTCCGCAGGGAGCCCGCTCGCGCCGATTTAATGGCAAGCTTGCTGCGCCCTGCTGGAGCTGGCTTTGATGCTCATGTTCAAAGCTCGCTAGGGCACAAGTGTGTGGTGTCACTGCCTAGGGAAGGTGCCTGCGCTCCCGGGAGCGTGTGTGCTCGTGCAAACACGACTGGGTCACAGCAGGACAGGAGGCTTCTGACCTGCAGGTTGGAACTGCCCGAGTGTGAGTAGTGTGCAAAGGTAGGTGCCGGGGTTTCTGTTCTCTCCCCGCCCCCCGCTCTTTTTTTTCTCCCCATGAATTTCACAAGAATATTTTCACCGCTGTCAAGGGCACAAGTTCAGCTGCTGAATGCCCCTTTGTCTTCCGCAGCTCAGAGGAGTCACGCTCTCCCGCTGTGCCTTCTAGGAAAGGCAACAAAACGTTTCCCCCGTGCCCCTGCCAGCGGCGGCGGGGCTCCGGGCGCTGAGCTGGGTCCCCGTGGCTGGCGGTGGGTCTGCCTGCAGGGTCTGGTCCTCAGCCTGTGCTGCAGGCCGGGCAGGGAGGGAGCAGAGGGCTGCGGGACTGGCCCCTTCTGCCCCCGCTCGGTCCCCGTGGGGTCAGTGCCTGCGGGGTGCGTGGTCCCGCTGCGCACCGTGGCTCCCGCCCCATCCTGGGTGGGAGGGGAGGCAAAGGCAGAGAGGGCAGCGAAGCGAGCACTAAAAGAAAAGGGGAGAGGACTGAAGGGGGGTCGGGCTGTGCTGCTGGAAATGGGACGAGGCAGAGGCTGGGGAGCTGTGAGCTGGGCTGGGGGGAGGAGGGAGCGGTGCCGGGGGTCGGAGGACGCTGGCGAGGGGGCGGCCGGGGCAGGGTCCCTCACCCCCAGCAGCACTGCGAGTGGGCAGAGGCAGCCAGACGTGTCACAAGGCTGCCGGGACAGGGACTCGCAGAGGTGACTCAGAGCTCACTTGACCTCATTTCGTCAGGCTCGTTGGGTAAGAGCAGAACCCCTGGGCAGTTTGGGCCTCGTTTTCCGGACAGATAACTGCCCGTGGCTTCCTGCGGCCCTTCTGGAGGGAGGCTCTGCGGGTACGGTCACTCGGTGCTGCCGGCTCGCGCGGGCTGTCCCGCAGGGATCAGGGCTGCTCGCCCTCAGCACCTCCACACACAAGGCCAAAAGCCGGGGCTGGGCAGGGGCTGGGGCTCCTGTGGAGCACGATCTCCTGCCAGCCTTTGACTCGTGCTCCGGACGGGCGCTTCGCTTTGCAGCCGGGATGAAGCCGACCCCGCTGCCTGCCTTCCCCACGCCCCGTGCCTGCACGCACCTCCGCAGCACAACGCTCCCCGCGCGGCCCATGCTGCTCGGGAAAACAACAAATATTTTAGGCATCCCGCGGCAGCAGCTGAACTGTATCAAACCGCTTCGTGCATCTGAGGCTTAAAGCCCTGAGCGTACATTTCTGAAGGGGCACGTTCAGGGAGGCGTTGAGGAGGGGCAGCAGAGTCGCACTCTGTGGATCCTTTGTGAACCTACGGTCAGCACCTCTGCGTGCGGGATTTCCTGCATTTCTTCTCCTCTTCTCTCTTTCTTTAATTTTGTGTAGCGGTGTTGGTATGAAAACAGTGTGTGTACTTCCTAAGCCTCCACGTGTTGCTTTGCTCCCCAGCCTCGCTAGCGTAAAGGCAGCGCTGCGCAGCCCGCACGAGGTGGCATCTGCTGGCTTTGGATGCTGGGCATTGCCAGCGGTGTGGAATCTCACCTCGCATGCACCATTTTACCTTCCTTATCCTGGGTTTCCAGTTCCCATTTCCACGGGGGAACCCCATCCCTGCCGGCTGCAGAACCCTCGCGGATGGGATTTGGAGCTGGGAAGTGGCACGGCGCGCTGTGCGGGCTCTGCCGGGGGGGACGTCGGGGTCGGAGCTCGTCAGGTGGAGGTCAGGGGTGTTGTGGGCTGTGAGTCCCCGGGGCTGGCTGTGGCAGGGACAGCGGGCTCACGGCTGTGCCCCGCTGTGTGTACAGGTGGCCGGGGAAGGCTCCTGGGTGCAGGCGCACGTGTGGGGCTGGACGGGATGGACGGGCTGCTCCCCGACAAGGGCAGGGAGGAGGGAGGCTCAGGTGCTGCCCCTCGGCTTCCCCAGCTGCTCCCTGGCGGTGCAGGACCCGGAGTGATGCAGACAACTGTGCAGACTTGTCCTCTGCTTGGGGATGGAGCCCGCGTCTGTCTAAAAGTAAAGCCTGTTTGGGGGGTCTGGGGCTTTCCTCGTCAGGTTTGCACCTGGGTTATGGCTTTGGGACTGGTTTTCCTCAAGACGTGGTGGTGGCGCAAGGACATGGGCACCTCTGGCAAGAGGATGCTCTCCTGTTGCCAACCCAGAACAGGGCACCTGGAAACCCCCCGAGGGCCTGAGGCTTGGGGGTGTCCCAGCGGGGACTGAAAGGGTTAAACGTGCTTTGCAGTGTGTTTAAAAAAAAAAAGGGAAAAAAAGCCATTTCCTTCATGTCCAGAGACAGTTTATTTTCTGGGCATTCTTCGGGACTCAGGGAGGTGCCTTTTCGTTAAGGCATTTCCTGTAAGCAAGTTTATATTTGGACTGGGGAGGGGGCGGGGGGCGGAGGTCGGTGGGGAGGGGGCCGGTGCCCCGGTCGAGTGACCTCAGCTTTTGGCTCCTTCTCCCAAATTGTTCCAGGCGGCGGCTGCGGGGCGGGGGCAGGAGCAGGGTGGGGGCCGAGCAGGCAAGCGGGCCCTCACCGGGATGCCAGAAACCCGGAGCACACGGGGGTCACGCCGAGCAGGATGGAGCGACGCTGGCTGGGGGGAGCCAAACCTCATCTGTGTCAAACCCTCGTGTTCAGACAGGAGCAAAATCCCCTTACCGAGCCGTGCCTTTGCAGCACCCCCTTGCTTTAAGCTCCCTCGTGCTGTGCCGTGCCCCATCGGGAGCTGGGGACCCAGAGCAGCACCCGGTGGTGCTCCGTGCCCAGCAGGCACGGCTCTGGCTGCAGGAGGCGTTGGAGAGGGATGGTGGGCTCTGCAAAACAAAGCTGGAGCCAGCAAGGGAGCTCGACTCCGGTTGGTCTCAGTGCTGCTGCGGCACCTTTGGTGGGAAGTGGTGCCGCGTGGGGCGGGGGCTGCAGAGAGCAGCTGCCCTGCGCTTGGAGGCGAGGAGCTCTTGTGTTCCGTCCTCCGTGTCCCTGCAAAGCTGTGACCTGCGACGGCACCATTAAACGTCCCTCTCTGTAACACCCAGAAGGGCCTTCAGGTTAGCATCTGGAATTTGTGGGGCAGCGCGTTTATCCTCACCATCATCCACCACTAACACCAGCAGCAGCTGCCTTGTCTTGACCCAGAGCGGTCAGTGCCAGAAAGAGGTGACTGCCGTCCCTTTCCACCCTCTAAAGCCTTCAAGGTGACGAAGAGGAGACCCAAATTCTGGGGCCCATTGCTCACCATCTCTATTTTCTCTCTCTGTCCCCCAGGATAAAGCTGATTTCTGTTAAAAACAAAAAAAGCAAGCAAGCAATACATAAGATCATCAAAGCGTATTGTGCTCTTGAGCAGATTTGGAGCAGATTTAACTCTTTCCCGTGGATACTTGATCAGACGTTTGTTCTTGTGCAAACCCCTCGGAGCTGCCGCGGGAGCCCCAGCTGCCCCTGGATCAGACGCAGCAGGTTGGGTTAACCTCCGGGTCTCAGGCAATTCTCCCATTGTTCCCCATGCCAAGTTTCTTCTCCCCCATTTTGTTTTCTTTTTATTACTGTGATTTCCTAACATCGGAAGAGGCAAGTTATGAAACTGGAGTTATCCAAACACGTCTTGTTTGAAGATAGCGTTTCATCCAGCAGATGCAGCTTCCTGCCCTGTAAATGGCTTTCATTGTTTCGCCTTGGCTCCTGGCCCTATATCTGTTGGGGCCACTGGTGGTGTCGCTCCGCGCTGGCAGCTCGAGCAGTGGCAGTCCCGGAACACCAGTGGCCGTGAGGCGGTGTGACAGGGCCGAACTGGGAGCACTGGTGTTTTGTAGATAGCCTCTGAGAACATCTGGGAGGCTTGCTGGAGGCCGCCTCTGCTTGGGTCAGAGAGGCAGGTGCCTGCTTTTGGTGCTGCCGTGGTTCGGCTGCCCCTCCAGCAGGAGACGCTCGGTTTTCCCGTAGTGTCCACCGTCTGGGGACGTGCCTTGGTGCCAGTGCTGCTCAAAGACTCGCCGAGTCAAAACGCCCCCGTGCCCTGTGCATGCCGTGCTGCTCGTGGGATCCCCGTGTCTGAAGGGGATCGAGCCTTGGGGCCCGTGACCAGATGCCAGCTGCTGAGATGGAGACAAGAAGCAGCACAGAGCGGTTACAGAATGCCGCATTGTTCTCCCCGGCCTTTTCGGCTGTGCACCAGGGTTGCCTTGTGCTCGGCCATGTGCTCGGCCAGCTGCTGACCTAGCGCTTTGCCCCGCAGTTGTCGAAGAGGAAGGAGCCGGAGGAGCGGGAGCGTACGGTCAGGAGACGCTGCCCGGTGTGGTTGTTCCCAGCCCCAAGGCAGCCCGTCCTTGTCGGGTCCTTCCCAGGTACGGAAGAAGCGGCTGTGAAGAGGCACCCTGGGGGCGTGCTGGGGAAGCCGCTCCTCCCGCTGCCGGGCTCCTGCCCTGTTCGGGGTAACGCTGCCACGCGTGGTGTTCACGGCCTGAGCGCTGATTCTGCTCAGAGCTGTTTCGTGGTTCCCTCCCTTTGTGGGGAGAGAACTGGCTCTGTATAGGAATGGGGGCTGTCCTGGGGCCAGGCTTTTTCTGAGGACACTTTTCTTGAGGGGTTGGTGAGTGGTGGGAACGGGTGACGATCCCGCTGCTCGGCGTGCCCACGGGATGGGGACGGGGTCGGGGCTGCTCTGTGCTCCCAGGGGTCCCGACGCCTGCGGGGCTGTGCTGTCCCGCTGAGCCTTTGGAGGGAGCGAGGCTGCTGAGGGCTCCGAGCAGCTCTGCTGTCCCTCAGAAACCCGAGGCTGGGTTTGTGGCAAGCCCCTGGGCCCCACGCCAGCATTACCTGTGGTGAAAGAGAGGGGAGGAGGACGAGGCTCCGGAGGAGGCTGCAGCACCTGCGTGCTCGGCGCGTGCCGCTCGTCCCACGGAGCTGTCCCATCCGCAGCAGCACGAGGAATGCCTTGGCCCTGCCCGCTTCAGAGTCAAAATCGCTTGGCTTTGGCTGTGTTTGTGTCCTGCCTTACTTTTTGCCTTTGTGTTTTGTGTCCCTTAAGTTTCCCTGACTGAAAAAGTGTGCAGACTGCTCTCAGACTGGTAGCGGCGCGAGCATTCACACCACGACTGCCTCCGGCAGGTAACTGCAACCACGCGGTCTGGCTGTTGTCCCTGATTAGGAGCGTTTGATCCAGAAATCAAAACAGTCTGAACTTTTCCAGTAGGGCGGTTAAATAGGAAATGAAGAAAATAGCGATATGCTCCCTGAACAGCTGCGACGAACATGACGAGCGTGTTTGTCTGTGGAACAGGAGGCTGCTCGCCCCTTCGCAGCCTGCTAGAGGGGGCGGTGGGTGAAGTCTGTGCTGGTGGCGAAAGGCTGGGAATTCCGCTTTTCTTGTCAATGGGGAGCAACCAACACGTACAGACAAAGCCGTGGGAGTTCGGTAGCTGGCCTCTGAGGGGACCTTCAGCACAGAGACTTCGAACCCCGGCGTTTTGGAGAAGGAAAGCAGGCGCTTGCCAGCACCCTGGAAGGCAAGTGGGGGCCCTGCCGAGGGCGTGCGCAGGCGGTGGGAGTGTGGCGGCTGCTGGGGGGCCTCTTCTGCTCTTCTGCTCTTCTCCTCTTCTGCTCTTCTCCTCGGGCAGCTCCCAGGAGAGCCGTGCTGCTGGCGGCTTGGGGCAGCCGGGGTGCCGAGGTGTGTGTGGGGTTTGTGGCCTCGTTCCCTGGCATCGTTAAAAACAGGATGGCGCTGTTGGATTTGTTAATTCTTCGAAGTACGCTTGTAATTCTGCTTTTTAGAGAAAAAGTGAATTGCGGTCTCCAAGCGCAGGGACACCTGCTGTGGCCGAGGTGTGCCGCCGCATCCTTCCTGTTTCAGACTGCCTGGCTCCGGGCGGCGCGGCGAGATGGAGCTGGGGCGTCCCTGGGGGCCTCTGGGGTGAGGGTCTCCTCCACCCGATGCGAGGTGCACTCCTGCTCCACGTGCAGGCTGAAAGGGGCACGTGGGTGCCCCCAGCGCTCCCAGCCCCGTCTTCCCTGAGCAGTCCCCAGACGCTGGGAGGGAGCTCTGTGGTGGCTGCAGGCCACGTGGCGTGGGATTAAAGCTGAGGATGAGGAGGAGGAGGGTCAGAGCCTGCTGGTAAGTCAAAGCTTTCCTGCCTGGTGCTGCCTGAGCGGGGCACGGGGCTGCTGCCGGCTGGGACCGCGTGCTCCGAGCACGCAGCCGGTAACCGGCGAGCGGCTGAGGGCTCCTGGGCAGCGGGGAGCTGGAGGCAGGTTGGAGCTGCCCGAGGAGGTGAATTTTGGGTGGGTTGCGTTTCGCTGACAGCAGAGCCTGTGCCAGTTGCTTCGAGAGGAGCTGGGTGTGCCGCAGAGCTCTTCCTTCGGCACGGGGCAGCGCAGGAAGCCGCAGCGGGGAGCACGGCGTCCCCGGGGCACGAGCACCGCGGCGCTGCCCTGCCTCTCCTCCCTGTCCTCCAGCTTTCCCACCTGCTGAAAAAGCCGTGATTTTTTTTTTATTTATTTATTTTTTTTCTTCGCATGAATGGAGTGTGCTTTTGTGAATGTTCTTTACGGGATGTGAAGCTGCAGATGTTTGCTCATTAATTAAGCTCTGCAGAACTGCTGCCGGAAGCAGCGCCAATCGCTTGGCAGAGGTCTGCGGTTTGATGTTTTTCCTTCCTGCTCCCTTGTCGGCTGAGCAAGCCCTGGGCTGGCTGTCCGCTCGTGCAACGGTCCCTGCCCCTTCCCTGCTCCGCCAGAGCGGTGCTTCGGGCCGGCGCCTCCCGCGCTGCGGCGGGCTGGGGTCCGCCACGCAGGGTCTCGGGGAAGGAGCTGACCGCTCACAGCTCTGCTCTCTGGCCACGGCCCGTCAGGGCAGGTAGAGGATGAAAGGTCAGAAGTTGAAATGATTCGTGTTTGGTAAGCTTCGCTGACATTTCATCTTCCGTCTCCATAGGGGGAGGAAAGCACGGTGAATTAGCAACATCTGCCTTGGCAGGGAGAGCCCTGCCTGGCTCTGGGTCAGGCTGGAGTCCTGCCTCATGAGACCCGAAGCCTCTGATCCCAATCTCCTCATTAAACACGAAGGCGGTGATCTCAGATGTCCTTGGGCTTCTCTCCGCACTGGCAGTCTCTCACCTGCCCAGCTGCTTCACTTGGCGAAACCTCCTGCTTTCTGGCCCAGCGTGCCGCTCCTCCAACAGGGGCTGTGCTTGTAAACGTCCCCTGGCAGCGAGGATAAATATAACTGCATGTCGTGCAATTCTGTGCTCTGCGCGTTATTGAGGCACTTCCGTCACCTTGCCAGGCTCCTGAGCTGGTTGGGGTGTCGGATGGTCCAACAGGGGCTTGCACATCTCTTTTCCAGTTCCCTGCTGCCAGTCCTGCCCCTGGTGTCCCCTCCAGCGTGCTCGGGGCAGGGCGGTGGAGAGGAGGCTCCTGCTCTGCTGGACCAGGGCGCTGAGCCCGGGAGCTCGCTGGGTGCTGCAAGTCGCCTCTGCCAGGGAGCCGCTGGGGCTGGGGGTGGCTGGGGGGCCGTGGTGCCAGCTGTGGTACCCCAGTTCCTGCTGCCTTATCTCTCCGGCCCAGCGGGCTGGCACATGTCATTTATCCCGTAACGGCTCCTCATCCGGACGGGGAAAATAGTGACAGCGGGCAGGGCTCGTAAAGGAGAGCAAATAAGGAAAAAGGGACATGGGCAAGCTCTGCTAGCCCCGACGGTGCTGGTGGAGCACGTCAGCGTGGGGGGACAGGGGCTGCCGTGGGGCTGCCTGGCCGTGCCCCGGGCAGGTGGAGCGGGGCGCTCAGCACGGCGCGTGGCCGTCCTGCATCGTGCGGTGTTCACACAGAAGCGAGGTACGGGGGCTGCTGCCATCGCGGCCGTGAGAGCCCTGCTGGAGCACAGGGGCTGGCTTTTTGCAAAGGAACAGGAGCAGAGACTCTTGCAGCAGACGTTTCAAGGCGGCTCAGCACTCGGTTTTCTAACCACTTGTGAAAACCCAGTGTGCATCAAGGGCTCTGAGTCCCTTCAGAAAATGTGTGCAAGTCAAAAATTAGTGACTCATAAAAATAGACACGGATGAGCCCTAGACAGTAGTGAGCTGACTGATTTACCACAAGTGACGTTAGCCTGCAGCTCGAAGGTAGAAGTTTTCTGAGACAAAGGTTTCCTGAGAAACATCAACAGAAGAACGACCGCATGGCAGTGAGCATGGCTTGAGAAGGTGTCAATGTTTTAAAGCATTGTTCTGAAAGACAATAGGATGAATGCCGTGGAAGCTTAGGTGAGCGAAATGCTTCCATGCAAGCCATCCATGAGTGGGGCTGAGGTGGCAATGGGAGGCTCCATGGTTTGGGAGCTGCCCCGAGGCTCAGGAAAGGTGGGTATTGCTGCCAAGGTCCTCGCTCCTCAACGCTCGGGTGCTCAGGGGGACTTTGAGCCCTGCCTGAGTGCCCTTCCTGGCCACCTGCCCGCTGGCCAAGGAGCCCTGAGCGGCTCCGAAAGCCTTTCCCTCTGTATTCCTGCCCAACGGCCGTGCTGCGGGACGGTGCCCACCTGGCTGCTGCAGCGGAGGCTTTGCTGGAGGGCTTTTTCCATTCTCACTGTAGGTGGAGGTCTTGATATGACTATTTTATTTCAAAGCTCTGCTAATACAACCCAGCATCAGACGTGGGCTGGAGTCACTTTTCTCCAGTCCCTGTGAGTAAGCCCTTCATCAGGAGGGGAATTTGTCTCCCGTGAGCTGCAGACTCCTCCTCACTTTGTTGTTGCCCTTCCGGCTACAAGCACAAGCGGGGCCATTGTGCAGTCGGGTCAATACTCAGCCAGGCAAAAAAGCCCCGAGTAGGTCTTGCTGTGACAAATCTTCTTCTGCTTAGACAGGGACTTTCACATGGAAGGGAAACTGGGAAAAGCATGTCTGTTCCTGCCAAAAGCTTATTTGCAAGTAACCGGCCTCTGCTTTCTAAAGCTGCTACCGTGAATGGTCGGTGTGTTGAATTAGGGCTTCCTGCTGTCTTCTAACTCATGGGCTTCTCCTTGGCGTGACCCTAGGGAGGTCTTCCTGTACTTCTGACCTTGCTGTCTGCAGCCACAGGAGTCAGTCTAATGCATTCGGCGTCATAACTTCCCTTGAGCCTGGGTAGCTGTGCGAGGAGGGCGTGTGTCTGCGTCTAAAACCCTGAGAAGGCCGGGAAGTGCTTGGTTAATTGGCAGAACTGAAGGAGAGAGGCACTTTAACCATCTCTGAGATGCACTTCCCATTGCTTACAGGAGATGTGTGGGGTTTAAGACTGGTCCTTCAGCTACAGGTAAGTGCGCGTCCCTCCGTGGATCCTCAGATCCCCCTGCCACAATGGGCGCAGTCTCCTTGCCATGTCCCACCAGGCTTCGCTTGCTTCAGCTCCTCAGAAATTGCCACACTGGGCATTAAGGGCCTGGCGTTACACCGCGTGTTGGCTGTAGGTAGGGGGTTTGGGGCAGAGGGGAACAGAGCTGACCTGGGCAGAGGTGGCTTCAGTGACGGGACCAGGCCAGGTGAGCTGGGTCCGTAATTCCCAGTGTAGATGCGTGGTTCTTCTTCCATTGGGATTCGGCATCTTGCCTGTCAGGTCAGCATATGAGTCTGTAACATCACTCGAGGCCAGCTTTTGCATCCTGTTTTGTAATATTCCCTGACATTCCCCACATTCCTGGCAAGGAGACTTCTGTATTTTTAAAAAATATTCCTTTGTCTCTTTACAAAAGTGTGATATCCTTTAAAACTACTTCTCAAGAAGTCTGTTGGCTTGCTCTCTGCAGCAGCTCCTGCTAGCTTCATAAAGAAGAGGAAGCCTTGAGCTTGGAGCCCAGCCTCAGCACCATCTCCTTCCAATGGGGAAAGAGTGGGAGCGGGGAAGAGAGAGGCTTGTGGGGCTCAGGTCGGTTCCTTACACCTTGGCTTCGTGTTACCTGGTTCCACCCTTGCTCATCATGTGTTCATGGTGATTCTGTCTCAGAGCCGTGCTTGTGTCACCGCTGCAGCCCGTGTCAACTGGAGGTTTCTGGTTTTGGAGGAGAACTTTGTGGTCCTGGGGTCGGGATCCTGCCTCCAGCACTGCCCTCTGCCTTACCTACCAGGGCGTAAGGAAGAAAGCCGAGGGGAGACTGGGATGTTTTGCAGTGCTGTATCCATTGGGGATGAGAGTCCTATTGTGTTTCGCACCAGGTGTCAGACACAGGGTGGGAAATAAATAACCCGGAGTTAAAGGCAGCAGTATGACCTGCTAGAGAGTTGGTCTTGAACCAATGCAGCTTGTTGTCAGCTGAACTGGGGTACATCTGGTAAAGCTGTCGGTACCACTGCAGCTGTACTTCAGAGTGACCCGGAAAAGACCGGTTTGAGAAGGAGAAGCACGAATCAAGAACAAACCCCACAGATCCCTGTCTCGTGTCTTCTCCCAGTGCTGGGGCCCCATTCCTGTGTTTCTGCGGGGCAGCAGCTCCCCGGGGAGCCCCCTGAAGGGGCTCTGCCAGCCCCCCTTCCTCACTCATCGAGGGGACGGGGCCATGGGGCCCTTCTGCATGCTCAGGACAGAGCTGCTGGTGCAGGGACCCCTCAGCCTCCTCTCCCGGCAGCGTTTCAGTTTGCTCCAGGCACGGGGACTGGACCAGCTGTCTCCTGCAGCTCTTTGGAGCCAGCACAGGCTCTCTCCTCCCTTCTCTCCCACCTAAAAATGTTGGCTGACTGGAAACCCAGGAGGCAGCTGCTGCCCTTTTGCTGCAGCTGGAAATTACGGTCTGGTTTCCTTCTGTGGCGCCACAGGAGCGTTAACGACAGGAAGGTCCGGCCAGGGCCGCGGTGGAAGAGGCTCTTCCTGAGGAGACCCGGAGCGCCGTCCCCATGCCGAGGGGAGGCCGTGGCAGCAGCAGGACGTGCCTGAGGCACCCGGGAGCCGGTTTGGAGCCGCCCGTCCCCTCAGAGAGCCCGCCGTGGTCATCACCCTGGTCCACAGCGTGCCTGCTGCGGCCTGTGCCCAGAAGGCCTTCCTCGCTGCGAAGCGGGGCTGTTACTTAACGTTAGCTGGCTGTGCCTGCTGCTGGCTCCATTCTGGCGATGCTTTCAGCCCCGGGAGGATCAGGAGTGCTGGGTTCAGAGATCTCGTTAACCTGCTCCATTGAAACAGCTTCGTGGGATCCTTGAGCAGCGTTACTGCAGTACGTGTTGTGGGCTGGCCCGGCAGCAGCCGCGACACCTTCCCTGACAGCACACTGCAGGGTCGCGGCGTCGCTGCCACTGAGGCCCGGTGCTTCCTTGCATCGCTAGGACATGAGATCACGTTTGGAAGCGGCTTCGGGCTCCTCCCGTGGTGGTGGAAATTTTGCACATGGTCACTGGTGACTTGGATGGCCACGGAGACGCCTCCACATCTGCAAGCGACTCCCTGGTGTCAGCAGGACACCCTCCTGCCACACGTGCGGGTGTTTGCGTCCCGCTCCCTGCCAAGGGCTGCTCTCGGACGGATCCAGCAGCCTGCTCCCTCCGCTGTCCCCTTCTGCGCTTCGGACCGAGGGCTCCCCTGCCAGGTCCTGCTCCAATGAGGGGATCTCGCAGCTTGTTCTGTGAACGGATCGTGCCAAAAGCGCCGAATGAGGAGAGTGCATTTACAGAGAATGTGCTTTTCATTATGGAGGCTAATCCCATGTCATCCAAAGCTTCTTATTCGGAGCGTGTTGTTCCCCTCAGCTGCAGCCTGCCTGACAGAGCTGCGTGAGTCCTGCCTGCGTGAAGGGAAGGCGTGCTCCCGCAGCAGAGCGAAGCACCGGTGGGTTGAGCACAAACCATGAATATATGGCAAATTCGGCAATCAAGTCCACGTGTCTTAAATAGCAGGTACTCCCATTCTTGTCCCTGAACTGTTTCTTCAAAGCTTTTGGTCCCCTTTGATATCCTGAGGAACTGGGAAGTTTATGATGGCATCGGTCCCTGCTTTCCGTTCTGCCAGCTCTCCCAGAGGACGTGGTTCCCGTAGGACAAGGCCGGATCCGCCCGTGCTCCTGCCTGGCTGGCAGCGGCTCGCAGCTCTCTGCGGTTTGCCAGCAGTTGGCCACCAGAAGCCGCTCGGTGCGACAGGAGCCCCGCGACGTGCGCAGCCGGCATCTGATGGGCTTTGGGCAGCTCCGCGCCTCCCCGCCGGCTTTGTGCAGTCCCACTGCAGAGCCTGCACCGGGGAAGTGAGGCTCTGCAGGAAGCGACATGGGCGCCCCAGGGAGACCCCAAGTGCCTCGATTTTCTAATTGCAACTGACTGGGCCGGGCGTCCAGTCCCTGCCGGCCGCAGTGCTGGCTCCAGGCACCTCTTGCCCGCTGCCTGCAGGGGACAGGAACGCCTCTGTGCTGCAGGGCGGCTGCTGTCCGTGAGTCACCGTGGGAGGGAAGTGGGTCCGTCCGGCCTGCGGCAGCCCTTCCAGAGAGCTCGAAATAGTTAAGCAGCGTACATGCGTGCATATGCGCTATTGCTTTAGCTTTCTGTGTGCTCTCCCCCTCCTACTCCCACCCCTGCTATTTAAACAGTTCAGCCTTTTGCACAGGCGTAGATATCCTGTTTGTTGCTGAAGAGACGGCTTTCTGTACACGCTGGGTCGGTAAGGGCAGGGTTTAGAAGCTCGGTTCGCTAGGCCCGCATGGAAGAAGTCAGAGCTCTCCAGCTGCCTGCCGCCGGGAAGGACTTTGGCCAGCAGCCCCCTCGCTGCCAGCGGATGGTGCCCGGCGGGGCTGAAGCGGGGCCAGGCGGGCAGTGGTCATGCTGATACTCCTTTCTGCATTTAAGTCACAGTCTCCAATGAACAGAGCCAGGATTAACAGCTTCTGCCATGGTGAGTCTGCTCGTGCCCCGGCTCTGTATTTTCATCCCGTAAAAGCTTTCAGCCAACAAACACGCTGTAAAGGGGGAGATGGAAAAGTCTGTGGGATGACCTTTTCCCTTGTCAGAGATTTCTTGAAAACAGCATTTCCTCTGCAGTTCGTTAGTTTGCTTTGGCTTTTACACTGCAGGGTGAGGGAAGGGTTAGGAGGTGCAATTTGTTTGGTTGTTAAGCTTTCTGTTTTGAAAAACAGAACAGATCTTCCTTTGCCTTTTTTTCTTTTCTTATTTTTTTGTCCTTGAACTCATCTGTGGCTTCTGTGCTGGGCGAGGGGCTGCAGTCACTGCCCCTGTTGCTCGCCCGGATGCGAGCCCCGAGCCCCTGATAAGATGAAGGCACTAATATTTAGGGTGCGGTTGTGCTCGATAGGAAGGAGAGGGGAAATGGATGCGACAAAGTGCAGACTGGTTTCAGTTACGTGGTGTGCGGCTTTCATTTCAACCCCTCCTCTCCCTGCTTAAGATGCTGCAGACATAGATCTGTAGCCTCTTTAATATTTGGGCTTATTTCTCACCGAGTCAGCCAAGCTGGCGAAAGCACTGTGACTCCGCGGCATGCCAGCTCTTAGGAACCTTGGATTGTTTCCTGAGGCCGGGCCAAAATGCCCCTCTGTGCGCGCTGCCCCCAGCCCCGGCCAGGCAGCGAGAGCCCAGGGTCGAGAGCCCGCTTTGGCCGGGAGCCCCGGGGCATGCCGACGTGCCAGCCCTGCCATGGGACGTTTGGTGGCCCACCGCCGGCTCGTTGAAAGGCAGTTTTCAGAGGGAGGAAAGGAGGACAGGAAGGAGGGGGGAGGAGAGGGAAAGAGCCTCGCCGCGGTGAAGGGCGAGCTGCGGGGCGGGGAGGGGACGGATGCGCGCTCACAGCAAATGGAAATTCCTGCCCGGGAACTGCGCGCAGCTGTGCCGGTGACCAACGCACCAGCAATGCCGGCAGGGTCTCAGCGGAGCCTTGTGCGCTTTGGACAGCAAGAGGGGTCTGAAACTTGTTGTTAGTCCCTTGCTGCTCCAGGTGGGAGAGGTCCTATGGGCAGAGCCAGAGTCCTGCCCCAGCTCGTGCAGCCTGCATTTGCCTGAGAAACGTTATTTGGCTGCGTTTTGGAGCCGTGTCTTTGTTTTGTTTCTACGCCTTGATTTGCGGTTTTCTCCGGAAGAGCGGCGGGAGGCCGGGGAGCTGCGTGCCAGCAGGCGTGCGGAGGGGCAGCGGGACGCAGCGGCGCGGGCTTCGCCGTGCCCGACCCGTGGGCTTCGCACAAGGCGAGGCTGTGGAGCGGGGAAAACTCCGTGTTTTGTGGATGTGTGCTGGGGGCAGGCTAAGGGCTGCTATGGCCATCCGTCTGCCCGTGCTGGATTACATGCTGTTAAAATCCTGGAGTCAGCAGCGTGGTGGGATCACGCACACGTTACCGAGGAGCCCACGCAGCACCTGAGCAGAATCGCTGGGCACCTCGGCGGGCGCAGCTCCCCGTGGAGCAGAGCAGCACGGAGATGCAGCGGCTGTGCACAGACAGGGTCTGGCCACAGCGAGCTGTCCGCGGCAGGCGGGGGGACGGCCTCGGGTCCTGTTTCAGGATCGCAAATACGGGGAGTAGTCAGGCGGAACAGGTAGGCAGGTTATCGTGCACAGCTGGAGGAATACTTGGTTCTGGCTTATCTTTGGAGGTGTTTGAAAAGAGAAGAGCCCTGAAGTAGGGCCCTGTGCCTCTGCTGAGAAGCCGGTGCCCGTTTCCTCCTGCAGGGAAGCGTTCCTGTGCCGGGCTGTGGCTCTCTGTCCCCAGGGGCTGCGCGATGCCGGGTTCTGCTTCTGGGCAGCACCAAGCGGCAGCAGGGAGCCCATGCCGTGGTGCTTCTCCGTGGGGCTCCTCTGGTAACACACAGGTGTTTCTTCTAGCTGAATGCACAGAAACAGGGAATTCCTTCACGCCTTCAGCGAGTCACTGCTTTGTAATACCTGGGCTGAGAAGCGGAGGGAGCTGAGGAGAGCTCCCAGTGCAGGAGAGGTTTCTGCAGGTTGTGGGCTGCAAGCGCATCTCGCTGGCGGGGCTGGCTCTGAAACGCTTCCGAGCGGTGGAAAAAGGAATCTCATTTTTGTCGAGGTAAAGACACGCGTCACGGCGTTCCTCCTGGGCGGGCGTCGTGCCCCAGCGCCGCCAGGGGGGTCTCCGGCAGAGCCCGGCCGCGGGGACGGCGTCCGCTTGTCCAAACAAAGCGTGAGCTCCGTGGGATGACCGACAGGAAAACAACAGCGCGGTTTTAGAAAGGGTGGGATACAGGACGGGCAGGGAGGATTGGTTCTGCCGAACGTCCGAGGGGCTGTCTTCATCTTGCTTCTCTTCTGGGTTCCCGATACCGGGAATTAGAGCGCCCAGCCACCACGGCCGCCTGAAGAGCAGAAACACGCGTGTGGAAGAGAACAGATGTTCAATAAATCAGCGGTTGGGGTGTCAGGGGCCTGGACTGGGAGGAGGCACGAGTCTGCTCTCTGGGCACCGTGCACAGGCTGCAGAAAACGCTCACGTGCTCGTGTGCGCTGTGGAGCAGAAGCCCCGCAGCTGACGTGACCGTGCGGGAGGCGTGCGAGGCCCCTCGGAGCGCACCGAGTGCGTTTGCACACCTGCGGGCTGCTGTTTGTCCCCGTGGTTGGTTTGGGCCAGGATGGTTTGCGTGTGTGTGTGAAGGAGCGAAATGTGGAGAGCTGCTGCAGGGCTGCTGCTTGCTTATTCTGCCCAGCCGGGTGCCGTGTTTTTCCTTCACTTCTCCATTTTGAGTTCTTAGTTTGGTGTTCGTAGCTTGCCAAAGGCTGGCGAACCGCAAGCACATCGCTCCTGCCGGTGCCGTGCGGTCACCGCCACGAGCAGCACTGCAGTCCTGCTGGACGCTTCAGCCACACCAGCACCTTCTTTTTATCTCTCTTCTCTGTCCCCCGTACGTGTAGGTGCGTTTGGGTAGATACAGGCAGCAAATGAGGGCAAACGTTGTCTGTAAACCCAGGAAGGGAATTACAGGACCAGTGCCAAAGAGAAGACACTACCTGCTCAACCCCGAGCCGACCCCAGGCCAGATGCAATCTGTCGGCCGTGCCCGCGCTGCCCCATCTCCTTGGGGCAGAGCCCGGGGTGGGCTGGAGCCGGGTCCTGCTCTGCCCATTCCTTCTCCAGCCATGCAGGGGTCCTGCGGGCTGTCCTGCAGCGGGGGCTCCGGCTGCCCAGCGGGAGGGCTCCTGCCCTGCCCGTGCCCTGCCGGGCTCAGAGCAGCTGGAGGAGCACAGGTGGGGAGCGAGGAGGACGGACGAGGGTCTTGGCCCTGCCTGGCCCTTCGTTTGTTTTCCTGTGGGCGCCCCGTCCCTTGCCACGTCCCCCCAGGCACCTGCTGTGCAGCAGCAGCCCGCAGCCTCTGCACACCCAGCGCTGCCCCCCCGGCCGAGGGCCACGAGGAGGAATCCTGGGGTGGCCAGAGGTGTGAGAAGCCACCGAGGAGTGGAAATGCTTGTGGGGAGCGCGTGGCTATAATTACACCTAGGGGAGGAAGTGACCGCGTTCGCTTCCAGCCCCCGTACCGAGCGCCTCACCTCGCACACAGAGCGGCTTTGTGCAGCCCGCCGGGCTCCACCTCAAACCCAGCGAGAAGCAGCCGCCGGCTCCCGGCCCTGCCCGCAGCGAGGAGCCGGGGGTTGCCGGGAGCCGCGGCGGTGCCGGGCGGGCCCGAGCCGGGCTCTGGAGCCATCTGGGGCTGGCGGTGCCACCGCTGTCACCTCCCTGCTGCAGCTCGGCCGCACGGTGCCGGGGTGCTCCTTGGAGCCCGGTGGAGGCATCCGAACAATTCCTCGCTGGTGGCAGAGCAAGCAGCAGTTCCCAAGAGCGGTGAGCCCTCTTCGCAGCGCTAAGGTTAATTATGGAAACCCACTGCCTCTGGGCCGGCGTCCAGCCGAGCTTCTCATTCCTGCCTCCGTGCCCTCTCCGCGCCTGCGGCTTTGAAATCCCTGCGGTTCGCTGGGTCGCGCTGGGAGCGAGCGGGGCAGGCAGCAGGCGATTCGCACTTCTCAGCTCCGCGCGCCAAACCGCGCGTGGACGGGGGATGCCCGCAGCTCCGAGCCCTGTCCCGGCCCCGGACACCCGGCGGGCGTGGGCAGAGCGCCGTGCGAGACGTGGCGCTCCCGGAGCGGGGCAGGCGTGGGCGGCAGCGCGGGGCTTGCTCGTGGCGCGAGGGCTGCTGGCCCCAGTACATGTGGCAGGCGCAGGCAGCGGGTTTCCCGTGTGCGCTGGGTGTTTCGCGTCCTCGCTTGGTTACGTGGCCGCGGCACCGACCCCCGGTTTAGGAAGCGAGTTGGGATTTTGTGTTGTTTCTGTAAAAATAGGCGAGGACTTGTGCTTACGAGCCAGGAAGAGGAGCTGAGCTTCTGCACATCCAGTGTTGGAGGCAAGAGTTTGTTCTGAAGTGCGATGGAAAGAAAGCACACGCACACAGCCGGGTTCCCGCGCTGGCGCACGGCAGCCGGGGCTGCTCCCGCTCGCATCTGCCGGCGTCCGATTTCCTGGCTTTCCATGACGTAAGGCAGGGGCGACGCGGTGGCTGGTTCTCTTCTCACTCGCTAATTGGGTGTGTGGGGCTTTTTACGGGGAATTTGGAAACTCGCTCGGAGAGGCTCGGTCCTGGGGTGTTGCTTCTCCATTTTCTGTCGTTTAAAGCGAAAGTGCCGAGCCGGGGTTCTGGGAAGTGCTTTTCCTATCAGTAACTGCGTTTGCTTCCAGTGATTCAGCTCGCTCGTTTTAGACCTGTCTGTCCTTGTACTGCATCTCCGGGGCTTCTGCCCACCCATGGAGCTGGCGGGGATGGCGAGGGCAACCTGCGTCCCCAGCGCACCCGGGGGAGGAGCGGCAGCCTCCGGACACCCCTCCTGCCCCGCACCGTCCTGCAGCCGTGTGAAATGCCGTGTGCAGGGACTGTGCGAGAGGAACGTTTGTGCTTTTCTTCCCCTTTCACTAGCAAAACGAGAGCCTCTGTCCTCATTTCCACTTTCCGATCCCCACTGCGGGGTGCTGGGACGCGCGGTGTGCCCCAGCCGCCACCTCCTTCCCAAAGCCCTTCGTTCCCCTGCCCCGTCCCAGCAGCGGGCGCAGCCCCCGTGCTGCCGGAGCCTCGTCCCCGGGGACCTGCGTGGGGCAGCGCCTGTCCGGGACAGAGCCTTGGGCCGGGGGGTGCCCGGGGTGCCTCTTCCTTGGCCCGTGCCACCCAGCAGCTGCTGGAAAAGGGCAGAAGCTTTGCCTGGGGGACTCTCTGGAGGCTCGCAGGGGCTGTGCACCAACAGGAGCTTTTTCCGGCGGGAACGTTGGTGCTGGTTTTCCCTCGTGGGGATGTCTGGCTGCTCGCCGAGGGCTCATCTCACACGGAGAGCTCTGTCTGATGCGGGAGCTGTAAGTGGGTTGCCCATCTACCTGCCAGCTGCGTTCATGGAAGGCGCGGGCAGCTCGGCGTGTGTCTGTACTCAGATCTGGTGAGCTGGCAGCAGGTCGGCCGCTGCCGGTGCTGACAGCTGCGGTAACGCAAACACACGGAGAGGGAAGGGTTGCATAAGTCCTCTTAGGAAACGCGTCTAAAAATAACAGGAACTGGCTGGCCCTGCTTCCCCTCCCCGACGTCTGTGACATGCAGGAGGGCCGTGCCCTGGTGTTTTTGTACCCCACCTCTGTCTGCGCTGCGCTGGCGGTGCAGGAGCCGCGGGGTGGTGACGGGCACGGCACCGTGCCCCGATGGCACCGCAGGCACGGCTCGTGATGGGTGAGCCCGTCACAGCGTCCGGCCACGGCCCTGCCGCCGAGTCCCCGCAGGCCATTCACAAGCTGCCCGTGTCATTCGCATGCCTGTTTTTCTGCCCATTCTTATCGAGACTCGGAAAGATCCTTTCCTGCGCTTCCTTGGGAAAGTTCTTCTGTGGAAAGGGCGGGGGGAGGAGGAAGCGGGCGGCCGGCTCCGTCCGGGACGGGGACACTTGGAAACCTTTTCTGTGCCAGCGCGGGGAGGCTCCTGCGTGCGCCTGGGCTGCGCGCGGGGCTTTGGGGACGGCAGCGGGCGAAGCGGGGTGCCCGGCTCCGGAGTGGGGCGAGGACAGGAAGCGTGCCCCCGGCAGCCTGCGGGGGGACCAAGACGTCTCGCTCTGCCTCCCTGCATCCACGGGGCGATGCGCGGGGGCTCCGGTGGGTGCAGGCTGCCTGTGGCTGCGCTGGATGTCCCGTGGCTCCCGCACGTCCCTGCGCAGACCCGTAGGCCCCTCAGGCATGCTCTTCTACCAGCTCGGTCCCGCTGCCAGAAGGGGTAAGCGGGGCGCCAGGGCACGCCGGGAGGGTGCACGGCTCTGCTCCTGGCTGCCCTTCCCTTCCCTTCCCTCCGCTGTCCCTTTTGGGGGTGGAAGTGCCAGCCCCATCCCCTCCTGCGGGTGGGGGGGATTCGGACTCTGCGGGGCAGCAGTGGGCTGGGAGGATTGCGTTCCTCGTCCTGCCTGGGGGCTCCTGAACCTCTCGTCGTGGTGGCCCCGTGGCCAACGGCACAGCCCTGAGCGAAGGAGGGGCAGGGGCAGGGGCAGGGTGCTGGCGGGTCCAGGCGAGGCTGCGTGGCTGTGAGGAGCTCGGTGTCACCCACCTCGTGTGTCCCCAGGCCCCGTGGTGTGAGGGCTGCGAGCGCTGGGCTCGCCGTGCCGCGGCGTGGGGGCTGCTGAGGGGCCGAGGCTCTGAGCCCTGCCCTTCCCACCAGGCTCAGGACACAGCCAGGGGCAGCTGCACGGCTTGGACCCGCGTTCAGGTGCTCGTCCAAACCTCCCCAGAACGTCCCAAGTATTTGGGTCGAGGGCTTTGGCTCGGTCCTGCCCTTGGCTGAACCGCTTGGCTTTTCCCTTCTTGAGCGCGCGGCTTTGTGGTCGTCAGCGGGAGCGGGGCTCTCGCCTGAGCTGTCGGGGGGTGACGGAGCTGGGGAGTTTCAGCGCCGTGACTCTCGGTGGATCATCTCGATCCCAGTCTGTGCCGGGTTTAGCTTCTGGGAGGGATGGGCAGGGACCCGAAGCTGCACTCTCATTTCCTACATGAGAGGTCGAACGCCCGTCACCGTCAGAACCGTAGCTCTCATAACGCAGACAGACGGGCTGCCGGCACCGGGCAGCTTCCCCCGGCTGCGGTGCCTTCGGGCTGTTCTCCCTCGGGTCCTGCAAATGGGAGGAATCTCCCAGAACACAGTGCTGGGTGGGCGCCCTGGGGATGGCTGAACGGGGCCGGCCGGGCAGCAGGAGGCCGTGGGGCTCTGGTGGCTGGGCCAGCCGGCTCCTTGCTGCGGCCGGGCCCAGCAGCGCCCAAATCCCGCCTGGGACAGGTCTGTGCCCAGCCGGGCGCCCTGCGGCCGGGAGGAAAGCCTGGAAGGAGAGAAGGGGTCAGGATGGGGGAGTCGGGAGGGAAATGAAAGGTTCCTTGGGCGCTTTTCTGGAGGATGTTTGCAAAAGACCCGCGAAGTGAACAGCCCTGAGCTTGGACGGGCTCTGAATTAATTGTTAAAATAGAGGCGTTCCGCTCTTGCCTGACAGGACTTGGTTGGGTTGGTGGGCACAGGAACAAAGCGTTTCAAGGGGCAGTGGTGGGACATCGGTAGGACAAAGAGTAAATGTGTAGGTTTCGGTTAGGTATGAGGAAGAAACTCTGTACCCTGAGGGCGCTGAGGTCCTGTCCCAGGCTGCCCGGAGGAGCTGTGGGTGCCCCATCCCTGGCGGTGCTGGGTGGGATTTGGGCAGCCGGGGCTGGGGGCCCTGCCCGTGGCGGGGGGCGGCGTTACGTCGCCTTCCAGGCCCCTTCCAGCCCCAGGCGTTCTGTGATCCTGCCATCCCTTGTCAGGAGGCCACAGCTGCCTGCTGGGCCTGTCGCCCCTGTGCCACGTCCTCTGTCGTGCGTGGCGGGGCCTGCAGAGCCTGCAGTTCCTGCTGTGCCGTCCCGTGGTGCCAGCCCCCCCGCCTCGCTGTTTCGCAGTCGGTCATTTCTCCGGGTTCGTGCACGTGAAAGGCGCGGGTGGTGCCGGCGTGCTCCCGATGCGCAGAGCTGCCTCTCGGTGCGGCATCCCGTCGCTGTGACGCTCAGGCCGTCTCTTTGCTTTGTTCCAGAAATCGAAGCCAAGAAAGCTTGCGACTGGCTGCGAGCGGCAGGATTCCCGCAGTATGCCCAGCTTTATGAAGGTGAGAGCTGCCTCCTCCGCGCCCGGCTCCGGGGAAGGGCCAGCCGTGTTTGCGGTGCGGTGTCCGGAGGCTGGACGTGCAGCAGCACGCGCGAGGGGCAGCGCCTCTGTGACCTTGCTGCCTCCCAGGGGCTCGGATCCGACCTGGGCAGGGGCGCAGATCTTGGGGATGGGGGGGCGTGGGGTGGGGGCAGCGCTCCTGGCAGGGCACCCACAGCCCACAGAGGGAGGGGGTGCGCGGCCCAGCAGCCCTGCTCCTCGCTGGGGAGCCCCGCGGCGGGCAGGCGGAACCGGGGGGTGTCCAGCACCTGCAGCGGGGCATAGCCAGCAGGGATCTGAACAGCCAGGTCTGGGCGGCCAAACCCGGCCTGGGGATGTCTTCGGGGCCCCCAGCACGTCACAGCTCTCCATCACTCCCCGCGGGATGAGCAGAAAGTCCCTCGCCTGAACGTGGGCTTGTTTGTGTATCGACGAAGTACCGAGGGTGGCTGCAGGGAGAGGTCACGGAGCGCCGGGAGAGGGCAGGACCACGGGATTGCTTGCTAATTACATGGTTATATGTTAAAACGTTAAGCCTTCAGACCTGGTTGTGGTGTGGAGAAGCAGCCATGCTGTTAACTTCCCTGCATTCCTCAACTTTTCCCCTTCGGGCAGGGCCGCGAGGAAGTTCCCAGGCGCCCGGTCGGGGCAGGCGGACCGTGTCTGAGCAGCGCAGGGATGCTCGCAGGGGGTGGGAGCACGCAGCACGGGCAGACGGTGTAGGTAGCGCGGGGAAGGGACGTTTCCTTCCTCCCTCGCTCCTGACACATCCCCAGTGCCGCCCTGCCCCGCCGTGCCTGGCAGCGAGGCCTGTGCTCCCTGCACACGCGGCTCTCCGTGCCGTGCCCTGCGGTTCCCACGCAGGCACTTTGCAATCGGCTCTTCTGCAGCTCGTCTGCTCGGCGGTGCTTGCTCCAAACACCGGGCGGGCACTGGGTCCCTGCTGGACGGGTCGGAGCAGCGCTTGCACCCGGCCCCCCGCAGAACAATAGGAGGAAGCCGCAGCGGGGGGAGCGCCGCCAGCCATTGTTCGCCCGCTTCCAGCGCCCCCACCCCTTCCAGCAGAGCCTCGCTGCGGCCTCCTGGGTGATGGCTTTCCCGGCTGCCCGCTCGGGCCCGGCTTCTATTTCGGGGCAGCTCCCGCAGAGCCACGTGCGCGGGCTGCCCGGGTCCTGCAGGTGAGCCCCGGCCCCGAGCGGCGCCGGGCGGCTGCTGCAGCCGTGAATAAAGCCCCCTCGCTCCAGCCTCCCTGAGCAAAGCTTTCCACATCCTACGACCATGTCATTCTGTTCTCCCCAGCTGGCAGGGCTTGGTAATTAGGCTCGGTAGCTTCATTAACCACCAGACGTACAGCCGTGGTTAATTGTCCGGGTCCAGCGCAGCTGGTCCCAGCAGAGCTTTCTGGGTCTGCGCGGAGAGGAGCAGGGAACTGCATGGAGCCCCGCGGGCCCCTCGCCACCCTCCTTAGCTTACCCAGAAGTGCGCTGCCCCGTGGCTCTGAGCACGGAGAGCCTTTCCTTGGCCTTCCAGCTGCTGCCTGCAGGTGTGCCCGCCCTGGGAGCCCCGGCCGGGGCCTGTGACAAAGGGAGCCCGAGGGAGGAAGGGGTCGGTATCCGTGCGGTGTGCTGTGTTATGGGTGCCAAGATCTCCCTCGAGTAGCGTTTGGAATGTGGCTGCTCCCCAAAACCCCACAGGCCTTTCTTTTCCACGCCAGCAGCAGCATCGCCGCCGCTTTGTGGTCCTGGATGTGGGGTCCGGGCGTTGTGCCCGCTGCTGCTGGGGGCAGCGTGGGGCTTTGGGCAGCAAACCATTGAGGTCGGGTCTTTGGGGAGGCGAGGCCCTGGTGTGGCTGGTGGGGTGCTGGCGGCTGCTCCCCAAGAGCCGGTGTCAGAAGCAGGCGGTCCCGCGGAGCTGCCTGGCCTCACTGATCCTCCTCTCGCCTTCCTCCCCAGACTCGCTGTTCCCTCTTGACATCGGTGCTGTGAAGAAAGACCACAGTTTCCTGGACCAGGACTCCCTCAAATCCCTCTGCAGGTAAAGCTCCCTCCCGGCCGGCTCACGCTGCGGAGAGCTGCAGTGCCTGCGCCCAGCCCGCGGGCGCTGCCTGCCCGTCCCTGCGGCGGTGGCTGTGGGTGCGTTGTGCTGCCACGTGGCTGTCGTGCGGGACCGCCTGGTGCCAGGGGAAGCGCCGTGCTTGGTGTTCTGAGCATGCAGAGCGGCTGGAGAGCAGCCGGATTTGCACTTGGTCATCGGGCACATGCCGCCTGCGGCAGGAGCAAGCACGCAGCAAGGGATTTGCTGAGCATTTGTGCAACGAGAGCTGCTCCGTGGAAAGGCCACACCGCTAGCTAACCTTTCGTGCAGGTCGTGAGGGCAGACGTGAGCTCTAGATGCTGCCGCCGTGACCCAGAGCAAAGAGCTGGCAGCAGGGACCTCCCCTCCGTCCGTCTGTCCGGACGGGCCGCGTGTCAGCCCGCCTGGGGGTGGCTCAGCCCCACGTCTGCTTTCGGGCCACATCCCCGCGGCCGTGCCCCCGCGCTGAGGAACCGGAGGTGCTTGGCAGGACCTCTTGCTTCCCACCCACAGGCGCTGTGGGGAGCGGAGAGGCCGAGGGGCAGGACGGGGCTGCTGGCTGCCTGCTGTCCGGCTGTGTTCAGCGCGGGGTGGGCCGGGGGGGCTGCGAGGTGCTGGGGGAGCCCCTGTTCCCGGCTGAGCTTTCAAATCCTTTTGTCTTGGCCTGGCCGCCCGGAGGTGTTTTGGAGGTCGTCGTGCTCCGCTAGCCTGCAGCAGGTCACCCCCATCCCGCAGCTCCTGGCAGCCTGCGCAGAGCCGGCGCCGCTGGGACGGAGCCGCCGGGGGGGCCTGGGGACAGGGGGCCTGCGGCCGTACCTCGCCGAGAGCCGAGGAGGGCGCTGAGCAGTGCAGCTCGTCCAAGGAAAGTTGTCCTGCCTGCCTTCTCCCCACAAGCACACCCGTGCTGCCACCAGGCTCCCGCTGCTGCGCTTCCCCAGCCCGGTCCCCTCGCTGCTGCCGCTCCCTCCCAGCCGGGGCAGCAGTCCCAGCCCCGGCTCCTGCTCCTGGGGATAAAGGAAACCTTTATTGCCTCCAAGGCTGCTTAGGGACGTGCTGAGCCTTCTCTTCACCCCGAGCCGAGCACAGGCTGGATTCGGAACACAAACCATCGCGGCTTGCTTTGCGGCCATTGCTTTGCCAAGAGACTTTCTTCCCCCGAACGATCGCTGTCCGCAGCCTGTCCCGGAGCAGCCGTGTGAGGACGCTGCCTGTTCTTGTGTGTGCTGCGCGGCCACGCTCCTGTTGGGAGTTTTCAGCAGGATCGTGAGAGGGACGTGAGCCACTTTTTGGTAAAATGTGCCAAAGATTTTTTATCAGCTGTGCAGCAGCAGTGTTTGCATGCTGGAACTGAAGTTCTGTTGTGCTTGCAGTGCCCCTGGAGGTGCTGGGTCCCGCCACCCCCCGCAGCCTCCCGTGGGGCCAGCTCACAGCCCAGGACGAGCCCGCGGAGAGCTGCGGAAGCCGGGCGCACAGCGGTGGGGTGGGACGGCCACCGAGGGGCCCTGGCAGCGCCCAGGGGTGCTGCGAGCGGAGGGAGCCAGGCGTCCTTTGGTGCTGCTGCCGTGGGAGAGCGCACGCGGGGCCGGGGTGGCTGCGGGGCACGGCCGGGCCGTCCTGGTGCCTGTGCGCGGGCGGCGGGTGCCGCTCCGATGTCTGCGCTCGCAAAATCTCTGCTGGCCTGCGACCAAGCGCGTGCCACCAGCGTGCTGGAGAGGTTTAAACCCCTCGGCTGCCGTGCCAAGGGCTCGTGTGACTCGGTGCTTGCGCTGGGGTGAGGGAGGTGCGCAGTGCCCCCGGATCTCTGCACCAGGAGGGCGCAGCTCCGGGAGCCCGCCTGGGGACCTGCACTCTGCTGGGAGCGGGCTTGGAGCCGCTCCAGGCTCCACGTGGCCGATCCCTGCAGCCGCAGCTGCGGGGTGTCGGGTGAGCAGGCACAACAGGAGCTGGAAGGCAAAAAATAGGAAAAAATAGGAAAAAATAGGAAAAGAAGGAAAGCACCGCGGGCAGAGCAGGAAGCCGTGGCCGGGTAAAGCTCTCTTGTTTCCTTGCAGGAGGCTGATGACCCTGAACACGTGTGCCTCCATGAAGCTGGAAGTCCACTTTCAGCGTAAACAGGTGAGTCCTGGGGAACGTGCGCGGCTGGCGGGGCAGCGAGCCTGCTTTCCCCAACAACTCCGGAGCGTGCCGGGACTGCCCCTGGGCTGGTGCTGGGCAGTGCCCAGCGCTCGCTGCCCTGCCCTGCCCTGCCCTGCAGGGCGTGCCGGGCTGGGGCAGTGTGGTGTATGCCATACCGTGCCGTGCCGTGCCGTGCCGTGCCGTGCCATGCCGTGCCGTGCCATACCATGCCGTGCCACAGCGGCAGCACCAGCCTTGGGGGCTGTGCTGAGCGGGGGCTGGATGAGACCCCCCTGCGGCACATCTCCTCCTTCGCTGTGCCGGTGGGCCCGCGCCCAGGCCCCCAGCTGCCCGGCAGAATGGCAGGAAGGCCGCAGCGCGGGGCATTGTTCCCGCGTCCGGGTCCCCTTCTCCGCAGCACAAAGAGGCGGAGGGGGAAGGGGCTGCGATGTGCAGGGCTGGGGCCGGGCGCAGCTGCAGCGGCAGCGAGGCAGCAGGGCTCGGTGTGGGGGTGCTGGGGGTGCCGGGCAGGGCGCTCGCCCGCTTGCCAAGTCACCGTGGTCGAGAGCCTGGCAGTGCCCTGCGGCCAGTGCCCATTGAGCTCGAACCCCAAGCCCATGATTTGAGCAGCAGTTTGTTACCCCTCGATTCTTTTTTGGAAGGCCTTGAGGCTTCTAGCTGCAGCCCGTGCCCTTCTGCACAGGTGACGTACTCGGTCACCACCTACCTGGTGCTTTCCTTTGTTTCCATCACTGTTCTGAGGAAACCGAGGCTGTGGCGGGGAAGCGCTTTTGTGGTTTGATTTTGGTCCCCGCGTTTCCTCGTCTTTCTCCCTGCCCTCCAGCCTGGGTCAGCTCCTGCAGTTTTCTGCCCTCGCAGGCCCTACCTGCCACGTGCAGAGACACCAGATGAAGGGACGGGACCCTTAGGCTGGCTGCAGCACGCAGCCTGGCGTTTTGGATACCCCCTCAGGACCGTGCTGCTTTCCTGAAGAAGCAAACAGTTACACGGAGATTCCTTAGTAGGAAGCTGACGGTTTCTGTTCCGGCCTACAAATGTGTGGGCGTATTAATAACAAAGCCTTTTATGTTTCCCCTGATGAATATTACTTCTCCAACGCGCTGGTTTGGTGCTCGGTGCCTGGAAGCCGCCACGGGGGTGTAGCCCCCTTGTTCCCCCTGCCCACGCCGGTCGGGGTGCCTGGGTCCCGGCTGGGCACTGCTGTTGTGACCAGACGCGTGAGAAGTGACTGCGTCCCCTCCTCTCCCTGCGCCCGTCCCTCTGACAGGCTTTGGTCTGGGCTGGCTCACGCGGCCTGAGTGCTCCCGCTGGGTACGTGGGCACCGTGCCACCCGCCGGGGCACACAGCGGTGTGTCATCTGCTATAAATGCGGAGTAGTGCCCGGAGCTGCTCGGGGTAGCACAGAAATGGCACCTTCCGCTCGCCACGTAGCTCTTGAGCCTGGGCACGGCGATTCCTCTTTCTCCGGGAGCCCCGTGGTGGAAGGGGATGGAGCGGGTCGGTCGGGGTGTCATGGTGCTGAGGGACCCCGCGGTCTGATCGTCCCCTCTTCTCCACCGCCCGCAGAATGAAGACTCCGAGGAAGAGGACCTGTGTGCCATCAGCAACCGGTGGGCTTTCCAGCGGGAAAGCAAGAGGTGGTCCCGGGTCGGCTCTGTCGACGTCCTCTCCCAGGCCTCCGAGGTGCCCAACTGCACCATGCGGCAGGCGTCCAGCCGCGAGAGCGTCCTCACCGACCTCAGCACCAACCTGGAGGCCGTGTCCCTGCACAGCAGCGTCAGCACGGGCAGCGCGAGCGGCACGCCCGGCATCGTGGTCACGCCGCCCGAGCCGGCCCCTGCCCGCGACGCTGCCGCCGTCGCCCAGCCCGGCCGCAGCTCCAGCACCCGCTCCTTGGTGGAGCCGTCCTCCGGCCGCGAGGGCCCCAAGGAGAAGCTGAAGAAGCGAAGGTCTCGCAGCTTCCTGAAGAGGATCGAGTCCCTGCGAAGGAAGGACAAAGAGAAAGCCGGCCCGGACGAGAAGGGCGTCCCGAGCAGCGGCGTCGCGGCCACACCGGGCTGGGACTCCGCCAAGAGTAACGGGGACCTCACGGCCACCAAGGGCAGCTCCCCTAAAAGAGCATCTGCCTCCTTCCATGGCAAAAAGCACTTCTTCTCGGTGTCGTACAGGACTAACCGCCTGCTAGGCTCGGGCAGGGGCAAGGGGAGCTCAGAGCCGAAGCGCACCGGGGTCTACCTGGAGGACTACGAGACGGCCGCGGCCGCCGGCGGCACCTGGGCTGCAGGGGAGCGCCAGCACCGGCCGGCGTGCCGGGGGGATTGCCTGGTCTACATTCCCAGGGACCACAAGCCGGGCACCTTCCCCAAATCCCTCTCCATCGAGAGCCTGTGCCCCCTGGGCGGCAGCTCCCTGACCGGCTGGAAGGCGGGGGACAAGCCCGTGGGGCTGGCGGGAGGCGGAGGGGGCAGCAGCAGCAGCGTGGAGGGCTCGTCCTCCCCGCGGGGCTTCGCCTGCCGCCGGGGCTCCTGCAGCTCCCTGGGCAGCCGGGCGAGCGTGTACGACAACGTGCCCGAGTTCGGCAGCGGCGAGGAGTTCTCCAAGGCGGACGGGGAGGTGACCTACCAGAACCTGGACGACATCCTGCGGCACATGTGGGGGCTGCAGCAGAAAGTGGAGCTCTGGTACAAGGCCGTCTCCCCCGAGCTGGCCGGGGAGGACGGGGGCGAGGAGGAGGAGGAAGAGGAGACGGACTCGGGCGGGGAGCCCACCTTCCCCTCCAACCTGCACTTGGAGGAGCGGTCCATGTCGGACGTCGGCACATCCGCCAGCGACTTCGACAGCACGGGCAACTCCCTCAACGAGGCCGAGGAGCTGGAGATGCGGGAGCGCCGCGACTCGGGCGTGGGAGCCTCGCTCACCAGGCCCTGCAGGTAGCGGGGGGCCCCGGGGGGGGGCAGCCCACGCGTGTCAGCGGCCCCCAGGAGGGACACGGAGGCGGCGGGGGCCGTGCGGGGCCGGGCGTGGTGCGCTGCTGCGCTCTGGTGGCTGCACGGGTGGGATGGGATGGGGTGGGATGGGGCGGGATGGTTTTCCTTTTGCTGATAACGCCACAAAGGAAGGAGGTGCTTGCTGTCACCGCACCAGCGCTCCCCTGTGCTTTCCCGAAGGGAACTCCAGCTGTTGTGGAGTTCCGTGGATTTTCAGCCCCGCTAGGCTGATGCTGGAGGGTGGTGTGCCTGCGGGCAGGGCAAGGATGAGCGGGTGCACGGGGGTGGGTGCTTTCACTGGCCGGGAATGCCCCCCCTGCCCTGCTGGGCTCAGGGATGCCCCGGAGGCACCGGGCAGGAGCCTTCCCAGAGCAGCACAGACTAGGGAAAGGGTTTAGTGCTGGGTTCAGCATCTTTGGCTGTTTAGAAAGTGAGTGTTGGAGGTGTCCCTTGGCCGAGACATTGCTCTGCGTGGCGGTCCTGTGTGTCCCCGAGCCCCTGCCCTCCCTGCAGCCCAGCACGGCCCTTGGCTGTGGGCGCAGGCTGAGCCTGCACAGCCCCACGGCTCTGCTGGGGCGCAAAGGGGAGGACGCTGGCTGGGGCAGGGCTGCCTGGCAGCACGAGCAGTCCTCCGAGGCAACAGGAAGTGCCTCTCTTTGTGTCTCCGTGCCTTGGCACCTTCTCGTGCTGGGTTTGTGAGGGGTAGGAAGCAGCACCTGTGGCCCCGGGGCTGGTGTTGGGCTTAGCCCGGCCGCTGGTGTGCCCACACCGCCCCCAAAGCAGCGGGTGCCGCAGAAAGGCTCCGCAACGCCCTCCTTCCCCGCAGAAAGCTGCGCTGGCACAGCTTCCAGAACTCCCACCGGCCCAGCCTCAACTCGGCCTCGCTGGAGATCAACCGCCAGTCCTCGGCACAGCTCAACCTGCTCCAGAAGTGCTCCCTGCTGCGGCTCACGGCCATCATGGAGAAGTACTCCGTGCCCCACAAGCAGGCCTGGACGTGGTGAGCTGGCGGCAACGGGGCCAGGATGTGGGTTCTGTGTGAGGGTGATGGAGAGGGAGGGGAAAACACCGCAACCAAGCTCTGCTGTGTGTGGCTCTGGGCATGCTTGCCAGCAGGAGCTGGGGGCTGCCAGCACTGCCTGTGTGCAGACGGGCTGCAGGCACCCGTGGAGCATGGAAAACATGCTCCGTGTAGGAGTGAGATGATGGTTTGCCATCCCTGCGGCAGTGGGAGCGTCTCACCCGCTGTCCGCTGCCGAGGCAGCCGGTCGCTGCCCTGAGCCTGTCTGTCCCACCCCGCAGGACTGTGCCCAAGTTCATGAAGCGGAGTAAAGTCCCCGACTACCGGGACAAGGCCGTGTTCGGGGTGCCGCCCATCGTCAACGTGCAGAGGACGGGGCAGCCGCTGCCGCAGAGCATCCAGCAGGCCATGCGCTACCTCCGCAGCCAGTGCCTGGACCAGGTGAGGCCGCCGGGCTGTGGTGCTGGGGGAAAAGCCGGCTTCGAGGGGTCACCTCGTGCAGCGCTCGGCTGTGACAAAGGGGGAGGTTGTGTGTGGGAACTTCGCATCTGTCGGCGTCTCCTCGGCCGTCCCTCGGCCGGGCTCGCCGCTGGTTGTGGAGCAGCCAGGCACAGGGCAGGGCCGGCCTTGCCTCGCGTCCCAGCGTGGCTCCTTCATCCCCTCAGGTCGGCATTTTCCGGAAATCGGGGGTGAAGTCCCGCATCCAGGCGCTCCGGCACATGAACGAGACCAGCCCCGACAACGTCAACTACAAGGGGCAGTCGGCGTACGACGTGGCCGACCTGCTGAAGCAGTATTTCCGCGACCTGCCGGAGCCCATCTTCACCAGCAAGCTGACCGACACCTTCCTGCAGATCTACCAGTGTAAGGAGGGTGCGGGCGGGGGGCCCTGGGCTCGGGGCTGTCAGCGGCGGCCCTCGGGGACGGGCGCTGAGCGCAGGCCTTGCCCCCAGTCGTGTCGAAGGAGCAGCGGCTGCAGGCGGTGCAGGCTGCCATCATCCTGATGCCGGACGAGAACCGCGAGGTGCTGCAGACCCTGCTCTACTTCCTGAGCGACATCGCCTCCGCCGAGGAGAACCAGATGACCGCCGGGAACCTGGCCGTGTGCCTGGCCCCCTCCGTCTTCCACCTCAACGTGTCCAAGAAGGAGAGCACCTCGCCGAGGTGAGGGCGCCGCTCCCGCTGCCCTGGGGCCGGGCGTGGGTGCCGGGCTGAGCACCGCTCCCAGCGCTGCGTGCCGTCCCGCAGGGCCATGCACAGGAGGGGCACCGTGGGGAAACCCGACCAGAAGGACCTGAACGAGAACATGGCCGCGACGCAGGGGCTCTCCCACATGATCACCGACTGCAAGAAGCTCTTCCAGGTGGGTGGCTGCAGCGTGTCCGGCCTGGAACCGCCCCCTGGGGTGTCGTGGAGGGTGCACAGCCTCCGGCAGGGCAGTGCCACCCCTCGGGCAGCCCCAGGGAGCCAGCCAGGCCCTGCTCGTGGCTGGACGGCTCACAGGCTGCAGGGTGTCCAAGCAGGCTGTGTCCATCCTTTCTCCCTCCTTTGCTCAGTGTGCTGCTGCCAGGACTCTGAAGACCTGTGTGCTCTTGCTTTTAGGTCTCCCACGACATTCTGCTCCAGCTGAGCAGCTCCTATATGGCCGCAGATGCTTACCCTCATCCCCTGGCTGAATTTGTGTGCCAAGGGGAAAGCAAGGATTTACACTCCTACTTCGAGCAGAGCGTCCAGAACCTGCTCAAAGAGTCGTCGGAGAAATTCAAGGGGTGGCTGAGCACCCCAGGACCCCTGAACACGGAGCTCTCCTGCAGGAAGGTAAGCGCCACCGCACACGGGGCCATGTGGGAAAATGGGTGCAGTGACCGCTGTGAGCCACGGGTCCTACAGCCCCCTGCCCAGCCCTCGGCACTCCTTCCCTTCTGCAAGGAGGCAGCCAGCAATGCCTTCCCCAGCTGGAGGGGGGAACAGTTCGTGCCCAGAGCCCACTGCATCATTGTTAGCCCCTCTCCACCAGCCAGAGGAGCTCTGCCAGCCCATCCCATCCCATGCTCCCCCTAGCCAGCAGCTGTGTTGGTGCCGCTCCATGGTGGCGAGACCCCTCAGTAAAGCCTCTCAGGGCTCCCAGGACAGCCGCCTGACCCTTCTGCTCGGCCCTGGCAGGTCGGGGACGGGCACCCTCTGCGCTTGTGGAAGGTCTCCACGGAGGTCGAGGCGCCTCCCTCCATGGTGCTGCACCGGGTGCTCCGGGAGCGTCACCTCTGGGACGAGGACCTGCTGCAGAGCAAAGTGGTGGAGGCCCTGGACAAGGACATGGAGGTTTATCACTACGTGACGGACAGCATGGCACCCCACCCGCGCAGGGACTGCGTGGTGCTCAGGTGAGGGCGGGGGGGACCCGAGCCCGAGGGATCTGCTGTGTCCCCGGGCTCCCCCAGCTGAGCGGGCGCTGTGTCGGCAGGCGCTGGCGCACGGACCTGCCGCGGGGAGCCTGCCTGCTCATCTCCATCTCGGTGGAACACGACAAGCTGCAGGTGGAGGGCGGCGTCAAAGCCGTGGTGCTGACGTCCCAGTACCTCATGGAGCCCAGCGGCATGGGCCGCTCCAAGGTGACGCACATCTGCAGGGCTGACCTCAGGTATGGGACACCCCGGGACCTCGGAGAGCCGCTCCTGCGTTTTGCTGTGTGCCTGCGGTGGGGGGACACGCGTGCCTTCTGCTGCTACGCAGTGCTTGTTCCTCATCTCCTGGCCCACGGCAGCCGCTGTGCTGAGCAAGAAGGGAGGTGCTGCTTGCTGGTGCCGCCCGGTGCTGCCCTGCCCGCTCACCCCTCGCTCTGCCTTGCTCCCTTCCCAGGGGCCGGTCTCCAGAGTGGTACAACAAGGTCTTCGGGCACCTCTGCGCCATGGAGCTGGCGAGGATCCGAGATTCCTTCCCAGCACTGAGCCCAAACGGCCCCGAGACCAAGATCTGAGGAGCCGGGAAGCTGCTCCGTCCTGTCGGACCGCGGACTCGCCCGTCAGTGGGGCCGGGCAGGCGCAGGGGAGCGTGGAGCTGGCACCCAGCTGCGCAGGGGCACCCTCAGGCACATATTTAAAAGCTTCCTTTGATCCTGGGCCGGGCCTCCCCCCTGGAGAGCCACGGGCTGCCGCAGCTGTGCAGGGAGACTTCTCTTTGCCACCACCCCTTCAGGGGCAGCCGCCCCCACCGCACCTTCCCCAGCATGGAGAGGCGAAGCCCTGCGCCACAGGTTGTCCGGTGGCAGGATGGGTGAGCAAGGTGCTGCTCGTCCACGGGAAGGAGAGAGGCCTGGGGGTGACCTGGGGGTGAGCTGGGTCCCCTATGAGCCCCGTGGAGCTCAGCTCCCCCAGGCCGGGCACGGTGGTGGAGGTGTGGGGTGAAGCAGGAGGGGGAGATGTGAGCGGGGAGGACGGGGCCACGTCCGTAGGTCAGGGCGCTGGGTCGGGAAGTGACGGGTGGGCGGCGAGGGGGCAGCGTGCATGGGAGGGGAGGTGGGCTGGGAGGCTGCTGAAGGATGCTGGTATGGGAGGAGGGAACTGCGGGTAGCTACCTATAGAGCCAGGAAGGAAGGAAGCCATTGCTATCACCTCTGGTGCTCAGTTTCATAGAAGATGAAGGAGAAATCTCTCTAGTCCAGTGCCTTGTTAGCTGCCTTGCTCAGCTGAAAGACCACCCCTGTGCGCTAGGCTTCAGAGGGGGCTGGATGGACACGGTTCCAAGCCAAGTCCCGTCCCTACAAACTGCTGTACCGGGCAGCTGCAGGGGCAGGACACGGAACCCAGAGCCGCCACGCAGAAGCCGGTGACGGGGAGCGCTCCGAGGAGGCAGGGTGGGGATGACGCTGTGCTCCTTCCTGCAGCGGGCTCACCAAGGCTGGAAGCGGCGTGAGTGCGCCCGAGGGTCGTGCAGCACCCGCAGCCACTAAGCAGCAAAGCGGGGTGACCCAGGCTGGGCCCAGCGGGTGCCAGGGCCCCTGCTGCAGCAACGGGGCTCGGGGGGGCTGAGACTTACCCTGGAGGTGGGCAACCACAGGAGCAGAGCCCTGCAGGGTGCGGAGCTGCCCCCGCCTCTGTCCCCTGCCCCGGCACTCCCTCAGCTCCCACCTCGCACGCTTCCTTTCCTCCTCCCCGAGAAGCCGCCCGGGCCTGACCTGGTTTCTCCTTGTAGGCAGGTACCCAACTTACTCGACGTCGTTCCAACTGGAAGGCAACACGACCCACGTGCGGGAGCAATTCCCCACGCCAGTTTTGCCGTAACAAATCCTGTCTCGTGGTGAAAAAAACAACCCAGCCCCTATTCTGTGTTTTTATATATATATTTTATATATATATAAAAATATAACTAACGTTTTTGAGGGAGTGATTTTTCTCCCAATATTTTTTTAAGCGTTTCTTTTTTCTACCTATAAATACTTGTACAGTTGGAATATTAATATATAACTCTGGCGGTAGAGCTCGGCGCCAGGTGATGTTCACTTAAGAGACGTGTATTTTGTATTTAAGGGGCTGTTCCTCGTTTTGTATCATACGCAACCGCAACAGACTGTTTGACTTGGATGGGGGCTGCTCTTCCCATCCGTGTAATTAATAAAGTACTAACGATAGCTGCTGGCTGGTGGAGAACCCCCGGTGGTGGGAGGGTGCTGCTGGCCCATTCCCCAGCCCGGGGACATCGTGGGGCTGGGCAACGCTTTTATGTGGTGGCTGGAGCCATCAGGCCGCACGTCCAACGTTTTGGGAGAACAAGGCCAAAAAAGTAACCCGAGAGCAGCCGGGAAGTGGGGGGCAGGAGCTGAGCCCCCCGCGGGGTCGGGCAGCGGGGACTGCCTGGGGACACCCGCTGCCCCCCGAGCCCCCAGACCCACACGAGCACTGCGGTGGCAGCAAGCGGCTGAACTCGGGGTGCTCGTGCCCTTCGTGGCACGGCCACTGCCTGCCGCCGGGGGAGAGGCACCGCTCCTGGGGCATCCTCGTGCCGCTGGGCAGCGTCAGGCGGTGCTGGCCTGGGGCGCTGCCAGCACGGAGCTCCTCTGGGACTCGTGCAGCCCCGGCTGCTTGGCCCGCAGACAGCCCTTCAGCTGCTCCTGGAAGGGGGCGGTGGTGATGGTGTAGAGGATGGGGTTGAGGGCGCTGTTGATGGGCAGGATGAAGATGACCACCCAGGAGGTGACGGTGCCTGCGTTCCACCGAGGAGGACATGGCGTTAGGGGGCCAGGGCCCCTGCCTGGGGGAACCCACCCATGCCGCAGACTGGGGCAATCCCAATTCCAGGCCGACGGCCCCAGGGGGGTCACAACTGCTGCTCTGTGGGGAGCTGCAGGGGGCCAGGGTCCAGCAGGGGATGGGTGATGCTCAGACACCCAACCTCGGCAGCACCCACCCCGAGGAGCCCCCACCCAGGGGCTCTGGGCTGACAGCGGTGGGCCCGGCCGGATCCTTCACCTGGTATTTCCACCTGCAGCAGGGAGAGCAGCTTGAGGAGGAAGATGGGTATCCAGCACAGAGCATCGGTGATGACGATGAAGAAGAAGCGCTTGGCGATGGCGACTTCCCGGGAGCAGACGCTCCTCTCGGCCGTCCTGGACGCAGTGACGTGGATGGAGTAGAACATGCCGGTGTAAGCGAAGACGATGGTGATGAAGGCCGCAAGGTTCAAGCCTGGAGAGGAAGAGGTTTCTCTCCGAGCACCTCGGCTGGCTCCGTGGCGCAGACTGCTCCCACTTCCCCACTAGAGGGGGCAGAGGCAGCTCCGCAGCCTCCGCTCGCCCCAAACCCGGGCGCACTGAGCCACCCCGCTGCCCCGCTCCGTCCCCGTCCCGGTGGCCTCACCCAGGTAGATGGTGGTGGAATAGCCCCTGGCGCTGGGCCGCTCGCCCAGGTCGGACTGCAGCGGGAAGCAAACCCCGTTCCTGCCGTAGTAGTTGCCGAAGGACTCCTTACACCACAGGGGGACGAGGCTGAGGGAGAAGCCCAGGAGCCAGATGACGGCCAGCACCGAGACGGTCTGCTTCCTGCCGGCTCTGCGGTGGCTGAAGGGGAAAACGATGGAGAAGTACTTCTCCAGGGTCATGTAGGTCAGCAGCAGGACGGACACCTCGGAGGACAGCATGGCCAGGCTGCCCACCAGCTGGCACTGCAGGCTGGCCATCCAGCCCTGCGCGTGCTTGTTGTATTCGCCCGAGTACTTGAGGTCGAAGGCGCCGATGACGAAGAGGTAGATGCCCATCAGGCCGTCGGCACCTGGGGTGGAGGCAAGGCACGGTGAGAGAAGAGCTCCAGCGGGCAGTCGTAGCCCCCTGCAGTGACACCAGGGCCATGGAGCCACCACAGAGCTCGTGTCCGCATGTGTTAAGAGCTGCCTGACGGTGCTGCCGTACCTATAAGCAGGGGCAGGAGCTGAGACGTGCCAGGAGCACTCCTGACATCGTCACAAGAAGAAAGGTGAGCAGCAACGGGCCCCGGCCACACCGGGTTGGGGTGGCGTGAGCAGGAGAGGCCCCCCACACCCCCCACCGCCCCCAGCTCACAGCACAGGGACTTGATGGCCATGGCGTGCTGGCTGTTCTCCGCGGCCACGAGGGAGCGCATGCAGATGACGAAGAGGTTGCCGAGGCAGGTGACGCAGGCGATGACCCAGACGAAGACGCGCAGGATGACGTTGGCCAGGAGGTGCTCGAAGGAGGAGATGCCGTCGGTGTTGGGCTTGCAGCTGCGCACGTGGGGCGCGGAGCTGCAGTACTGGAACTTCTTGAAGTAGCTGCTGGGAGGAAGGGGCTGGCTGCCACCGGGCCGGCGTGCACGGCCCTCCTGCTGCCGCATCCGCCTCCCCAGCCCCCTGTGCTGCTTGTCCCTGTCTGCGGGGAGCAGGGCCAGCAGGGCCCACACGTCACTAGCCAGGAGCCTTGGAGCTGTCACTGACCAGGGACAGACAACAGGACCGGAGGGCCCAGGAGGCCAGCACGCAGCCCGCTGCGGCAGCACCCGGAATGTGCAGAGAGGAATGGAGCTGAACGGGGGGTGTGCTTTGCAGTGTCTGCGGTGTGTTTTGGACACCGAATAAGCAACAGCCCAAATCCTTTGCAGAACAGGCAGGAGGCACCCCAATGCCTTCCTGGAGTACGCACAGCCACGCTTCTGTCACCGTCAGCTAATAAATAGGGAGGAGTGTTTTCCTCCAGCCCTGCTTCTCACAAACATTTAAAAATCATTCCCTTCTTCAAGTCTCTCAACTTCCATTAACAGGGATTCAAATTTTTCCCCTGCATATTATTTCAGATTAATCTTTTCAAGCCTTAAAAAAGCAATCCCCTACAAGCTCAGTAAAACTCCACATTAGAAAATGACTACAAAACTGCAACGCAAGGCTCATTTCTGCTTAATTATAGATAAAAAGGGAGAAAATGATTGCTTATTAGCAAGTCAGGTAGAAAATGTACCGTATTTACAGTCCAAACAGACCAATTACAGAAAGGAAGACGTACAGTTGTCTTTCATTACAGGTACTCTAAAATGTGCATCTGGAGGTAATTAATGATTTTTTTCCTCCTTCCAAAGCGAAGCCCCAGCACTCACAGCTGGCTCCTCGGCTGTGCTTGCACCACGTGTGCGGTGCCCGCCCGGCCTTCCTGCATCTCTGCTGCCCTTGGGCCGTTACCTCCGGCCCAGGCACCTCTGAGGGGCCACTCGGGCACAAGGCACAGTGCCCTGCACACCTTGCCCCACAGAGCCCACCCTTCGGCACCACCCAGAAGCGTGCATCGTTCCTGTGTCACGTGCACCGGGGGCACCTCTGCAGCTTGGCGTGGGATAAACGCCCCAGGGGTCCTGCACCGGGGCCGCTGCTCGGTGCGAGGAGTGAGCCGTGTCCCCTCCACTCACATGTGGGAGAGGTTGGCCAGCCTGTGGAAGGTCAGGTTGTGGATGTTGGGGATCTCCAGCCCCTCCAAGCTCCTGCAAGAAGGAAGCGGGGCAGGGGAGGCTGGGAGCTGCCGGGCTGGCCTTGGTGCTGCTGCGGGGCTGGGGATGCCGTGGGACTCACAGGGACCGCAGCTGGGGCAGGCTCTCAAACTGCCCGGGGAAGATCTCGTTCAAGGGGTTGTAGGAAATATTCCTGAAAAGAAGGAAAGCTTTGCTAGTTTTCCCACCTGGAAGCTATCACAGGAGCTGTAAATTAGGACAGAGGGGGGGCTCCTCATCCCCATCCCCAGGAAGGGCACGCAGCGCCTCGCAGGGGCCGGGTGCTGGCCGCCCCTCCCGGCAGGCTGCCCCGGTACTCACAGCTGCTGCAGGTCGGCCAGGCCGCTGAACAGCGATGCCGGGAGCTCACCGAGCCCGTTGCGGGACAGGTCGCTGGCAGAGCAGAGCGCTTGAGAAGGCGCGAGGCCACCTGCGCGCAGGCTCTGCGCCTGCCATGCCACGCCACCGAGCCGCACAGGTGGGCAGGGGGCACACGCGGCCCCCCCACAATGGGTCCTGGGCGAGGGACCCCCTTCCTGCAGCAGCAAGGGCTCAGGGAACACGATGGGCAGGCACTTACAGCTCCACCAGCCTGTTCAGCCTGGAAAACGTCCCGCCTTGGATCCACCTGATCTTGTTCTTGCGCAGGACCCTGAGCGAGGAGGAGGAGGAGGAGAGCGTGGATGCAGCAGAGCCTCACGCACCCTCCCCAGCATCACCTGGCACTCAGGGTGCTCCTCTCAGGGCACGTCCATGGGGTGCCCCTGGGCCCACCGAGTCCCTCCCCAGCACCCCCTGCCCCAGCTGCCACCCGCAGCCCGTGCTCGCCCAATGCTGCTGTGGGGCAGGGCCTGGGCCAGAGCCCAGCTCCCTGGTGCAGGGCCCCGATTTGCACAAGCCCTTAGAGAAGGGCCCACCAGAAGTATGGAGGGTAACCAGAGCTGGCTGAAGGACTCAGAATTAAAAGCTGAGGATGAGAAGTGAAAGCCTGGAGTGGTGTGCTAAGATGGAAGTGCGGCTGGGCTCTGCTGAGCCCTGCCACCAACTGAGGAGCTCACTGTGCCACAGCGCTGGGACACGACTGCAGACAAAGGCCCTCGTCCTTCCACAGGATAAAAACCGAGACTGCTTGATCCGGGGCACAGCCCCTCAGTCCAGTTTCTGGTTGCTCTCACTTCTGCTCCACTGCCACGTTGTCCGTGGGATTGCACATGGAGCAAGATGCGGTGGCTGGGAGCACCATGGTGCATGATGCAGACATGGGGGGGTCCGGCCGGGACAGCTTGTAGAGCCCAGCACGAGCCCCTCTGCATCTGCGGCCCCTCCTCACTGAGCTGTCTCTGGGGCCGGTGTCACCGGCAGGGTGTGTTTACACCATCCGTCTTACCCTCACTTGGGTTTCCATGGCAGTGCCACAACAGCCCTGGAAACATGCGGCTGATCAAAGCCGAAGGGGTTTGGTTCTGGGAGGACGGACGGAGCCATGGGGCGGCAGCTCAGTGGGTGTGCACGGTGAAAACTTCCCTGGCTCATGGCTCTCCAGGGGCTGTATACAGCCATCACACACGGGAACACCCCTGGGAGAGGCCTGGACATTACCACGGTGAATTCTTTTGCCCTGCCAGCCCCAGGAAGGCACCTGCGTGAGAGCCCGGAGCACAGCCCAGCCGCAGCTGTGCGGGAACAGGCCCCAGGCAGGGGGGCAGCAAGCAGAGCCGCTCGGGGTTTGACACACGGAGCCAGCTCGCAAAGTTTATGGCACTCCTCAGAGATATTTTTAGGGGATTTGGATGCCAGCGGAAGGCTTTGGGCTGGCTGAGAGCCTCGTTGCTTGCGCACCATGGGAAGTTTTTCCGTGCTGTGCCCTGACTCTGACCCTGATCGGTTCCGGCAGCCCCGGGCTGCTGCTGATGGGGGAACTACCCTCCGGACCCAGAGCTGCAGAACAAGGGCCTGGGTTGCCTGACCAAGTCCCTTCAGAGCAGATACAGAATTCATGAAGCCGACAGCAATATAAATATGGAATGAAACCATTCACGTGAAACAGCCCCTTGCCTAGCCCAGAGCAGAGGAAAAGGGGTCCGAGCCGAGCACCGCCTGCCCCCACCCCACCAAGGGGTGTCCCCGGGCAGGCAGGGCCGTGGGGTACTCACAGCACCGTGAGCTCGCGGCACTCCTGGAACACGGCCCCACGCACCTCCCGGATCCTGTTCCCTTCCAGATCCCTGCAGGAAAGGCGGTTGTGCGGCTGCCTCTCCGTCCCTGTCCCCACCGAGAGCCCCCAGCCCTCTCCATCCCCCCGGGAGCAGTGCCCACCCCGGACGCAGCTGCCCAAGGCCAGGTACTCACAGCCAGCTCAGCTTCGGCATCTCCGCGCACAGGGAGGCGTTGGGTATTTTAGCCAGGGAGTTGTTCAGCATGTACCTGCGGGGAGGGAACAGAGACAAACGGGGTCACAGCGCCGTACCCTGCACGGGGTGCACCCCGAGGGCTTTCTGCTGGTGCCTGGCCTCCCCGCAGGGCTGCTGCTCACAGCGGTACCCGGGGCGAGCTCAGGGCCAGCGGCAGCTCCATCACCCCGCTGGCTGCACCAGCTCCAGCACCCCGGCTGCAGGGCCAGGAGGGGTTCAGCCACCGCTGCCCAGGGCAAAGGCTGGTGCACGCACCTACCCGTGGTGATGGTAACGATACAGGTTGTACTTAGTGGCTGTGGGACAGCCTTGCCAGGGAGCTGAGGGGCATGGCCCACGGAGAAAGGTGCATGGGAGCAGTGACCCGGGAGAGACAGGGAGTGAAGGCAGATTTACAGCACAAATTCCCTCTGGCATTTTTCTCAGCAACTTCTGCACATGCCTGCGTGCACAGCGCTCCTTGGTGCACTTCTGACCACAGTTTATTAGCTCGATTTGTTAAAAAAAAAAAGCAGCAGGATAAACAAGCTACGTCACCGAGCAGAGCGGCTGCCCTGCCACGACGTGGGAACGCAGCCCAGGGGGCACTGCCCCACGGCCCTCTGGGGATGCTGGGTGCCACCCCGAGCGGCACAGCACCGGGGTCCCTGCACCAGCCCCTACACCACCCCAAACCCCCAACCAGGGCCCCCACCGGCCCTAGTGGCTCCCCAGCCCCACAAGTTACTTCAGTTCCACGCACCCAATTTTGGGGCTTTTACAACCAATGCCAGCAGCGATGGTGCGAGCCCACAGCGGCAGCTGCAGCTGAAACTCTTCCCTTGCAGGTGCAAGCTCAGGGAATGCAGCTTAAAGCACGGCCAGATACATGTGAGTGTATGTGTGTGCCTGTGTGCTCACACACGTGTTTTTTCCAGCCTAACAGCCAAAACTTCTCCCCTTACTCTGACTCCAAGCTGCTGCCAGAGTTTCTGATCTGCACTGTGGACGGTGGAGGTGGAGAAGTTATTAAAATCATGTTAGAGTGATTGCAAAATTACTCTTATGGTGGCCAAAGCAAATCAGTTATCTTGTACATCCCTCTTGGAAACGGCTGGACCTTACGACAGCCCTTAGCTCAGCCTGGTGCTCAAACAGCTAGCACGAGGGGCAATACTCTGGGACAGTACCCTGCTGAACGTGGGGCCCTCGGCCAGCTGCTGGAAGTGGCAGCAGGGCCATGTCCTGCAGTTATCCCTCGCACCAGGGGGAAGGCGAGGAAGCCGCAGCACCCCTGACTTGCCCCAAGAAAGGGGCTCAGAAGCAGGGCCTGGAGAAAGGCAGCAGGACGACTTACAGGAAGTACAGGGACCTCAGCCCTGCAAAAGCAGCGGGGGCAATCCTGGCGATCCGGTTGTTGTCCAGCATCCTGCGGGAGGAGGAGGAGGAGTGAGAAGGGGCACCCACAGACGGCAAGGAAGGCAGCGGGAGGCTGCCGGCACTGGGAGCACGCCGAGCACCACGCCGTGCCCGGGGAGCGGCCTCTGCCCCTTCTGCCCTGCAGGTCCCCCGGTGCCAGCCCTGGGTGGGGGCAGCCCCCCGCGTCCCACCCTGCTCCCCCCGAACCCTGCCCTGGCTGAAGCATCGGATCCAGCTGCAGAGCCTGGATTCCTTCACAGTCAGGGTCTGTTGGACTTTTCCTCTCCTCTGCTGTGAAATAACGATAAATTAAAAGCCACCCGGGGAATTCAGGGCCGTGCTTGGCTTCTCAAAAGTCCTTTGGCTTGTTTGCGCCACAGACCACCCTCTGTGAGTCGTTCATCATTCTGTTTTCCTGCTTTGATTTGAGGAATAACTGCGCTGGTCCCATGGCAAAGAAGGGGAAACCTGACGGGGAGCAGGCCTGCCCTGGTGGCTGGGCTGTCCCTGCACACTCGGGAGAGGAATCACCTCGTAGAGCAGCCTTTAGGGACTTTTGTATGCACAAAGATGTGTAAAAACACACAATCAAACAGGGCCTTCCAGAATAAGCAGGAAGGGCGGGCACGAGCTGCACGTTTGGTTTGGGCACCCTTTTGGAGGGGCAGGAGCTGCCCCCCCAGCCAGCCCCGCTCTGCGCCCTGCAGCCCCCCGCGAGCCTCCAGCAGGCACCTGGGTCCCACCACGGAGCCTTGAGGCCTCCATCCCCGCTCCGTCTGACATCCGGAATGAGATCGTGGACAAGACCTGGCCTCATCAACCCCCCCCCCCCAGGGTTATTGGTGTCACGACACACGGGGATCACAAATCGGGGGCACTCACAGCCACTCGAGGTGCTGCAGGTCCTCGAAAATCCGGGGCTTCAGCTGGGAGATCTTGTTGTGGCTGAGGAACCTGGAAACGAGCAGAGAAGATCATTTTCCTCCTGGTACCGCGGCTGATTCACCCAGCTTTGCTAAAGCCTCTCCTTGCAAGGAGCCTGTGTGCCCCCGCTGCCAGCACCCACAGCTCCTCTCCCTTCGCAGCTCCGATGCAGGGCCATGGATCCAGCAGGCAAATACGGGGAGGAAAAGGGGCTGATGTGTGGGATGTGCCGGTGCCTCTGCCCTGCCCCACATTCACCCACATCCTCCAGTTTAAAGCAGGCTCAGTACTGAGTCTTGCAGGAGCAAGGAGTCCAAGAGCCGGCTGTGCTGCGAGCCTCGCGTGCCAAGAGGAGCGGAGGGCTGCCTCCGGCCCACGGCTTTCCTCCCCAGGGCCTCGTAACGCAGGAACTCTTACTTACAAGGTTTTGAGCTGAGAAAGTCCAGTGAACGCTTTGGGTGAGATCATACGGATCTTGTTGTTTTGCAAAAATCTATTAAAAAACGGAACAGAAAAACAATGCTTTCTAGGGGTCTCAGCCTGGGAAAGCATTGCGGGGCTTGCACGGAGGGACCGACGGCATCGTTACACCTCCAGGTCCTGGCTGGGCAGCCTCGAGCAGAGACTGAGCGGTGGAGGTGAGGAAAGGCTGAGGAGTGCCTGGGCTAACACAGGGCCACAGCACAGCCCTGAGCAAAGCAGCCCTGACACGTGTGTGCTCCTGTTCCCTCTGCTGTCCTGACCCCCACGGCTGCTGCTCACCCTTTTTCCCCAAGGACACCAGAAGGCAGCACGCAGAGGGCTGATACTCACAGCTTCTTCAGCCTCCTGTACCTGGCGAACTGACTGCCCAGCAGAGAGCGGATTTTATTTTTCTTCAGGTCCCTAACAGGAAAACAGGAAGAGGGAAGGAGGCAAACAGACAAAGAAACCAAGTTCTGAGGCCAGAGAACCTTTATAACAGGAGGATGGGGCAGTTCAGACCCTCCTCCTGTGTAATACAAGTGAGATGCAAGGCAGCTGCTGTTCGTTAACACAACACCGCTAATTGCTCTCCCAATCTGCAAGCATTATTTGCCACTGATGAGTTTTCTCAGGCTCTCCTAGCCTGTGTTTGACAAGCAGCCGCGGCTTGCCAAGCTCTGGCCCTGTGCATGGCAGCAGGGAGCAGCCCTCGGGCAGGGGCCGCCTCTTCCAGCTCCCTGCGGTCTGGGGGTGTCGCAGGCAGCCAAATCCCTGCGATGGGGCTGCCGGTCCTGGGGACCACGGGTTCCCTTGGGGGGAAGGGGAAGAGCATGTCCCACCACTACTCACAGCCTCGTCACGTTGGGGGAGACCCAGGGCACAGCGCTGAGGTCCTGCGCAGTGCAGTCCACTGCCTGGCCCCAGCACCGGCACCGCTCCGGGAACTGCTCCAGCGCTGCGGGCAAGCAGAGGGGGGTGCTGAGGGGGCAAAGGGGGCTCACAGCGAGGGGGGGATGCCCGGACCCCAAACAGGAGGCTTACAGCAGGGGTCTGTCTCGTCTTCCACCGCCGTGCCGCTGCTGTGCGTGGCCAGCTTGTCGCCCAGGACCCACAGCCAGCCGGTGTTGTCCACTGTGGGTGGGGAGTGCTGTTAGGGCACCGGGAAAGGGCCCGGCACCATCCCCTCCTACCTGATAACTCAGGACACCCGGCCTGAGCAGCCTTCCCGGCACCGGGGCTGGCACCCAGGCAGAGCAAAACCCCGGCAACGTCGGGACAGGGTGCGGGGATGGGTGAATCCAGGACCCAGATGATCTCCTACATGGTGCCTGGGTGGATTACGTGTGCCAGAGCCGGGAAGCGGCTTGATAAAGAAGCAGGTCCAGGGCTCCCCCCACTGCCACTGCTCCCAGGGATGGACCCAGCTCTGCCCTAATGCCCTCAGGGTCCTGGATGCTGGCATCCCCAGGTCCAGGGGGTTATTCCCACCGAGGACACCCCCCCTTCCTAGGGGCTCGCCAATTACCGCAGTTCTCCTCGTCGGCCCCGTTGCCGCAGTCGTCCACCCCGTTGCAGTGCAGGGCCTGGGGCAGGCACACGGAGAGGTTGCCGCAGGGAAACTGCCCCAGGGGACACGTGTGCCTGTCCCTGGGGAGAGTCACGAGAGGCTCTGCCGAAGGAAGAGGAGGTGCTCAGCGCTCCCCTCGGGCCGCATCCTGCTTTGTGCCCATGCTGTCCCCTGCCACCCACGAGCCCTCCCTCACCAGCCCTCACGAAGGGCTCTGATCTCTGCAGAGCATCCCCCAACACCCACGGCGGATGCAGGCAGATATTCTCTTAATGGTTTAAGGCTGAGCTGCCCCATCCCAGCTCCATCGTGGGGTGCGGGGCTGTCCTGGCAGCTCGGGCTCCCCTTCTGCCGGGCCCTTTCCGTCAGAGCCATCCCGATCCCCAGCTCCAGGGCCTCGTTCATTAATACCCTGAGATTACCCGTGGCAGAGGCATGCCTCAGATCCAGCTAAACGTTTCCACACCCCGCTTTGATCAGGCCAGGGAAGTGGCAGCAGTCGGCCCAGGAGGGACCAGGGCTGCGTGGAGGGGCCCGGCTTTTCGCTCAAGATTTTCTTCAACCGCCAGCCTGTTACTGGCTAATGGGGCGTGCTGGAATTAAAGCACTTTCCTCTCTCGCACACACACCTCGTTAGCCATCCCATCGGCAGCACTGCGGTGTGACCTGGAGGTGGATGTGACTCAGAGCACCTCGTGCCCACCCGCGTCAGAAGGGTGGTTTTGGGGCTGGGGCGGGCAGCGCCGAGGATGGCACGGGCACAGCACCGGCAGCTGCAGTGGAAGCAGCCTGCGGCCGGGCAGGCGGTGCCAGCGATGCCTTTGGACTCCCCAGGCTGAACTTCTGCTCTGAGCACACGTCCTGGCACCTCTCGCCAGCCCCATTTACACCTGGACCCAAGCGGGAGATGGGGACAGCCGCGTCCCAGCTGCAGCTGTGCAGCAGCCAGACAGCTCAGCACCCCCCGGGGAACTCCTTTCCCTCCCCCTCAGCTTCTGCACATCGATTTCCATCGCTGGCTGCGCTGATCTGATTGCACGTTGCAGACCGTTTCTTTTCTTGGGGACACAGAGTCCTGTCTGCCCAGGAACGCCTGCGTGTGGCACAGCGATTGAAAGCAGGCTGGAAGTGGCGGAAAGCACCCCTGCCGGCTGCCTGTCTCCTCCCAGATGTCTGCCATACAAGACGAGGGAGGCCTGGGCTGCGGCCGGAGAGGGATGCGGAGCGATGGGAGCGATGGGGAATGGGTCTGAGAGACAGAGAAATCTGGAGCAGGCACACAGAGGCTGGGGCCCGCCTCGCCACGGGCTGTGCGCCGAGCGGCTCTGAGCAGGGCTGGGCACGGCAGTGCCTCTGCCTCTGCTGAGACTGCCACCAGGCAGAGGAGTCCAAGGCTATGTAAACTCATCCAGCATTTTCTAAAATTCAGCATCTTTTGCCAAAATTCCTTTTTTTTTTTTTTTTTGAAATTGGAGACTGCCCCTTTGGAAGCGCCCGTTTGACTGGTCTTTTTGCAAACTGAGAAGTAATTTTAGGTTTTTCTGAATGCTTGCGGCTATACTTCTGTGATAGGCACGTCTAAACCCACGGTCCTACTGCCGAGCACTGCAGCGCACAACGAATGTCAGTCGGAATCACCGTCTGCCCTAAGCTTTAAAAAACGCATCTTGCATTAAATGTTGCAAAAATGTTATCGCTGAAAATCTGTTCCTGCAGCTCGGAGCAAACCCGCCCATTTTCTGCTGATAACACAGCACACACGAGCTGAGATCGTGGCAGGAAGATGAGCAGAGCTGGGGGAGGGCTGCTGCCCTTCTCTTCCCTGTCTGCACCCACGACCCCAGGCTTGTGTCTAGTGGACCAGTTGAATGTTGAAGATAAATTCAGCCTCCTCCTGTAGAGAGAGGGCAAGTGGCAGACCAAGGGACAAGGATGACCGTCCCCAGGGAGAGGCGAGCATTTCTCCTCCCCCCTAACTGGCCCGATGCTTCCACATAAACATATAAGGAAAAACTTGTCTCCTTAGGAGAGCATTTGGGGTGATGGAAGAGGAAGAAAATGCAGAGCAGGAGGGAGAGGGACGGTTCAAGACCCCTGACTTGTTCTGCTGCAGCCCTGCAGGGAAAGCATCTCCCTCATCCCTTCCAGGCTCTGCAGATGGAAACCGATCTGACTCCTGAGCCCTGGGCTCAAGACCCTCTGATGGATGTTTTCCTGTCTTGGTTCCATTTCTGGACATGCAGGGAGGTCCTCTGCTGCTCGCTGCTCCATCACGCAGGTTTCTGGCTGGTTTCTTGGTCTGAATTTATGTAGGACCCGCAGAAGGTAACGGGAACCTTTCCAGGGCCTCAAGGTCCCCATTGCAGAGAGCCTGTCTGCACATGGAGCTATGTAAATACCGAGAGGGGAGAGTTTATACGTATATATATTTATATACATAAGCAGAGGCAGATGCGATTTCTTCAGGAACGAGCCCAAGTCGCAGGGTCCCAGCCAAGCCCCCGCCCCCAGGAGCTGGTTCTGCATCAACCCCCTGGGGCTGGGGGCAGCCAGCAGGGAACATGAAATAAATATATAAATAAATAGAAAGCAGGGGAAAAGCGAGTGCCTCAGGTAAGGCCGAATGCTGAGGCTGCCGGTGGTCGGGGGGCCGCGCAGCCCCCAGGACAAACCGTCCCCTCCGAGCCCTGCAGCACAGCCCGTGCCCCCCTGCCCGGCTCTGCCCGGCTGGGAAGCAGCCAGCAGCCAGAGGAAGTGGCCAAATTTAGCTGGGATTGTCTGGCATCTGCTGAGTTTTCGTGAGGGCCACCCAGGATTGTAAACGAAGCCCACGCATCGCCCGTAAAACAGCCGTGACCGAAACAAACGCGGAGCCGAGGAGCAGGGAGCGCTGCTGCCGGGGGCCTGGCCCCGGCCCCAAACCCGGCCGCGGGCTCAGCCCCCCTGCAGACCCCAAGGCCCTGTCCTAATCCTGCAGCTGCATCGTGGGGACCTTCACACAGCTTTGGTGGGCTTCAGAGCGAGTGTGAGGGTGGCACGAAATGAGAGCAGCAATGTCTGGTCTGTCGGCCTTCCACCGGAGAGCCACCTCCTTCAAACCCAGGTCAGAGCCCATCAAAGCCCAGACCTGCTTCCCCTGCACACGGGGTCCGTGTCCCAGTCAGTCCAACAAACGCAGCAAGTGAACTCTCCAGAAACCAACACACGCAGCACAGCGTGCCTCGCGTCCGCATTACCTCTGCCTGCAAACAAACCCAGAGTTTGTGCAGCCAGGTTCTGCCAGCAGAGCTCAGGACGTGGCCCGAGGGCAGCGCACCTCCCGTCCCATTCCCTGTTGGTGCCCCAGCTCCTGCCGCAGGGTCTGCCCAGGGCTGCAGACCCCTCCCCACACCCCAAAGCCAAGCACCTCCGGGGCGATGCCAGTAATTACCTGCTTGGCTGGGGAGAGGGGGTGCTAGGCAGGGAAGGAGCAGCTTGCATTGACACTGGCAAAAGCAAAGCACAGCAAATCAGACTCGAACAGCAGCACCTCAGAGCTCGCGGCTTTTCCTCGTACGCCTCCCAGCTTCCAGCACAAAGTGTTTAATTTTCGTCTGGTTTGCCCCCCTCCTCCCCTTTCAGACCACAGCCCTGGCGCTGCATCTGCTCCCGCGCCGCTCCGGTTCTGCCTTTCCCTGCCCCTGGCTAACAGACAGAGCCACGACCTGGGATTATCAGTGGGCTCGGAGGTAGCAGCAAAGTCTGGAGAGCAGCGTTAGCAGGGCTGCAGAAAACTCTCCTCGAGCACAATCAGCATGGTGTATTTAGGCAGCGAGCATCACTGCGCCGTGTGCCAGACCTGTATCATATCCCAGCACAAAACTCCCTGTGAACCCCTCGCCAAGAGCTCGGCCGGGCGGCCTGCCTTCCCCCCCGTTCCACTGACCTGCGGGGACACCCACTTACTCGTAGCGGCACAGAAGAGCGGCGGCAGGACGAGCAGGAGCAGCCTCATCTCAGCTTGTCCCGGTGCTGTGGGCGGCAGGTTGAGCGCTCCGCTGGGCTCTGAGGCAGGGAGGAGGAGGAGGCGAGGGCACGGGGACGCTGCTGATCCTCGATCCTCTCCTGCGAGTGCGCTCCAGCACCCACGGCTCCCAGGCTCGTGGGCGCCGGCACGGGGGATGCTGCACGTCGTCACTGCTGGCAAGGAACGAGCTGTGCTGACCCTGCGTCCCGGGAGGCTGGGCAGGGCGCAGGGCGCAGGGTGCAGGAGCAGCCTGGAAGCATCTGCAGCTCCTTGCAGCCTGACGCCGTTCTCTGGCCAACAGAAGGCAGCGAGAGGACGTGCACGAGGAGGGAAGCAGCGAGAGGAGCGGACACGGTCCTTGCCGGGGGGGCCGCAGCCCTCGGCCCGTGCTCCCCAGCCCTGGGGCAGCCTGGAGCCGAGCTGTGCCCCCTGGGGCACCCAACACGGGGTGCGCCTCAGGGCAGCTCGGGGTCAGCCTGGGGAAGGAGGAGGGGGCTGAGGGGGCTGAGGGGCTGCTTCCTCCCCGAGAGGGTTCCCTGCTGGGTTTGCAGCCCATGCTGGTGCCCAGCCCTGCCCGCTGGCAGGATGAGTGCCCCAGTGGGGGCAGCCCCGTGCCCACGGCACTGCCTGGGGGTGGGAAGGGCGTCATCGGGGACCCCACCTGGCACCAGACCTTGCTGCGTCGGGGTCACTGCTGCCCCTTCCCCAGCCCCTTGTTGAGGGGCTGCGAGGCCGCAGGGAGCAGGAGGACAGCCCCACAGCTTTGCCAGCCCAAGTTCAGTGAGACCTTTGGGAAGAGGGGCGAGTAATCGGGATTTCACAGCTGGGGCAGCGGGAGGGGGGAGCGAGGTGGTCCTGATTAGAGAGCAGACTCCTACCACGGCTTTGATCTCCCTGCTAAGTTCCCCAAACCATCTGCACTGTGAATACAGCTCCCCTTCCAGTCTCCTTTCCCCAGCGCTTCCAAATGCTTGTTATGGGTCCAGAAAAATCTGTAAAAATTAACCCCTGCTGCTGGAAAGCGAATTTTTAGTCAGGACGCAGGACCTCTCCCACCCTGTCCTCGTCCCCGTGCCGTCAGTGTGGGACTGACGCACGGAGGGGGAGGAAGGTCCCAGAGCCCAGGGGACCCCCAGGAGATGTGCCCCGTTCCCATGTCACCAGCAGTGGGGCTCGAGGAAGGGACCCCAAAACCCGCCGCGCCCTGCCCCTCGCCCCCACAGGGAATTGGCCCCCTCCGTGGTGCTGACTTACAGATCTAAGGGCACTGTGAGGCCGACAGCCAGAGAGAGTGGGGCTGGGGGGGAAGGAATCAAAGAGAAGCAAATGATTTTTTTTTTTTTTTTTTTCCTCCCTTTATTCAGAGAAAGAAAGAATCTGCTTGGAAAACAGTTCTGTGCATGCCAGTCCTAGGCTGCCTGCAGGGGTCTGCAGTGCTGCTGAATCTGAAGCCCTGACTGTGGTCCCAGGGGTGAGGTTTGGTGATGGGGTAAGGGCACTTTGCTGCCCCGATGTCCAAACGGGGCCGTTTGGTGCTGGGTGCCAGGTGCCAGATGGCGGTGACTGCAAAACCAGCACACCTGAAAAATCAAAGCCTGCAAATGAAAGCGTGTTTCGGGGCCTGACAAAACTCCCCTGTGCTTTCGCTTGGCTGTGGCTGTGGCAAAGGCTGCCCCGGTCGCGTGGGAGGCAGTCCCAAAGCAAGGGGACTTGCTCAATTCCTGAGCCTCACAGCAAGCAGAAACCCTGAGAGAGCAACCAGGGGCTGGGCAAAGACAGGAGAGGCATCATCTGCAAAACCGATGCAAACAGCCCCAGTCTTCTTCTGCCGTGGTCCTCCAGGCTGTCAGCATCTTCCCAAGTCTGTATTTCTTAGCCTGAGCTTTGCTAATGGGCCAAACAATTTCGCCTCACACCCTTTGGCAGCAATCTTCGTCCAGCTCCCGGGGACGTGCCTCCAAGTAACCGCTGAGTGATGTATGGGCACTGGAGGCTTCAGCACATGCATTACATCTCCTCTGCACAGCCCAGAAGTACATTACAGCACGGAGACCCGCGTGGCCCAGAGAGCCCTTGTGCAAGCGCAGGGCACAGATTTATGACCCGGGGCTTCAGAGCACAACCTCGCGGAGCCACGGCCCCGCTCCAGCCCCTCCACGCAAGGAGCTCGTCCTGTCGGCTCTCTCGTCCCTCCCTGGATAATGTTACTTCGGAGCAAACCGAGCCAGCTCTTCCCTTCCACTCTGTTTTCTGCTGAGATAGCTCCCCACGTCCCTCGGCTCTCCCTGAGGCCGGATGGCTCTGGCTCTGGGTCGCCCCGCTGGGGATGAGCCTCGGCTGGGACTGCGAGACTCAGGGGCTGCGGTGCCCTCTGCAAACCTTACGGGGTCGAGTGGCAGGAGATGGGCTTGGTAGGCCTTGCTTTACCGTGTCAGCCTAAAGAAATGTTTTCGTTCCTTCTGCCCCCCAAACATGCCTGAATGCATCTTGCAGCCATGCTTTGTGTACAGAGTAGTGAGATACAGAGCTGAGATCGTGGGCCTGACTGGGCTGACGTCCGTAGGTGTTTCTGCCCAGTTTTGGCAAACCAACGCTCTGCCTTAACTTTGCAGTAAGGGGGGACGCTGTGGGGCACGAGGTGGGGCACTGTCCCCTCACACAGCCACCCCTGGGCAAGCAGGAGCACCAGGACGCATCCCTGCGGGTCCCACAGGGATCCCCACACGGACCAGCAGCAGCCTTCACGCTCGGCTGGGCTCACACCGCCAGTTAGCCCTCGTGTTACCGACGTGCTGTCCAAACCCCAACATTCCTCCGTGCTGGCTAAGCACGCACAGAAGATGAAGCTCTGCCTGGGGTCCCTGCAGGACCTGAGCCAGCAGCAGCAGCCAGCTCTGGCCATGCTGCCGCCGTGTGAGCGCGGCGCTTCTGGCGCGGGCGATGCGCTCCCTGCTCGCCACCGCGCCCGTCAGCCACACGGCAATTAGGGGAAGCTAAACGCCGCTGATGGGAAGTGTTTCAAGTAAGTCGATGCTGGAGATGCAAGCCCAAGCGTTTCTGCTCGGCGGATGAACCAGAAAGTCATTAATTATTCTGTGCTGGAGCAGATGTTCCTGTGTTTGAAATTGCTGGGTAACTGAGTCACCGCTCCGTCCGCTGCCAAGATCTGGATCGTGGCAATGCAAACACGGGCTCCGTGTCAAAGGTGGGACCGGGGCAGCCAAGGACCGGGAGGAGCTTGCTCTGGACTCCCACAGCCCCTAAGGGCCATGTGATCTTGAAGGGACACAGCTGGGGGCTCCGGCTCCCAGGTTTCACCCGCTTCATTTTACAGTGACATCCGGAGCCCAGCAACACGCCGGCTTTAAATCCACGAGCAGGAGGAGCAGCGCCCTGCTGCCCACAGCAGGTGGTGGCCGCAGAGCTGAGCGGGGCTGGGTTGGAGCAGGGTAGTGGGGCACCAAGGAGACGTGGCAAAAAACCGGCCTTAATGCAAATTCCTGCTCCTCTGACCCCAAGCAGATGTAAAACCATGCGCCTGACAAATAACGGGAACAGTTGGGGAAATAAGTTTATTTTTTATTTTTTATTATTTTTTTTTCTTTTTTTCTGAGTTTGTGAGTAAAATACAGATAATATGCAGTACAGAGCAGTGGACCAAGACAAGAAGCGTGAACACCTGTCTTCAGGTGGAGCAGAGCTCTGGGGTCAGGGAGCTTCTGGCTGCTGCTCCCGGAGGCAGCGAAGCTGGCCCTGGCTTGGCACACGGGGCAGGCTCCCAGGGCAGGGCAACGGCATCAGGCAGGTGAAGGCAGCTCCTTGTCCTCTTCCAGCCCTTCCCCACCCTCCTGTCCCTCCTGGTGCCCTGCGTGGTCCCAGGAGCCCCCCAGGACGGAGCTTGCAGCAGGACGGAGCCGCAGCATCGCCCCGGGTGTGCTGGCTTCGCCTGCGGGGCGGTTACGAGCATCCCAGCCAGAGGCTGTGGACAAGGCGTGATTGTATCGCAGTGATCATTATTTATATCTGCGCTGCTGCGGGGCATTGTTCTTGGAATAGTGTTTTATGGTATGTAATAAAGAGGAATCTCAGCACAGCTCGCAGGCGCTGTGGCTCTCGCAGCCCCGACACGTCAGAAGTCCCTGCTGCCCGCGCTGCGAGGCGGGGATGTTTGAGGGGTGCAGGGAAACAGCTGCTGCTTTTCCTGAGGGCCATTTTCACTCCTTATAATTTAACTGCTGGCTAATCTCTTATTGACAGATTCCCCACTCTCAGCTTTTGTCCTCCTTTCTCTGTCCTTTTGTGCGGGGTGGTTTAAAGGCGCGGGCAGGCGAGCAGAAGGCCTGCCCTGCAGCTTCTGCTCTCATCCCACCGACTGCACCAGTTTCTCCGCCTTCCCACCACTCGCTGATGGTTTCCAGCTGCCAGAAGCAGGGCAGCAGGGTGCCGGGGCTGGCAGGGGCTGTGCTAGGTTCTTCAACATCCTTCACTGCTTTCCTGCCCTTCTGCACCGCCCAATGTGTGTCCGTGCCCAGGATCCCAAAAGCCTCCCTCTCCCTCAGCCCCGTGGTCATCACCCCCTGGCGTGGAAGAAATTTCCTTTCTCCAGGCAGAAATTCTGTAAATCACGGGTTCTTGGGAAGGGTCCCTGGGCATGGGAGGAGAGCAGAGACTGAGTGCAGGGGCTCGGCTGGTCCCCTTGCCTCCCTGAGCCCAGGGAGAGGGGACGGGGGGTGCTGGGGAGCGCCAGGGCCGTGGGTCTGGCTGCTGTAGGGCTCGGATCCTCGGGTGTGACTCAGCCTGGGGACATTACTGGGTTTCTCCATCCATCTGAAAATGGGCACAGCCTGCTGCCACGCTCCCAGCCTGGCAAAGGTGATGCTGAGCTCAGTGGAACAGCTACAGCTCGATACCGTAGCATGGGAACATGATCATCAGCTGGAGGAACTGCCTCTGGAGGGCAGGGCAGGGCAGCGGAGGCAGAAGCAAAGCTGATCCATCTTTCCGTAAGTCAGCAGCCTCTTCCCAGCCATCTGCTGGTGCCAGAGCAGCTCTGTGCAGGGCCACAGGTCTTTCCAGGCTGAGTTCTGAATCCTCTGAGCTGGATTCAGACCCTTTGAACCATCCCCGGCGTGACCCTGGAGCTCATGTGAGCGAACCCATGGCCCTTCAGAAGTGACGGCCCCATCCCGCAGCACCGTAGCTCTTTCAGCAATGCCAGACCTCACTGGAAGGCCGATTCCTGCTCACCTTCTGCAGCCTCATCATTGCTGGACGTAACGGGGAGTAATTAATTAAGTTAGTGCAGTGTAAATGTGGGCGCGGAGCCTCCAGTGCCCCCAGCTCCCACCCCCCACACGGACACCACCAGCCAGGGACAGGCTCAGGCTGCAGAGGAGATGACTTGGGATGAAGCAAACCCTGCAGGATCGGGGCACTGCTGGTGAGACATGAAGGATGGCAGGCCGGGATGACACCTGTGGTCAGAAGAGATGATAGAGGCATGCGTTTAGTCCTGATTAAATCGCACAGCGCAGCACTCACGTCAACAGGCGTGATGATTTCAGCATCCCTGCTGAACCAGAAGTCATCCAGTTCAAGGGCAAGAAGAAATTGCTTGCATCTTTACTGCCTGACCCTGCTGGTAGGAATTTTTGGCAAGCATTTTCCTTTACGTATCAGAGGAAGCGCTGCAGACCCGTGCAGAGCCCCCTGCCCCCGGCTGCGCACCCTGCACCCAGCTCGGAGGGGCTTCCTGCAGCCCTGCCGGGGCAGCGGCACCACAGCTCCTGGGGCATCGGCCCTGCTACAGCCCCAGGTTTTCCATCTGCAGCTCCCCGGAAAGCCACGGCATTCCTCTTCTGTTGTCGGATCTAATGCTGCAGCCAGAAAGGAGATGGAGAAGAGCACGCACAGGAGGAAAAAGCGATTTTAACTGTTGTTTGAAAAGTGAACAAGAAACCTGAACAAAGCTGAATCCCATTATCAGCTGTATGAGCAGGAAAAAGGAATCAGAAGCAGTAAACCTAAAAACACTTGCCTCCAGAAAATTCATTTGTTAGGTAGCAGGAGAGGACAGGGGAGAAGGTCACAGGCTTGAGAGCCTGCCAAGTAACAAGTGAACGGGCAGGAGAAGCCGTTCCCTGCTGAGCTGTAAGAAAAACACAGCAATAATTAACGGAACACACATTTGCATGCTTGCCCTCTCCTTGGACAGTCCATCTACGCTCCCGCTGCCGTGTCTGCGTCCCTGACACGGAGCAGTCGGCAGCTCCCAGCACCAACTTTGTGCTGGCAGGGGGAAATCAATGAGTGTGACCGGGGCTTTCCTCTCCGTGGCTGCACCCGGTCCTGACCCGCACAGCTCCAGCGGGCAGGAGATCAGCACCCGGACCTCGGGCACTGCTCGCTGGCAGGGCTTTGCCCTGGGGACCTGCTCTTTTCCCTGCCAGCCTCATTGTGGGTAAGAGACATCATATAACACCACTGTTCCAAAGCCCCGGTGCTTGCAGAGAATGAACCTGTGCTGAAGTAACAAGCCCGGAGCCACAGCAGGAGCTGCACCTCTCTTCTGTGCCCTTGCCCCGACGTTCCCCTGCTGCCGCCGCAGAGCCAGGCCCCCGGCACGGCCGGGGATGCAGCAGGAAGCTGTCGCCCCCACGTGTAAATCCCCACGGCGTTTTACACTGTTTTGCACTTCTGCACATTATCGCTTTTTGTCCTGCTAGAAAAGGATGGCACAACTCTGCCAGAAACCCGGCGGTCAGCGGGGTCAGACAGATCCCTGCTGGAAGGGGAACGATCCGGGAAATGGAAGGGGGAGGAAGCTGCCTTCCTGGGAACAAGGGCACGTTAATGCCGTGCTGCTTAACAGGAGTCGGACTCAGGGCTCGGCTGACTCATGGTTTTAATAACCCCCAACCTCACAGGAGTGGTGTCAGCTCCAGCTGGGAGCCGCTCTCTGCCCGCCCGGCTCCCTCCGCAGCCTCAGCCAAGCCCCTGCCCTCCATGGCCTTGTGCCTCTGCTGTCCTTCTCCGGGCTGCAGAGCAGCCTGAGGTTGAAAACTGCCAGCAGGGTTGGGGGTTTTAGCTATGCCAGGTCAAAGGAGGACCACAGAGCATTTCCTTGGGGCACAAGGGCTGAGCTCTCCATACGCTCTGTGAAATATGGTGAATGTTAGTGCGTGGCAGCCCCGCGCTGAGCCGATGAGCCTCGTGCCACGTTGTCCTCATGGAAACAAGCGCTGGCACACCAAGCAGGCACCCTGGGCTGGGCAGCATCTGCCAGCTCCTTGCCCCGGCCAGGAAAGGAAAACCTCCGGGGAGGGTCCCCATTCCCAGCAGCTGCACTGGTACCAGTCAGGGACCCGCCTGACCCCACGGGGCTCGCTTGTGTAGGGCTCATGGCAAGGGGCAGGGGCGAGGAGCAGCCGCCCCACAACTCCTGATAGCAGAGCACAAGGGCCCGCTCCCACTGTCCACAAGTGCAGGAGACGCAGCACGATTCCCTGAGCTCCCCCTAGAGATCCCTTTGAAATAGTGTCACTGCTTAGCCCAGCAACAGAGGGATGCTCCGGGCTCGCTGTCCTGCATCGTGGTAGTTTAAGGTACGAAGAGAGTTTGCTGTGCTACGGCTGGGCAAAAATTGCAGGTGTTTTCTGCAATTATTTTTTCAGTGCTGTGGATGCGCCTGCTGCAGCCCCTCTGCACCACGCTGCCAGCACATCCCTGGTGAGGGTTTCTGTTCCAGGCAAGGCTGCCTCTCTACAAGCACAGCCTCCAGTCTAACAGAGAGGAAGGCCTGATGTGTGTGTACCTACAGGGTTTATCTTTTCCGGTGCGTGCACATTCAGGCAATGAGGGCCGGCCTGGGAGACCCCCATGCTCGTGGTGCCAGCAGCACAGCTCCCCACACATGGACACGGGTCCTGCAGCACTTCCCCGAAAGAAATAAGAATTCATGAAGGGAAATGCGTGGTTGAAGCTAAAGAGAAACGTTAGCTTTACTTGTGCTAGCATTTGCATTGCAGAGCAGCTCCGAGCCCTGGGCGTCCCAGTGCTGCCACCCAGCACAGCTCGGCCACCAGGGACGGGGAGGAGGCACATGAAAGAGCCAGCGCCAGCCCCGCTGTCACGGCTCTCAGAGCTGGGCAGAAATAGGGCTGCAGGCAACAGAGCAGTAAGTACTGAAACAATTACCCCACTCGTTTAGGGCTCAAGCTGCCCACACGAGCTTCATCGGGGATGGGGGAGCCGCCTGCAGTGCCCCGGGCTGTGCAGTGCCTGGGAGGAAGGGGAACGAATCGCTAAAGCTGCCTCAGCTGGCACACTCGGCACTTTCTTCCAGATTCTGCAAACTTACATGCTTCTTACTTCTGCAGATCCTTGCAGAATAAATCACAGGAAAATATTTGGGCCATCAAAGTCTTTGCTTTTGAGCTGTCATGCTGAAATCGTGTGAAATTGCCAGCCTTAAAGCAGACAAGTTTGATCAGAACACCATGTTGTGGTGCTGGATTTTAGACACAAATACTGAGCTGTGTTGCCTTTTAGGGTTCATACCCCCCATTTCTTTATGCTTCTTGAAAGACACAGCCTGCTAAGCACCTGGCAGGAGGAGGTTTGGGAGCCACGGCAGCAGAGAGATCCAGATTTTGGGGCCTAGGAGACTTTGAAAGGTTCTTTGAAAGCCACCAGGTGTGGACTAGAATTAAGATATTCCAGCCAATAGTCCCATGTTTTTTGAAGCAGGAGGACAAAATCCCACAGATCTCATGCAGAAGGCACAGAATTGGGTCACTTTCTGCCGGTCCCCTGGGCTGGGCCATCCTCAGTGCGTGACTGCTGCAGGCACGGCCGGGGCGCTGCCGAGGGCCTGCCGCTGCTGAGAGATGCTGCCCTGCCCCAAAATGCACTTCATTTTTATGACCTGCCATTTGTGCTGAGGCCCGTTGTAAATGCAATCCATTATTTTTTCAAAGAAAGGAGCACCACCACCTGTCCCCATGAAGGTGATGTGTGAGGCAGTGCGGACTGCCAGGCGAGGAGTTCCCCGTGTGTGCCTGCAGGAGCCCGCTTCCCGCCTCTGGCACTGGCAGCTTCATCGTGCTGGAGGCCGAGGCCCAGCTTCCTCAGCCCCACTAGAAGCGGCCTTTCCTCCTCGTGTGCTGCCCATGGAGACCAGCTCAGAGTGGGGCTGATTTCAGCTTCATTATGTTCCTGTGTGTGCCTCAAAGCGCTGCCGTGATGCCCTGCCAGAGCTTCCCTCTGCAGCCTCTGCAGTCAGTGCGGGCACGTTCAGGCTGTCCCCTGCTGATAAAGCCTCCTGCATGTTGCCTATATCACTGTTCTCCCCTCCACTGCTCCTGTTCAACCTCCTGTCCCTCCCTGTGTCTCTGTGGCCTTTCCTTTTGCAGTGTGTTGTACAGCAGGAGCCTGTTCTGCTCTGCCAGCCCCTGATCCGGCACCGATAACCCCCAGCTTTCCAGGCGTGCGGGGAGCTCCAGCCCACACCGTTTCATTCCTTTCATCGTTCTGAGGCTTCATCCCCAGCCAGCTTTTGGGAAGGTGCGACGCCAAGCGATGCTGGGCCGGACTCTGACTCCCAGCCAAAAAAAAACGGTGCCGTTTGGTAGCTGAGTGCCTCTATCCAGTGTTTTCTCCCCCTGCAGAGCCCACACGGAGGCTGAAATGAAGCATTTCTTCACTTCTCTCTGTGTTGTTCTCAGTGAATGCCTGGGCAATTCGCACTCTAACCACTGCTATTTCTCCTGGGCTCTTCTTGCCGCCACGGCTGCTGCAGTAAGAGGAGCGATGTGAGAAAAGCTCGTGTTCCTTCCGGCAGCTGCTGGCAGCAAGCAAATCCCCTGGAGGAAAGCCCTGCGTGGCACAGGGATGATCCCTCTCCTCTGATGCCCCGTGGCTCTTAGTGTAAGGCACTGATTACAGAAAATCACCCAGAAAGGCCTGGAACAACATTTCTCAAGTGCTGCACGATGCTCTCCAGGCAAAACCAGGGCTTGAAAAAGGATCTCTGTGGTCAAGGGGAATCAATCGGTTCCAAGAAATGTCCAAAACTGCAGATGAAGGCAGCAGGAGCAGCTTGGAGCTGCTTCCTTTGAGACCCTTGTGCTGGGGCTGGGCGAGCCAGGGTCCTGCTGAGCCAGCTCCTGGCCACTGCTGCCCCCGTGGGCATTGCCATTGTCACCTCCACCTGTGCCAGGGCTTGCTCTGCGGGGTGGCAGTGTCAGGGGGCTCCAGAGCTGGGGGCTTTGCGGACAGCAGGCACGAGGGTTTTGTTTGGCTGCCAGCACATGTCCCAGGGCACAGAGCTGCCTTGTGGTGCCTCCCTTTCCCCAGCACTGCCACCCCCTCTCCTGTCTCCTCAGTTTCTTCCCAAACTGCCCGGATTTCTGCTGCCTGATTCCATCAGTCATCAGCTGGTGCAATCTTATCACCTTCATCACGTTATCTCTGTAGCCAAAAGGCCCAGGAGCATCGCAAACTCTAGCTCCCCCTGTGACATCTCTATAAAGAGATTCCAGAAACTGCCTTTATCAATTGCAGCCCAGAGTCCAAATCCAAGAGCAGTGTTTGCAATAGTAATCAAATATTTAGCAAACATCATTAGAACTAACTTGCCAATGAGCAGAAATAATTATCAGATAATTGCTTTATGGACAGCCAAGCAGGGAAATTAGGAGCACTATTTTCTCCATGCTAAACAGCAAAACACAACCAGGGAAAGAGAAGCACCGGGAGACAAAAGGGCTCATTTCAGGCCACACAAAGGAAGGGCTGAGGGCAGATCCTGCACCACCGTGCTACTCGGCCTTTCCCGGGGCTGGGGGCCTGGATTTGCAGCCAGCTGCAGGGGGCCCGCTGGGGAGCCAAGGCACCTCGTTGTCCTGCTGCTGCTGGTGCTGTGCCCACCGCAGGGAGCTGGGAGCTGCTGCCAGCTCCTGGATCGGGGCTCGGGCAGCCTCTGCAGCCTCCTCCCGGGCGCATCCCCGAGCATCCCTGCGCATCCCCGAGCATCCCTGCCCATCCCTGCCCATCCCCGCGCATCCCCCCCTGCGCCCTGGCGCATCCCCGCGCGCCCCCGCGCGTCCCCGTGCGCGCACCGCCCCCTAGGGGCTGCGGGCGGCCGGGCGGGGCGGGGGGCGCAGGGGGGGCCCGGCTCCGGTGGCACTCGCGGATTTTTAGTCAGATTTAATTACCTTCCTTCTCCCCCCCTCTCCTCGGCTGTCCCTGATCAAATTAAAACAAACAACCCCCAGCAGAGCGTTTGTGACAGGAATCGTGTCTGAGACTAATTAAAACCTGATGCTCGTCACCGAGACGAGGCTGGCAGCCGGCTGCGTGTGCACGGGGCCACGCGGCAGGCCTGGCGCTGGGTGCTCCCAGCGGCCCCCAACGCAGCTAATTAGCTGCACGCCTCGGATCCTCGCTAAGGCTGCGCCTTCTGCCGAGCCGCGGCCGGCGGGGAGGGAGCCGGAGGGGGGGCGTGCGGGTCTCAATTAGCTTCGGCAATAATTTAATGGATTAATTAATAAACCCGCACTGCAACTTCTCTGGGACGGTGCTCAGCCTGGCAGGACGAGGTATGTGGCAGGCCTGCCGGCTGCTTTCCAGGGGGACAGCTGGGCACGGGGGGCAGTGGCAGCCCCCTTGCGTGCCCATGACCTGCAGCACGCTGTCCCCCTGGCTCCCTGGCCCTCAGCATGAGGCCATCAGGCTGGACCTGGGCTCCCTCCCAGCTCCATGAGGAGCTCCTGGGCTCCTTCCCCCCTCTGCAGACCCCCAGGGCTGACCATGGCACAGGACAAGCCCAACATCCCTGCACGGCTCCTGCCCGCCAGCTGGGAGCAGCCTCCCACGGGAGCGAGCCCCGTGCCTGGGTACGAACTGCTGCAAATTTGTGCCCAGAGCTGCTCAGAGCAGGTTTTGAGCCCTGGATTGTGATGGCTCAGCAACCTGCACGGTAAGGAGTGGCCCCGGGGAGCTCTTAACATCTGCCCATCACCGCGTTTGCTGATGGAGAATTGGGGCAGAAGGCTGGGGGCTGCTTTCAGAAAGGCTGCTCGTGAGCCGAGCGGCTCAGGCGGCTGCCAGCACAAAGAACAGGGCCAGAGAGCTCCCTGCCTCCTGCTGCTGCCCTGCAGCCTGCCCCTTCCCACTCATCTCCTCCCCAGTCTTCCTCCCCAGCATGCATGCACAAGGGCATGGGGCAAGGGGGAGCATGCCACGTGTAGGCAGCCCGTGAGCCCCACGGCAGCCCGTCCCCATCCTCCCGGGATACCCCGTTAAGGAGTCGATGAAGTTACTGAATTATTCCTCTTTCATATTGTTTCAAATCAATGGGTCCTGGCGGTGTCATATACAAAAGGCTGGTTTCAGTATTTTAGTTGGGAGAGTCCTCGGGGGGAGCCGAGCTCATTAATTAAATACATTTAATCAATCTGGCCTACAAGGGCATTGGTTATTTATTCATCAGAGGCTGCACAGCGCAAACCCGGTGATCTGAAAGGCAGTAAATAAACATGTAAATGAAAAGCTGAGACAGCAGCGCTCACTCGTGCCTGGGAGATTTCAGAGCTTGGGTCAGCTAATAGGGGATCATCTGTTTAATTTAACCAAACCCGGCAGGAAGCGTCCGTGCCACGCGCAGTGCCCTGGAGGACGGGGGAGTGGAGCTGCAGGAGCAGGGGCACAGCCGAGGCTCCCGACCCTTCAGTCCCCGGGGCTGCCGGTGTCTCGGTGCCTGCCCCTGCCCCCTGCCCTCCGTCCCTGGCCGCATCCTGCTGCCGGGCCCTGGTGCCGTGCAGAGCATCGCTCCGTGCGGCTGCAGCACCCCGGGAGGTGCCGGGCAGGTGAGAGCCGCCGGGACGGCTGCTGGCAGAGCCCTCAGCACCCCGCGTGTGCCTCTGCTTGGCTGCTGCTGCCGCCGAGGAGCACCCAGCGCCGTGTCGCTCGTGTTCCTGCCATGTTAATTACAGCGGGAGCCTCGCAGGAGCTGGAGAAGAGGAAGGGAAAACAAAGGAGGGGAGCCTGTCGCTTCTCGGCTCATCCTTGCAGAATTGTTCTCTGCTAGAGAAATGCCACGGGAGCGAGCTGGCAGGGAACCAGAAGAGCTTCTGAGGTCTGCCTAAACCCCGGTTTTGCCATTGCTGGAAAGCGGAGTCATTTCAGCATCATCCTGAAGGCAAAGGCTTGCAAATGGCTGCTGAATGAAACGTTGCCACTCAGAACAGGATGCTCAGAGGCTTGATCCGGTGGGCTTGCTGTCTCACAGTTTGGAAGGGCTTAGACATTCCTTCTCCTCATTCAGTTTTCACCCACGAGAAGATGGATCAACCTCCCCTGCTCGGCAGTTACCAGCTCCCGGTGGGCTTCCTGAGGCCTGAGCTTCCACGCAGCCCCTTGGGGTGCTCCCGGCCCCCTGTGGCTGTGGGGTTCGGCCGGGGGCTGTGAGCCGGGGCCACGCTCCCACGTGTGTGCGGGGAGGCTCTCGCACACCTGAGGGTGCTGAGGAAGAGAGGCTCGGGGTGGCTGGACAGGGACAAGCTCCCAGAAAGTGAGTCGGGGATGGAGCTTGGGAAGAAAAGCTGAAGGGTGCAGGCAGAGGCAGAACCCCCTGGAGACAAAAATGCAGGGAGAAGCTCAGGCCAGCTTGCCTGCCTTTGGATATGGGCTGCCCCAAAGCTCAGGAGTGTCTGGAGCTGGGGTGTTGCCCCCAGCAGAAGGTGGTGGCCCAGCTCAAGGTGTGAGGGCAGGGGCAGAGGAGGACCGGGGGATGCGAGGCAGTTTGGGCAGTGCTGTGGGTGGTCTGGGGAGCCAGATTATTGGGGAAAAAGGTAACGCAGATGGGTATTGGGGCTGTCAAAGTGGAGGGAGGGGCCCTGGATTAGCTTCTTCATCATCATAAACGAGTATGCGAAGCGGCAGAGAGCGGTTTCCCACCGCAGCCCGCCCTCTCCGTGAGAACTCCTCCGACCCGGCCGTCACCCGGCAGGGACAGGACCAGGACGGTGCCACCCGGTGCGGCCGAGCCCCCTCCACCAGCCCTGCGCCCCCAGCCCTGTCCCGGGGCTCCCACCCAGGCACCGCCGGGTGGTTGGTGCTGTGCCACGACGTTTCACCAGGATGGTTTCTGCGGTACCGGGGTTTCCCCTCCTGTTTCCTTGAAAGTGTGAAATGAAAAACGAATGTGTAGAATATAAACTGTTAAATAGTTTCAACCATAAAGGAAAAAAAAAAAAAAAAAGGGTTCAGCTCCAGGTTTTGGTCTAATCTAGCATTTTTCCAAGCTGTTTTCTACCCCTGGGTCCCACACTCCCAGTGATTCACCGCGACCTCATTGCTTTTGAGTTAACACAACAAACTTGGCTGCTGGCTGATGGTTTATTAATACCGGACCCATTCCCATGAAGATGTGTCCTACCTAGAAAGAAAGTTCTTTTATCATGTGTCCCAAGTCTCTGGCCAGCCCGTTCATGTCTAAGCTTGCCCAACGTTAAGTGCAAGAGCACGAGGAACAATAAACACAGTCTTTTGCACATTTCTGCTCCGAGGATCTGGAGCCCAAGCACAGCTCCTTGAGAGACGCCCGGGGCAGGGAGCACGGAGCAGTCTGTCCGTCCGTGTCCGTCCGTGACCCGCAGTGAACCACGGGCACGGTGCAACACCTGTTACACCAACAAAGTGCAGCAGCTACGTCCCGCTACGGGGACACCAAAACGCATTCCCCTAACGGAGCGCATTCCAGAAATACCTGAACAGAAAATCCATACGCTTGGAAATGAAAGCACTTGTCCTTTTGCTGTCTTCACCGTGAGCCGAAGGAACGTGCTTCTTCTCCAGAGGCTGCAAGTGGGAAGACAGATGGTGAGAGTAACTCTACTTGTCAGTCCCTGGGGACGTGCAGAGGAATCGGTGTTTGGCGTCTGATTTAGCTCTGCTGCCTCCTCGAGTCACCGCTGTCCCAGGCACTGAAGGATGCACAGGCTTCCGAGACGGTGAAATGAAACGGCACTAAGCAGAAGGGTGTGCGGCCGCCCCTCCCCAGATGTCAGCTGGTAATGAAGATCCGATGGATCGCTCACTGCCCTGAATTTGGATGTTTTCCTCCCTCCCCTCTGCAGGTTAGAATTAAACCGGCCCAGGAGAGAACAACGCCCATGGAGAGTGGGGTCCCTGGGGCTGGGGGCTTTCGGGGGGCTCTGATCGGGGACTGCACTTCGTTAGCTGGGGAGGGGGACACTTGAGAAGCAGAAACGCTGGGGAGAGGAGGAGGAGGAGGAGGAGGCAGACATTCCAGGAGACTCCACATCTGTAAGGAGATGGAGTGGGATCCAAGGCAGTAATACATCCCAGATGAGGCTGGGGAAAGTGCTCGAGCAGAGCGTGAGTCATTGCGAGCAGAGGGGAGAGCAGCAGCTCTTTGATAAGAGGCAAGGCAACTTTACACTGCTATTTAATCTTCATTCCAGGCTGTGCCAGCTGAGAGCCTTGCACAAGGGTCCCCTGGGGGTCCCGGCATTCAGACCTCACCCTTGGCCACCGGTCCAGTGCTTGCAGCTGTCCTGGGGACGTGGCAGGGGGGCTCTGGTGCCCACAGGCTTCCCAGAGTGTGGGGCGGGGGGGATGACAGTGGTCTCAGGGCCAGCTCTGGAGGCCTCCAGGTCCAGCTCTCTCAGCTTGCCTTGCCAGTCGTTCCCCCTCCTGTTCTGGTGCCCTTGATGACCCCCAAGGGCAGAACATTGCATCTATTTCTGTTGGCCTGCGCTTCGCTTTCCCCCAAGACCATTTCTCCTATTCCTCAAGATCATTTCAAATTCTAATCCTATTCCTGCGTCCTTCTTGCTCGATCATATCTGCAAAACAAGCAGGCGGGCTCTCGTTCTATCACCCAGGCCATTAATGAATGCATGAGCCCACAGCCCACCCCGAAATCCTGCTCCGTGCGCCTGGCAGCGGGGTTCCAGGCAGGGAAGAGCACCCCGTTCCTAATCGTTTCCATTTTTCTCCTGCCAGCTTATGAGCGTGTCATGAGAGACAACATCAAAAGGCACTAAAGACAAAATATGGGACAACTCCTGCTCGCTCTGTCCGCAAGGCTGTTGCTCAGTCACCGGAGCAATGCTGGGCTGCTCGGACATGATTTGTTCCTGAGCAACCCGTGCGGGCTGCTCTCGCTGCCTCGTTACCTGCTTACCGGCTGTCTGAAGTTGTCCCGGTGTTCCTCCAGTGGTGGGGGCTAAGCCGCCCGCTGCCCACCGTCCCTCGTAGCCCCCCGCTGCGCGAGGCTGGCACCCCACCTCACGGCTTCAGGCTGTCCTTTACCGCCCGAAAGCCCCCGGGGTGGCCGGGGACGCTGCCTCAGGCTCCCAGCAGAGGGCTGATGTCCCCGAAAGCAGCCGGTGCAAGGAGCCGCAGCCCCCAGGCTGCTCGCCGCCCCTCGCCGGGCGCGGAGCCGGGCGCTGCCGCGGGGGGGCAGGCGGACACCGCGGCACGGAGCCACCGGGGCTGGGGGGGACGGGCCGGGGGCTGCGGGCTGGGGGGGCTGCTGAACGGGGGAGGGAGCTGCAGGCTGCGCTGCGGGGAGCGGGATGTTTGGGGAGCTCACCGGAACGTGATGGCCTCGTTTGTAAAGGGAGCTCTGAAATCAGACCGACACAGGGTTAAAAAGGAAAGGAAAATAATCCCGCCACCAAACAATCAAACCAGCTGGAAATGAGCTACTGCCCGCTGTTTCGAAGGGATGAGCTGAGTACTCGCCGGGCAGCGGAGGTGGGTGCGGAGGTAGCACCAGGACCAGCGCACCGAGCTGCGCCCAAACCCAGAACTGAGCGGGGTTTTCTGCCTGCTTCCTTCCCGGAGCTGGAGCCAGGGCTGGGGATGTCCATGTCCGCAGGCTGGCAGGGAGACACCTCCAAGGGACAGGGGCTGTGAAAACTCAAGGGCAGCACTGCTGCCACAGCACCCTCCTTAGAAGCTGCTATGCTCCCATGTCCCCTTATCCCGTCAGTGCCACCAGAGGTGTCCGGGTGGAAGTGGGATCTTTGTTTCCGAAGCGAGGTGCCCACCTGCAGCCAGCATCCCCTCCTGGCCACGCTGCGGTTGCTGGGGTGATGCTTAGGAAGAGATAAACAGAGGGAAATGGTGATGACGCCAGCTGGGGAAGGGCAGAATGAATTTTATTTCTTGTTTATTGAAGCACAAATTACCATGAGAAATAGCTTCCCTGTGTGCAAACAAGGGAAACTGAGACCCTTTGGGCCGTGCGGGTGCCCCTGGGCTCAGACACCTGGCTTTCGGCAAACATCCCTCACCCACGGCTTGGTCCATGCTGCGGGTTGTCCGTGGAAATGTGTGTTTGCATCAGGAGATGGGGATCGGGGTGCTGGGGAGGCTGTTGTGGCAGGCATAGTGCGGAGATGGCCGCAGCCAGTGGCACTGAGCTGGCTGTGCCCCGGTCAGGCACAGGGCCTGGGGGACAGGGAGCAGCGTGGGCTCTGGGGGGTGGGAGCAGAGCCGGGGTAAAATCATGGTAGGGAATTTCCTCCCACCTCTTCTCTGCTCTGCAGCAAAGGCAACCCCCAGCAACCTGCTCCATGTCCTCTGGAGGAGTTCTGACGAGTGAGTTGACCGCAGAGCAAGTACCTCAGGGATGGGTTTCCAGCCCCAAGCATCCACCCCGGGCTCGTTCCCTCCCCGTGCCCAGACGAAGCCCCAGCTGCCGCGGTGTGCACGGTCTGGCAGGAGCTGCGGTCGGTGTGCGGGAAGATCTGAGGGCAGCACTATTACTCACTCAGGGATGGAATTGCACGCACTGATTTTCAAAGCCGGGAGGGACCATATATAATTATCTAGTCTGAGCTGCAGGGAGGGAGGGCTAGCGGGCTGGAAAGGTCAGTGGAAAAATTAGCCAAGATTTGCTGATTAATGCAAAGCCGTCCCTTGTAGCCCCTCCTGCGCGACTCCTACTGTCCTGCTTTCAGGCCATCCCATCGAGGGTGAAATGAAGAAACCCCCGTGGACCTTTGAAGTGGATACAGGAAATACCTCGGAAACTTTCTACGGCAGGAAATGAAAGTGGAGAAGGTTGAGTGGCTGAGAGGGCTGGGACACTCACCCGGGGAGCATCCTCAGCCTGCAGGGCCTGCATTGTTGAGAGTATGAAGGGAAGGTGCTCGCCTGCAGCTGGGGAAAGAGGGGAAAATATTGCCTTGTATCCTCGAGAATCTGCCCTGTGTGTGCTGCAGCTGCCCCGGGGACATCTGGGGTCCCTCAGGCATGGGCAGAAATGGGAGGAGGAGGCTCCAGCCCAGGAGGGATGCCCAGCTCTTCTGACACCCCGCTCCCACCGGACACCCCCGGATGGGAACCCAGGCTGCCCTGGCAGGAGGAGGAGGAGGAGGAGGAGGAGGAAGGCAGCACCCGCCCGCCCCTCTGGTCTCCTCATCAGCGATGAACACATGCGCAGAGGGCCACCACAATGAAATATATATTTATAACAATCATAATTATTATTCTTTCACCAATTTTCTCTTCCGTGGATGGAGCCTGGCAGGGACTACAGAGCAGGCGAAACTGCTAAAGCTGAAAGTAATGGTGCCCCCAGGACGAATAAAAAGCCTACTTCAAACCAGCAGATGCTGCTGAAAGCCCCAGCGCAGGAAATATCTGCAGAATGAATCGGGAGGTTTATGGAGCTGGGTTTGCAGGTTTTATGTGAAAGTTTCACCAGCCCAGGAGAGGAAGGGAAAGGAGGACCAGGGGCTGGCACCTCGGGGCGTGGGGCTGGGGGCATGGGACAGAAACTTCCTGCTGAGGGGTAAAAAGAGGCAGTGCTCGGGGTGGAGACGGAGGAGATGGGAGATCGCCGGCCCCGTGCTGCCTGCTCGGGGTGACAGCAAGGAGAGAGGGGGCTGAACAGGAGGGGACAAGAGCTGAGGAGCAATGCGCATGGAGAGCATCCTCGGTGAGAGCTGGAGACCTCTGCCCTTTAGCCATGTTCCTGCTCACACTTCCAAGCTCAGTACATAGCAAAACTCTACCTGGAATGACGACTGGGGAGTCCTGGGCAACGACTCAGAGATGGGTCATGGATGGCCTGCAAGTAAAGGCCAGACAGTATGACCCACTCTGCAGAGCCACAAACAGAGATGCTGCCCCGTGCCAGAAAGAAATAAAATAAAGAAAACAAGGTTCCTGTCCCTAAAAGCCTTCAAACAGGGCTGGGGAGAGCTCAGGCAATGCAGCAACAGCTGGAACAAAGGCATTCCTGCGTGCGCTGCTGAGGTTTGGCACGTGTCTTGTAGTTCCAGGACCTTTTTTTTTTTTTTTTTATAGTACATCATAAAATAATGTTCTATATTCTGTATATTTTTACGGCAGGCAGGAGAGCAGTAGAGGGCAGCGAGCGGCGGGGGTCTGGCCGGCAGGAGGAGGGCTGGAGGGCAGGGGCCTCCTGAGGAGCTGCGCAGGCGGGCTGCGAGCGGATGGACCGGGCTGGGACTGGGATCGGTTGGGACTGGGCCGTACTGGGGGCTGTGCTGAGACTGGGAGGTGTTGAGACTGGGCTGTGAGGGCAAGACCCTTTAACAAAGTGCCTTCGGCCTGGCCCTCGGGTCCCCTCCTCGCTGCCGGCAGGGCTCGGTGCTGTGCTTCTGCAAGGGGCCGGCGGGCTCGGCGGCAGCGGTGGTGCCTGGCACGAAGGGATTGCAACGTGGATGGATCCTTCCGTTTAGATCCAGAGAGCTGCCCCTTCCTGCGGGTGGTGGTGGGGAGGAACACAGAGCCACTGATCAGCACAAGGTCTGAAAATGGATATTCTGGGAGTAAAATGTGCCTGGGCTGCAGTGAGCAAGGGTCTGTGCTGAGGTGACCCAGAGCGCAAGGACGCAGCTCACAGCTCCCTTCCTTCCCCTCCTTTCCATGGCCTCCATTCTCCATCTAACCCGTGGCAGCGCCTCGGGACCTGCTCAGCGCTCACAGCCCCGCTGCCCCGGTGAGGGAACCGGGAGGGTTTTGTGGGATCCAGCAGCCAAGCCGAGCAGACCCATCTACCGTTATGGGAAGGGCAGGGTACGGAGCCGGTGCCAAACTGGCACCCAGCCCTTGGCTTCAGGACGGCGCTCATTAGGTGCTTAATTTCTGAGATGTTCCCCGTCTTAATGGATTCCTTTACGGCCGTGCATGGAAACTCGCTTGTGGTCTCCGACGGCGTCTTGGGGCTCGGGCCCTGGGCTGGGAGCGGAGCGCGGCGTGCCGGGACCTGCGGCACGGTGGGTGGCAGCTGCGGGGGGCTGCAGGCTGCGTGGAGCGGCGCCCACCCGCCTGCGCGAGCCTGTTCCTGCAGCCCTGCCCCGCCGCGCTGCCAGCAGCTCGGGGAAGGGCTCCTCTTTGGTCCCTGCCCCTGGGGCAGCTCCCAGCCTTTGATTGCAGAGGCTTGTCGGGGCACCTGAGCAGCCTCCACAAGGTGCGTGTAAACACCTTAAAAAAGATGGTTCCAGGGGCTGTGCTGAGGCTAAAAATGGCACTGAGGTAGGCCAGAGGGAGAGAGAGAGGTCCCACATCGGCAGATAATTTTCCTTTCAGTCCCCGAGAAGCTAACAGCAATGGGGAAAAGGTCAGAGCTCCGAACGTAGGAGAGGGTGGAGGCCAGGGCGAGGAACTGACCTCCAGGAGGATGGGGAGGAGAGCTCGAAGCTGCAGGCTCAGTGGAAGCCGCTGGGGCTGCTCAGCAGGGAAGGAAGGGAGCAGTTTTTGGATGAAGCGATAGGACTGCCGAGACGACCACATTGTTTACTGGTGGGAAAGTCGGAGGGTGTTAGAGGGAAGGTGTTACGGAGGTCATTTGTTATGGCTGGCTGTGCAGAGCAGCACCTTCAGGTCTCCGCAGCGCACAGCTGCTGCCTGAGCAGCACCAGGGCCCTCTCCATCTAACTCCTGGCGGGGCACGGAACAGCTCGTGGATCTCCTCCCAGCAAAATACAGCTGGGCAAGAAAGCTCACCTCTCCTCCCCTCCTTTCTTCCCTGCTTCTCACCTTTTCCTCTCCACACCAGAAGTGCCTTCCACTTCGTAGCACGCTGTCAGGCGCTGAAGGTGGGCAGCGGCCCCGCGCCCCTGAGAACACAGCCGAAGGGCGGCGCTCCGCTGGCTGAGCAGGCAGCCGCAGCACGCAGCGAGCAGAGGACCTGTAAAAGCTGACTGGAGGAGAAGGAGCTCTTTGAGCACTCAGGGTACTCCCCTCCGTTCCCCCAACAGATAGGCTGCGGCCAGGAGTTAATATTCCCCTGGCATGGTGCCCTGCCCGGGGAGGGTGGCAGGCTCTTGCATTTAATAACTTATTTATCTTTCCTTATTGCAGGAATGATGACAGTTTTCATTATTAAGCTGCTAGGTAATAGTCTAGCCTTTGGTGGGAGCTGAATCATCATCCCCTCTTTGCTGACAATCTGATTCAATTACCTGGGAGAGGTGTGACAGCGAGGAAGAGGAGGGGAGGAGGGAGCACCCCATGGCTGTGGGGCTGCCTGTGCTGGGGCCGGGCGATGGGGCAGCTGGGGGAAAAGGGGGCAGCCAGGCTGGCAGGGGAGGCTGCGCACCTGCAAGGTTCCCGGCTGCTGTCCCCATCCCTGTCCCCATCCCAGCGCCCTGCTCCACACAAAGAAAGGAGCACCAGCAGTGGGGATGCAGAGTGGGGCTCTCCAGCTTCTGCTTTGTCTTGAAAACAGCTTTCTCCTCCTCAGCCCTAAGGGATTTGGGCCCCACCGGCTCAGGGTTATGTTTTACATAGCACAGGGAAGGAGGTGACGGCGGGTGGCCCCTGGACATTGTTGGCACGGCCAGGACAGAGCGGAGAGGGGCGAGGTGGCATCGCCGTGCCCGTGCCCCAGCCCTGTGGAGCTGCTCCATCACGGCGAGCTGCTGCCCTTCTGCTGTGCTCACCGGCACAACGAGGCAGCAGCGGTGATATATGCAATCAATTAAATATGACCAATTTTTAATTAGATGTATAAACACGCCTAAAGTTAAATGAGGTCTCTTTATAGAGGAGGAATGCAGTGTGGCACCATATTAAATGAGAAACTCCTGCAGTTTCCAATCGGGAGCTTCCTGGGTTCACACACGGAGCCACTTCTGCGAACCGAACCCTCTCCTCCTGCAGGGCCAGCACCCAGCGATGCAGTGGGGAGAGCCCCCGGCCCCTCCGGGCTGCTGGGACATGTCCTGGCTGTGCCCCTGCAGCACCTCCGCATCCTCCTCTATGAGCATCGTGCCCAGGCAGCCCCGCACGCTGCCGGCTGGGACCATCTCCCTCCCCTCCCAGATGCACACCTTATTATAATGCTGCCCTTACGGAGGAGAAGAAACGGAAGAAAAAAGTAGACCAGTTTCTAATTATGCCTTGTTTGCTTTCATTTAGAGCTAACTCAGCCCACACAAAAGTTATTCTCCATATTAAAAGAAATATATATTAAAAAAAAAACACAGATGCATGGCTTCATTAAAAATATTCAAATGTAGAACCTAGGTAGTGTCTATTTCCACCTTTCCCCCTCTGATTAAAAACTATTTGCATTTCAAAACAAACCATCACTAATTTGGACCAAATGTTACCGGGGCTCTTCTTTCTAGGCAGGATAATTAGGCATGTGGCACAGCAGTGAGCGGCTCCTTCTTCCCACAGAGCCCCCGATGAGCTTCTTCCTCCGGGCTGAGGTGGTGGCTCCGAGGGACAGACCTGGCTTTTACAGCAGCCCATTGCCCCGGTGCCTTGTGGCCCAGGTACCCGTGACTTGGAGGTGCCCGGCCTCGCGCCCCCAGCACAAAGGCGTGCTGGTGTGCTGGGTACGCGAGGAAATGCACAGACTGATGCACTCACGGCAAATAAGGGCAGCAGATCCCCCCAGGAAGCTTTCAGACCCAGGCCTGTAATGATTCCTGCACGGGCTTGGAGATCTGGCTGACATCAGGGGTATTTTGTGCAGGCGCAAGGATCTGCCAGCACAAGCTGGAGGCCGCGGGAGTTTGAGAAGAATAAAAAAGCCCTAGGAAATCAGAGCTTATTTGCAGGAAACCCAAACACTTGAAAGAATGGAAATTCACTGCCGAAGGTGAGCAAACTGCTCCAGTCCCCCTGCCTGTGCTCCCCCCTTCCACTGAACCTGGAAGATGAGGGATGCAGAGCGCTGGCTGTATTCCTGCCTGCCCTGCCGGGGACACGGACCCCAGCCCCATCCTGGCTGTCTTTCTGGCTCGGCAGAGCCCCCCTTCGATGTCCCCCACACAGCACCGCCCGGCAGCCCCCAGTCCTGGGCTGGGGTGAGCCCTGAGCGGGGCTGAGGAGCGGTGGTGCACACAGAGCCAGGGGCTGCGGCTGCTGCTGCGGACACCGAGCAGGGGGAGCGTGGTGGCAGGGGGAGCAGCTTTTGGCGAGAGGAAAGAAGAAAGAAGAGCAGGAGTCTTTCCTCAGGTCTCGTGTATCAGCTCCTAGGTAGATCAATGCCAAGCAGGATTTCTGCCGGTGGCATTCGGGGCCTGTCCCTTTGCTGTCGGTAGGTGCCCAGCCTGGGAGGGGCTGGAGCTGGCAGTGCTTGCTCTGACAAGTGGGTAAAGCATGAACCAGGCTCCTGACATCTTCAAATGGTGGTGTTAAGATGATACAGGCGGGTTTGCAAAACAGCACAGCACAAAACAAAAAACATATTTACAGCCTTTTGTATCTCCTAAATTCAAACTGAACTTGAATGAAGGTTTCAGGATTAATTACCTGGTGCTTGATCTACAAATGCAGAGGACAGAATGATGTGAGGAGTTTCAGACAGGGCTGCCCAGGCTGGGCAGGACCAAATGGCCAGCCTCAGCACCATCTGTGTGTTTTACACATTTCTACACGTTTCTACAGTGGCCTCTCCTGGCAGGTCCCGGTGGGGAAAGCAGAGCTCCCCGTGGCAAAGCCCACAGCCCCAGGACTGCTCCCCACAGGCACAGCCGGGTGCTGCCAGGCAGCTGCTCCCTCTTGCCCCTGTCCTGGGCCTTGACGTGGCCTGCGGACACGTTGCTGTGCTAATTGGGAATGGAAATGATTTACCAAAACTTTCCCATCCTGGCAGCCTCCCAGGGCAGGTATTTGGCAGTGCTGGCAGGAGCAGGGCAGCCCGCGGAGCAGCCGCCTCCGGCCGGGGCGCGATGGGAGCACCGGCTGTGATCCTGGGGATGCTGGCCAGCACTCCTCCGGAGCAGCATTCCAGGGATATTTACAAGATGTGCACAGAAAATAAATACAAGAAGGAGAAGTTATTAAAAATAATAAAACCTTGGAGCTGAGGAATGCCACTCGTGATGTTGCACAGCCACCTGCGGGTGCTGCCTGGGGGCAAACGCTGGCCTGGAGAGGATCAGGATCAGGATCTGCATCAGGATCAGGATCGGGATCGGGATCGGGATCAGGATCGGGGGCAGGAGCAGCTCCATGCTGGTTTCAGGAGCAGAGCAGGGAGCTGCTCCTTCACGGCAGCTCTGGTGGCTTGCAGGAGCCGTTGTTCCCAGGACCTCACCGGTGCAGCCCTCTCCCTTTCTGTGACTCATGCCCATACAGATGCCCCATTCCCGTCACTTGGTGCTGATCAAGGAGCTGTGGGAATGAGCTTGAGGAGCCTGTAACAGCTCGGAAGTGCTGCGCTAAAGAGGAGAAAAAAAGCAGACTATTAATTAACAGCAAATGTACAGTTAATGGGGCTTTTTTTCCCTTCCTAAACAATTCATCAAAATGATTTCATTGAAATTTAGCTGATGGGGCGCTAAATGCAGCTGGTCTGTCCTGCTCTGCTTTTTTTCTGTCCTGGTTAGAACAGAAAGCTGATATTGCAGCCCCGGATTTGGGATTAACTGCACACTTAGGGATGGAGACAGTGGGAGTGAATAAGTTAGTGCTTTTGCCCCTGCCAGAACTTAGAAGATATAGGGGCTGTAAGTAAAAGGGTTACAATACACAAAACTGACATAATGCTCACCCCTTTCTTTATACATGCTCCTTTACTGCCTACGAGTTCATTTAAATACAGAGCAGAAATTCCTATTGGGCTAGTTCAGGGAGTGCAATAAAGCCAAGCCAGAGTGGAAGGCCAAGACGGTTATTGGTGATGTAGTTACTGGGTATGTCACGTTGTTACCGACTACGCTTGACAGACCCCTGAAATGGCCCTGCTTCACTAAAAAACTATGAAAAAAATACGGTTGTTAAATTTTTTAGTGTTTTTTAAAATTGCTCTTATATAGAAAGAGGGAAAACAGCTGTTTACTGCTTTAAAGGTTCGCTTTTTCCCTCAGAAGTTGCATCGTTTGGGGGATTTAAAGGCACAGAGGCTGCTGGGTGCAGACCTCAGCCCAGCAGCTCCAGGCTCCGCTGGCAGAGCCCCGGCGAGGGGCGCACAGGGGCGCAGGCTGAGCCCCACACCCGCCTGTGCACCGAATGCTCCGCAGAGTCAAGGCCAGGCAATGCCCCTGTTTAACCCAGCTCCTGCACCCCCGAGACCCCCAGGGCAGCTGCTGTGAGCAGAGCTTGTCCCAGGCCCAGCTCCCGTGCACGCGGGGGGCACGCTCGGCTGCGGGCACGGGCACAGCTGGGCGAGGGGCAGCCCAGGGGCGGCGGTGGACAAACGCGATCCAGCTGCAGGAGGAGCAAATCCTGGAGCCTCGCGGCGTTCCCACCCAGCCATGAAACTATTCCCTAATTTTATTGAAACCAGATCGCCAGCCTGGTCTTGCACTCGGGGCTCGGGCTGATTCGGCACGTCCAGCGGCCCTCGGGAGCTGGCCCGGCGCTGCGCAGGGAGCAGAGGAAGATGAGAGAAACGATGCAGGCTGGCTGAATCCCCCCGCCGTGGCGTTGCCCATGCTCACAACACGTACACATATGTTTTCAAAGAAGGTGGATTGAGGCATTGCCAAGATCTGGAAGATCTGATTTAGCATCCGCATGGCTTCCCCGTAGCCCTGCCCGCCACAATTTACCCTTTGGCTTGTCCTTCTCCCCGTGATATTCCAGTTGGTCTTTTCCTGTTGTGCCTCTCCAGCTGCTTTATTTGCAGAGAACAGGGCCAGGACCTCCTTCTGCTCTGGTGACACCCAGGAAAGTGCAAACGTGCACAGAGCACAGCCCGAGCCTGCCACGTGCACGCCAGCACGTGCTTAGCCAGGTTCCCCTGCAGCGAGTCCGGCCTCTGCCCACAGCTGTGCTTTCTGTAATCAGGAGTGGCTGGGGATCACAGAAAAGGGCCAACATCACCAGCATGTATCGCCGGGGGTGCCCCGGACCCATTCCCCCAAATCTCCTCAAATCCTAGCAGAGGCAGCAATGTCCACCAGCTCTGGCAGACAGCGAGCCCTTCTCCATCGCACCTCTTTGTTGGAGAGCGAGTGTCCCCTTGCTCTAAGGGTGTCTCTTGGTGCTTGTTTGCAGAGCTTTGGCTGACCTTAGTAGAGGGAAGAAGTGGACAACATAAACAATAAAAACGAGTGTGAAACCATCTGCTGGAGTCACTGTGCTAAAGGGGGGAAGAGCCAAACCCCAGCATCTACCTGGCAGACGTGCAGACGGAGGTGTAGCAGAATGGGAGCAGCCTCCCAGGGGCTCCCTGCAGCGCGGAATTCGAGCACCTCCCTGCCCCACAGAGCTGCCTGCCTGCTTGTCCCTGCCCTCGGGAGGCCAGGCGTGGGTGAAGCAGGAGATTGGGGAAGCACGGACTGGGACCACAGGAGACAATGCAGAGGAGCTCTCAGGGTGCTCCGGGACTGCGGGGCCAGCTGGGGAGGAGCAGGGGGTCCTTGGGGGGCACCAGCACCATTCAGAGCAGGATCTGCTGCTGCCTCGCCTACCCAGACAGATGTGCAAAGGACAGTCAGACAGAAATGCTCGGGTTTAATTTGTCTTGTGCAATTCCCGGGGAAATGAAAAGCATTAGCCTATTAGGGTTGCTAAGAAACAAGAGTGAGCACCCAACTTAGTCAAACAAAACAAGCCTCAGACTGATACTTGAAAATCAACAGCATCTTCAAACACAGCTCTCGTTTCTCTGCCCCCTGATTGCTCATGGAGGGGTTTTGGAGGGGCTCTGGGGGCACTGCTGGGACAGGCGGGGGGGCTCCAGGGCCGGGGTCCCCGCGCCCCTCACCTTGCCTGGCCACCAGCAGCTTTCACCTGACAGCCAGTCTGCGCTTTGGGAGCTCAGTGTGCACAGAGATCCGAGGCTTGCCCATTTGCTGTTATTTCTCCCTTTTCTGGCGGCGGGGGTTTGCAGCAGGACCCCAGGTGCGGCATGGAGCACTGCTCCGCAGGGTGAGCACAGAGCCCTGGCTGTTGTTCTCCACCCAGGAACACGTCCCCAGTGCTTTAACACGGCGGTGTGCTCCCCCCTCCCTCCGTTCCCCGAATGTCACGGGGATAAAAGTGAAGCAATAACCGAGATGACAGGCTGAACTCAAGGACCATTTGGCTAGAGCTAGCGAAATGTCTATTTTTGGCACCTTTTCCCCCAAAGTCTGATTTTCTGAAACAGAGAAAATTAACAAAAAATGGAGCTAGCTGATTTCAACAAAGTGTTTTGATGAATAATTTGCCATAATGGGCCAAAATAAGATAGGGAGTTTATCTCATCTCATTGCACATCACATTTCATGCTCACATCCGTTTGTTTCCAGCTTTCCTGCCTGAGCTGTGATTGGAGAGGGTTTCGTTTCATAATGTGCTTCGGCTGCTCCAAAATGGAATACTTCAAGGGTTCTAGACAAAAAGGCTGCCTGTTTTTCTCTTTTTATTTATTTTCTCCCATCAGTGCCATTCTGTAAAGAGACTTCTGCAGGAAGTTGAGGAAAATCTGTGAAGCTGGGAAATTTTCTCAGAATGCAAATAGCGTCTGTCTGTCATCCCTAGTTTAAATACCAGCGCAGTGCAGGTCACGGAGGTGAGGAGGAAACATGACCCCATGTAGCCAAGTGTTCCCAAGCACCTGAACTGCTCTGAGAACAGACTTACCATTTTGTTACATATTTATTAACATCATCTCTCCTAAGAGTGTTGGGTAGAAAAACAAATGCAAATTGAATGAATTATTGATCATTAAAGCCTTGTGCCTATTTACCTTTCATTTTGCATTTGTATATATGAAAAACAAGCCACAAGCCCTTAAAATCATCTTCTCCCTGGAGTCTAGAAAAGATTTGAAAAACAAACAACAGCGGAGGGAGCCTCGCAGGCCCGCTGGTGGGGCCGGTCCCGGCAGCCCCATCCCGTCCCTGGTGGGGTCTGGCATCTCCCAGCCACCAGCATCGCCCTGCTGCAGACCTCAGCTACCTCAGGCAGCTGTGCCATGCATTCCCATTAATAAAATCAATTAGATTTCATATTAGCTCCACTTGAGGACTTTCTGTGCTCGCTGCCTCTCTGAGGGAGCTGTCCCAAGGCACCACTCGTCGGCGGGTTGGAAACCTTCCCTCTTACCTTCATCACCGCGGGAACGTGTGTACAGAGAAACCTGGCTTAGAGCTTGTGACAACACTGTCCTTTAGTACACCTTTTGGTGGTGAGATTAAGAGGAAGAGCTACTTGAAGGCTGAAATGCCTGTGAGGTGCACGGTGTGGGGGCCTGGTGCTGAGTACCTAGCCATGCCTCTCTAAAAACAGAGGAGGTAAAAAATAAATAAAATAAAATCCAAAATCAATTAAGCATCCAGACACATTGCTCCAGGAGCATTTGCACAGAAGCCATAAGTAATGCACTTCCCCTGACTTCAGCGATCAATGCTACTTACCCACCTGCACTCCAATTAATAAAACCTTTGTTCACTTGGCCCCGGTCCATGCTGGCTTTTCTGCATCACGCCTCCTCTGGGGCAGCCCAGGTTGCTCCCCAGACACCCGTGGGCCTGCAGTCCTCACGGACCTTGCTCACATCCCCCAGACCCACAGGGAAGAGCACACGGACAGGCTCCTGGAGGGATTAATGCACCGTCCCAGCCGGGGAAGGGCCCTGCGTGTTTCTGCATCCCCTGACCCCCACCAGGCTCTTGTCCTTGGGGGCTGTGGCTGCTGCAGTGCCCGGGTGCCAGCCTGGGGCAGGCAGGGCAGGGCAGGGCCGGCGTCCCTGCTGCAGCTGGTGGGACCTGGGGCTGCAGCCCGGGGCTGCTTTCCCTGCCCTCGCGCAGATTGCCACACGCACGCCTCGAGAAAGGCGTTCTGCTCGGAGCTCAGGAAAACGCTTTTATTCTTGGAAATGCCTGTGTTTGTGCACACGCAGGCACATTCCGGTGTGAGAAAGTGCTGTGTGTAAATGCCTCTCAGAGTGAAATATCTCCCAGTCACTGCATGCGCAGGCAATTACTGCCTGAAAGCTGGATGTGCAGCCTAGGAGACAGCGTACGCGCCTAACCCCCCGCTCCAGGAAGGGAACCAGCTGCTCCCGGCTCTGTGGTGGGAGCATCTCGTGGCGTTTGGACTCATTTGGCTGTGAGCAGCCTCTAGACCTCAGAGACCGATTTCAGCTTGGTGCCAGCATCGTTCCACGAGGCGCAGGGCTCTGCCAGCTCCTTCCTGCGGCCAGCACCCACTTGGGCACTCGTCTGCAGCACCCCCGGTGTCCCCGGGCTGCCTGCCCTGCCCACAGCAGCAGCTGCCAGCAGGCCACCAGCAGCAAAGCTTCCCAGCCCCAGCATTTGCCGTACAGCACAGACCGAGCAGGGTGCTGCTGAAAACCTGCCGTGGGGTGCGAGCAGTTTGCAGCCCAGAAGGGCCCTGGCAGTAACTCATAGCTCAAGTGGTGACCGGGGGCGAGGGCTCTGCCTCTCCCTCGCGGGCTCTGGAGCCGCTCCGTTGCCCACTTCTCCAATAAGCGGACACAGAATCAGAAGCAGAGGCATTGCCTAGGGAATAAGTGAGATTTATTTTCAGCTAAAATGAATGCCAGTTTGCAGCACGGGGATGTTTAACCTTGGCCAGAAGGAATGATCTTTCTATTGTATAGCAGATAATTAATTGTTGCAAATCTCCCAAGAGATCAGACAAATGGAGGGCAGCGATGAGGCAAATTCCCAGATTTACGCAGCTCCTCGAGCCTCGTCCACACCCTGGGCAGAGGAGGAGGTGTCCAGCCCGCAGTGTTCAGCAAGCGCAACGGTGGGTGCTGAATGGGCAATTTAAAGCAAATTGCAGAGTCCAAGGGCGAGCTCCAAATCACTAAATCAAAAGTGCCTCAACAGCTTATTGAGAAATAGGCTGGAAGTGGAGCTTAATGTCTCCTCTTTCCCCTCCTCCATTAGGGTCTCTCCTGTCCCCATAACTGCACGGGGTCGGGCACCTGGTGCCCTGCGGCTTCCCTGTGGGGCCCGGGGTGCCGATGTGACTGTGACAAGGTCCCCGGGTGGCAGCAGCCCCCGAGTGTGTGGCAGTCGGGTGCAGAGCCCGCTGTGCCGGCGCCTGCTCCCCACCTGCCTCGTTTTCCACTTTTCGGGCTGTCGCGGGACAAATCAGCTTTTTGCATAAATCTGTCTGCAGCCACAAGTCAGCAAGTTTCCTTAAGTGCGTTTTTCGTGTATTTTTAATAAAGGTCACTCTGTGTTTACTGGCAAAGGCAATCAATACCGGTTCATTATTTATAAAGGATCCCACCGGTCTGTAACGACCCGTGGTCGGAGCGCACAGCACGTTTCTAAAGCAGCCTCCTCCGCCCGCCTGAGCTGTCCCTGCCCGCTGTGGGTCCTGCCCCAGAGCTGCACGTGGGCTGTGGGGCCGGGGTTTGTCCCCGCACCCCCCTGGGCATCGAGGCACATCCTTGGCAGCCACATGGTTCCAGCCCTGTGTCGGCTCTGGTTTGGTGCCTGCTCCCTGGGAGCTCTCCCCTGGTTTCTGCCTGCGCATCCTCGCTCTGGGGTGGTGGTGTTTTTCCCTTTATGGCTCTTTTCCCTGCTACCAGCAGACACAGCCCCCTCTCTTCATCTTCCACCTGTTAGCCAATGCAAGCTTTCTGTAATTTTCTCTGCATTTTCTTCCCTGCTTTAAATTTAAAGCAAGTTCAAACTTAGAAACAAAATGTGAGCTGCCAGCTGTGTTCCCTGCAGCGCTCCCCGACTTTCCCAAGAAATCCCTCCTCCACCATCCATGCCAAGGCTCCCGGCACCCCCAGCAAGCCGCAATAATGTACTAGGCTTTGCCCTCACCGTGTCTCTCCCCTCCCTAACCACTGATTTCCTCCCCTTCCCCTCCCCACAGCAGGTCCCTATCAGCACTGCAGGTTAGCACAGCCGGGCTGGCCGGCCTTACAGTGAGCGCTGCTGCCACCAACTCTTCAGACCCCCCTTCCCTGCGCCGTCCCTGCCCTTGGACCCCTGGAGGTGTCCCCTGGGTGCCACTGGAGCTCCCCAGCCGGCTCTGCCAGCACGGCTGGGTGTCTGTGTTGTCTGTGCCGGGGTTGTGCCTTGCCTCTTCCGGGCACAGGTGGAACTTCATTTCTGCAGCAAGCAACAAGTTCCCTCTGAGTTTTGTTATTATTGCTGTAATTTGAAGGATAAAATAGAATGGTGTCAGAGCAAAATGCACTGCCATTTCAAGTGGAAGAAAATGAATCATTTATCTTAAAAACCCTGGGAAAGACTGTTTCATCTTCCTCTCTGTCCCAGGAAGAGTTAGGAAAGGCCTAACTTTGTGAGCCTCCACAAAGGAAACTAACTGCATCCCAGCCACAACCGTAACAGCCACGTTGGGTTGGCTAATTCTGAATTCAAGATGAATGAACATAGCTCTTGTTAGAGACAGACACCTGTGAGACTGTGCTTCAAAACAATAATAATAATAACAACAGCAATAATGCAAGAGAGCTCCCCTAATCTGCACTAAATGACTGGGAGACCCATCGCGAGGTAATGAAATCTCCAGCTTAGCAAGCGGCAGAGCAAATACCATTTTGCATAGCCAGGGTAATTCATCACCAGACGCACTTCGCTCACCTGTTTTGACAATTGTAGTCTATTTTTAATTATTGATGCTATCTCGTAACATCTCGGTAAATATATGGAGGTGCATTTTGTAAACCCAACGAGGTTTTTGCCACAGGAAGCCGTGCGCAGTGCTCTGAGGGCCACTGCCCTGGCGCTGGGGGCTCTGCTGGTGCTTCCCGTGCCGGGTACCAGGGCGCTGGGGGTCTGTGCGGTGCTGTAACTGCGAGCAGCAGGGATGGCTCCGGGTGCCCAGAAAGGCTGTCTGGCAGCGTGAGGATGGATCCCACAGCACCAGGAGTTGGGGTCCTCTGCCACGAGCCTGGCCTGGTCCCTGGGCTCCCCTCTGCTGTGGGAGCCAGCCGTGCTTCCAGGGCAAAGCCAGCTCTCCTGGCAAGCATTTTGAAATGCTGCAAAAACACAGAGCCCGAGCCTCCCATGGCCAGGTGTGCCGGGAGCATGGCACGCAGTGCCAGGGACCCTGCCGATGGGGCTGAGCAGCAGCCACTAGCCGCTTTTACTTACCTCGGAAATATTAACCAGGCCTCTTGTGAGCAAATCACCCCCACACCAGGCCAAACCCACCTTTTCCCCTGCAGTCTCTCCCTCCCGTAGGGGCTGGTCCCCACGGCACAGCCAGGACCCCCCCACCTGCCGCACGCCCCTCCGTGCCTGCCTCCCGAGTGAGAGGTATTTTGCAAACACAAATGCATTAACAAGCTGGCAAGAGCCCCCATGAATATTTCATGTATAACATGCCCTCGTTTCCTTCTGTTTAATGGATGCTCTCCCCATTATGTCTCCGCTTGTTTGAGCAGGATACCTTTTCAGTGGAACATAAAAGCAGCTCCCCTGTGAGGTGGAGAGGAAACCACTTAGCTCTGTGATTCAATAGCCCCAGACACAGACGGGTCCAGCCGCCCGGCGCAGCGCGATCGGCAGATTGGATTTCCTTTAAGAGCTGCTCTTTCCCTCTGTCAGTGTTTTTTTTTCCTCTTTTCTGTGCTGGATGTTGCTGGCTTGTGTGTGCAGAAAGCCCCGCACTCCCCCAGCTGCTGTGACACCACAGACTGCTGCACCAGGCACCAAGGGGGAATGGTGCCCACCCTCCACCTTCTGCCGGTTGTCGTGGTGTGCTGGGCAGGTTTCTGGGGTGTTGTTCCCTTGACTCTGGAGCATCTCCTCTGCCTCAGCTCCTGCTGGGGCGGCCGTGGGCTGGAGGCTCTGGAGGTGCCCGAGGCAGCAGCAGCCGTGCAGGGCAGCGGCGAGGTTGGCGGGGAGCAGATGGGGCACGAGGCTGGCACGGCAGCCAGCAGGCATGGGAGCAGCCCAGGCTCTGCAGAACTGATGAGAGAAGGTGCATTAGCTGCAATGAAGGCACAGAAGCGAGGCAAGAAGTGAAGAAATGCGACGAGACATTTAGAACTTTAAGCACAGGCTGCCTCTGCGCCTCCCAGCTCCCCGCAGACCTGCGCCCACCCCGGGGTCCCATCGCCGTGCAGCAGGACAGCGCCTGGTGGTGATGCTGCCACCACAGGTGGCTCATCAGAGACCCTGGGCTGGGGTCCTGCTCCAGGGATATGAGACCAAATGACCAAATCTGTGATTTTAGCCTGCAACTGCATCCTAAACTAGCCAGCCCATCTCCTCGAGGCTTGGCTTCCCAGTGTGGCTCTAGGCTCTCGCACGGGAAGCCACATTTCCAGAGAGGCCAAATTCCTCTTGCTCCCTGGAGCCTCCCCATGCCGCGATGCCTCGGGGCAGACGGACGGGCCTTGGTGAGAGCAACGGGAGGAGACCCAGTCATAGGGAACCCAAAAGCAAAAAGGAATTGATTTGGGCTTAATGAAATGTTACGTTTGACTTGCAGCGAAATATTTGTTTTGTTCTGGAGCATTAGTTTTTAAAAAGTAGGATTGAAGGATGCTTTAAAAGCAAATGATTTTGAACAGAAAAAATCAACACATTTCATTGTTGAAATGTCAGAGGGAGGTTCTTAATCTAGGAAAAGGAAAATCTAATTTAAAGATCTCAGTATGACGGAAATGAATGCAGAATGTGCAGACCTGGTATAGCTGTCTGAGAAAAAGTTCAAATCAACCCAAATAACTTCCCACAACCCCAATAGCGTCCCACAAACCAAATAACTTCCCAGCTTTTAGGTAACTGCCGCAGTGGGTTACTTACTGTGAATCTTTACACCTGGCATGAGCGCTCCACTGCAGGTAACCAGACTTAACATTTCTGGCTTATCCTTGTGAGCTCCACGTGTGTTGGGACGTACAGGCTGGCATGACCCCGTCCCTGTCCCTGTCCCTGTCCCCAGCGCAGCAGCCGCAGAGCCGCTCCGTCTTGCACTCACGCATGCAGGCGCCTGTCCTGGGCACGGGACGAGCCCCGAGCACCCCGCTGCTGCCGGCCCTTCACGCATGGGCTGCGATGGGCGGTGGGACGGCCGCTGCAATTACTGCCTTCGTTTTGATACAATTATAAATCATACGGAGTAGAAATGAAAACAAAGCCCCGGCCAACAGTGTGCTCCTGCCAAGCCACCATCGAGGGACTCTGCCTTGAATTAGATTTCCTTTCGTGACGGGGTGTTGATAGACCCCATTTGTATGTGTATGCGATGGGAGGGCTGCGCACGAAGTGCACGAGAGGGGCTGGGTGTGGGATTGCGCCGGGGTCTCTCCGAGCTCAGCCACAACATCCCCGGCACGAGCTTTCAGTAGCGCTGGCAATTCCCAGGGAGCGAATTTGTGCCAGAGAGCTCGCCTGGAGCACGGCTGCCACCAGCAGCAGCTGCCTGGGGACGCCCTCAGGCACTGAAGTTCTCCCATCTCACCAGCAGCCCAGCTCCGCTCCCATCCCGAGCCCTGCCCGGCCTCCAAGCTTCACGGAATAACGGCTGCCCCAAATCATGTGCTGCAGGTGCTGCACTGCCTGGCCAGAACGGGGGGGTCGTCCCCAGCCCTCTGCCCTTCCCACGCTGGGGACAATCCAGGGTCCCGTGTGAAGGTTGCTTCTCCAAGGGGGAAGCTCGGCCAGTTCCTTGAACCCAAGGCACCAGACGTCATGGTGTTAGCTAGCCCCAGCCTAAAATAAGCCACTTGTCTGCAGGAGGTGAGCTCTCTTTTGAGAGTGCAGCAGGACAGAGTCCCCGTCTCGCTCCCAGCCAGCCCCCCTTGACTTGTCCCACCGATGGCCTGACATCAGGCTCCTCTTCGCCCCTCACCTCCTCCCCCGGTTCCCCTCCATGCCAGTGCCCCACTGACCCCTTCCTTCTACATGCAGGATTTTAATCTAATTTTCTCAATGCAAATCTTAACAGGGAGAAACCTTGAAATCAAATCTACAGAAGTCTCCTTTCACAGTTCAGAGATTTGATTAAATTGCAAGCTTTGTTAATATTTGGTGCGACGGGGGGGAGAGAAGGGAGGTGGGGAGGAGAGAGGGGAGAGGAGCGGGTGGATACGTCGAGGGGCGGCCGGGGCCTTTTCAAATAATCTGTTTACCCCTGCAGCTAAGGAGCCCATTAGCGAGCGTTCTCGTTTCTAATTTCCCATCGTGCCGTGTCCCGCAGACCTCGCCGTGTTTATTTGGAGAAGCAGAACAAAATTGTTTGTATAATTAGATCTGCTACAAGGGCTGCCCTTGAACGGTCCTCAGCAGGAAGCTTTCGATTGCGAAGGGCCCCCGCCGCCCAGGACCCCGCGCCCCCGCGCGCAGCGCGGCCGGAGCCGAGCGGGGCGGCCAAGAACAACACGGCGGCGAGCGAGGCTGCGGGCTGGGGGCTGCCTGCCCCCCGCGGCTTGCACAGAGCCGCATTGTTCCCCGAGATGCAGGCGAGGTTGGGCTGCCCTCAGATAACGCCAGGGCCTGCCGGGCTCTGCCAGCCCTGTCCGTGTCCCGAGATGCGCCCTGCTTGGTGTGGCCGTGGCGTGGAAACGGGGAGGTTCTCCGGTGGTGGGAGAAAGGCTGTCTTGGTAGGGGAGGGAAACTTGAAATCAGGCTGGAGGAATGGGCAGGGAAATGCAACAGCAGGGAAATGCAATGGGCTGGGAAATGCAGTGGATAGGGAAATGCAATGGGCAGGGAAATGGAAGGGACAGGGAAAAGCAGCAGTAATGCACAGTGCACGGACAGGTAATGCCAACACACATATTTCTGTTCCCTGCCAGAGGAGGAGAAGAGGGTGTGAGCAGTGCCCCTGTGCACGCAGCCGGTGGATCAGCCGCTGGGCTTGGGTGCTGGCCCCGGCGCAGCCCCGCTGCCCTGCTCCCCAGCCCGGGGCTGGCAGCAGGAATTGTTGCGGTGTGCTCAGGGCAGAGCGCGGATCCCTGACGTGTGCCTCACATTGCTCCCTGGCCTGATCGCAGGCGTGGAAGAAGTGGTTCTGAATTAAAATTGTAAACTCCGCTTAAAATATAGAGATTTATATAAGTTATATAAATAAGTAATATATATTATATAAATATATGATATAAAATATAATATAGAAAATATAGAGAATTATATAACAGTTAAAATATAGAGACTTATTAAACTCCACTTGAAAGGTAGAGACCTTTTTCAAAAAACTTTGGTCTAAATGATAAAGCAAAGCATTTTTAATTCTCTGTGCAGCAGAAACAACTAATGCCTGTCCTTTCCACATGTGTGATGTAGCTGCTCCTCCTGCCTGAGCCAGGGCACAGCACAGCGCTGAGCAGAGCCCCGCTCCTGCAGGGGAAGGGACACATCCTGCTGCTCCACCGCCCGCAGTGCCCATGGGGACACATCCACCAGCCCTCCATCGCCCGCAGTGCCCATGGGGACACATCCACCAGCCCTCCATCGCCTGCAGTGCCCATGGGGACACATCCACCAGCCCCCCATCGCCCGCAGTGCCCCCTGCACACCTCCGTGCCTCCAGCTCTGTGGCCGGCCTCCACCAAAGGCTTCCTGCAAATGGCAGTGCTGCTCGCACTGCTTATAAAAACAGCAGCATGGAAATCCTTGTGTGAGCAGGGATTAATTTTCTGCATCTTGAGCCTTTTTCTCTTTTTTTGCCCATTTCCACAGCGGGCACCCCCACCCAGCACCGCACACGGTGGGCACGGCCGTCCCTGTTGCGGGGGCCGGGGACGTGGCCCGGGGAGTGGAAGCCCCTCGTGAACAAACCTCCTCTCCTGTGTACTTCCTCCCTCCCTAGAGGTGGGTGTAAAGGGGAGGCCACGTGAGCCATTTAATGGAGCAGAACTTGGCTTTAATCTGTTCCCATAAATGTTTACAACCCCCTAATTATTAACATTTAATGCTGTATTAATTCATTGATGGGCTTTCTTTTTTTTTTTTTTAAATGGCTCAGCAATTTCTGCTCTCCCCCTTTGCTCCTTTGTTCTTAAAAGGAAGACAAAGCTCAGGATGTGTTGGTGCATGACGGGGCGGGAAGGAGCCCCAGGGCCCCTCCGAGGAGCCCCCAGCACCCTGTCCCCGGGGGGACACCCCAAGCACCCCCTGGACAAAGCAGGACTGGTGATGTGAGCAAGGTTCGGGCCCAGCTGCGCACACAGTGGGAACGGCAGAGGGGGAATCTTGGAGGAAAACCCCCTGCACGGCTGGCACGCATTTTTTTAAATGCTGTTTATTTGAAGTGTCCTGTTGAAAAGCTCCCAGCGTTGCCCGGATCACACACAACCCTCCCTCCATCACTCCACGAGCTGAGATGTTTATTTAAGTGCCCAGAAAACTTTATCTGGAAATCAGCTCCCTTCTCTTTCCCTTGTCCGCCTTTCCACTTTCTTTTCCTCCCATTCATCACTTTGAAAAATGACCCTCGGTCCCTCCCGCGCTGGGTGCCCTCCTCCTCATCCCCACGCTGCCCACGGCCACAGCAGCTGACATCGCCGACAGAGAGGGCTCCTGGCGCGGTGGGGCTCCTGTGGGAAGCCACAGCCGTGTCCCAGGGGACAGCGTGCCCAAGGTGCCCCCCTCACAGCCCCCACCCGGAGGAAGGGGCTGGCTCATGCCTGTGGGGTTTCCCCCATCGTGGCCACGCTCTGGGCTCCGCTGTCTCCCCTCACCTGGCTGCGCCCGCTTCCCGTGCGGCAAGAATTTGACCGAGTTAAAAAAAAAAAATCAATTAACTACATCCAAGCCCTGAAACAATCATTTGTCCACTTCCCAGCCTCATTTGGGAAACATAAAAACGCACGCTTGTTTCAGCCTGACGTGCAAACGCACATGCTGTCTGCGTTTCCATGACTAATTTCATCTGCACACAGAAGCCCCCTCCCTTCTCCCCCTCCCCACCTACATCTGTTCCCCATACTGCGTCGAGCCACCAAGAGCAGGGAAAAACTGCCGAGGAAAAAGGAGAGATGGGAAAACACACAAAAGCTGTGGAAAAAAAAATTATAAAAGTGTGGCAGGAATGGGAAATTTCACTTTCTGTCTAGGGGTCTGTCACCTCGGTGTGCAGGCTCACCTCTGCGAGGCCGGGATTAACAGCCTGGCGTGCCGGAGCCATCCCCGAGCCCTGTGAGGCACCTGGCATGTGCTGCGTCCCTGCCGCCTGCGCCTCCCTCCCCAGATGACTTCATCTGCACCTCCGCAGCTCTGCCGCTGCTCGCCCAGGGCTGTGCTCATGCACGGGCATCCCTCCGGTTCCCCAGGGCATTTTCCTGGAAAGAAGGGCCGTAAAACGTAAAGTGGGCTGGGCTCGGGCTTGCGCCCTCGCTGCCCTGCCTGGCGCATGGGTTTTCCAGCCCCTGGTTGGAAACCCCCGTGGGTCCGTGCTGGGAGTGGGAAGGGCTGTGCTGCTCCCAGGGCTATCCTCCTGGGCTGTGTAACGTAAAGGAGACTCGAGAATAATTTTTAAAAAGCTGTGAAAATCACCCCATGAATTCCTTTTGCGCTTGGAAAGAGAGGGGCTGAGCATGGGGGCGGCTCGGAGCAGTGCTCTGCAAGGGGGCCAGGGCTGGGGAGCAGGAGTGGGGCCTCTGCCTGCTCCCTGCTGCTCCGAGATCCCTCACTCCTCACTTCTGGGCTCTGCCTGCCCCGAGGCTGGCATCTCCTGGGACTGTCAGCAAACAGAGGCGATGCCAAGCCTTCAAGATGAGGGGCAGCGTCAGATCCCTGCCAAAGATACCCTGTGTTTGGAAATGGTTTCCTTCCCCTTGATTACGCTTTGATTTTTAACTGCATTTTTCCTGCTGTTCTTTATTTATTTTTTTATTTTTTATGTCAGCAATTAGCCCAGTTCTCCCGTTAAGGAAGCCGGCGTTCCCCTGGGAAGCAGGTCAGCCTGCCGTGTCCAGCGCTAGCGGGGCTGGAGCACCAGGGAACATCCCCGGGGATCCCCGCGAGCACTGAAACCTCTGGTGGGATGGATGCAGTCACGCAGGTTATGACTTGGTGGTATCTTGCAGCAGGTTTTTGGGAATGCAGATAGCTATCCAAATAGCTGCATGCCTACCGGTGTCCTTACGTTAATATGTATTTTAGCTGTCTATTAAACAGGCCCCCAACAGGTAGCACACTTTTAGGCACCAAAAAAATCCTCACAGCATGGTAGGTCAAGGAGATCAGAGTGCAGCAAAGAGAACAACATTTTTACTTGTCCTTTTCTGTTCCTTTTGAGGGCTTTTAAGTACCACAGCTTTGTTGTAGATCTGCCAGGCGAACCTGTGGCTGCTTGGCAGAGCACTAGGCAGGGAAGGACATCCCCTGAATGAAAGGGATGTCCTGAGTGAAGGACGTGCCCATAGTGACAGCTCTCGGAGAGGTGAACCCGTTGAGTGAAGCCCAGAGAGCCAAACCTGGGGCGAGCTCTTGTCCACCACATTCCCTGGGACAAGGGCCATGGAGCACAAAAAGCTCCATCTGAGAAAATGAGCTCAGTGACACGGGGACTGCAGCACTCGGAGCTCAGCCTCTGCTTAAGCCATCCCCAGACAATAACACCCCCCAGTCCTCACAAAGGGGCTGCTGCGCAGGGCTCGCATCTGCCGTGCACCCAACCTGTGCCTTGCCTCTGCCCCGAGGGGGTAAATCTGCATTCCCAGGGCCTGGGGAAGGGCTCCAGCAGCAGGAGGGTGAAAGGAGGAAAGTGAGCACTGAGGGACGCTGCTGTCTGCTGCCGGTGCCAGCCTGCGAGGCAGATGCAGCCACTCAACACCCGACGCCGCCGTCCTCCAGCCCCCGCACGAGTCCTCGCTGAAAAGCGCTGATACCAAGTTTGATACCAAGTCAGCTCTGAGGGGGAGATCGTTCGCAACTCTTTTCCTGGCAACAACACCGGCGGCAGAAGCAACAACAACAACAGTCTCCGCAACGAGCTGAAAAGCTGCCAGGCGGATTTTGAAGTGAAAAGATGGCAATAAAAGGAAATTCGCCATTGCGCAGCCCCCTCCAAATCTCACCAAGCAGCTGCAGCAAATCCCGGTGCTTTTGTTTTTATCTTTGCACAGCTCTGTGCCCGCTTCTTGTATCCTGAGTCCATCACCTCTTAATTATCTTTCAAAGCCCCAGCAGCGGGGAGGGGTGGCAGCTGGGGTCTTTTCTCCGCGTTTTGCTCCAGCACGTGGCCAGGAAGTGGGATCGGACGTGCACGGAGCCGCAGGGGATGGAGCTGCTCTGCAGCAAACTCCCCCACTGCAGTTCAGCCACCTTGTCCTGGTGAGGGGTGGCCTGGTGCAGCAGGGATGGTGGCTCTGGTGTCCCTTCTGAGGGCACGCTGGGTGGGACCTGCTGTTAAATGTGCCCACAGTGCAGGTTTGCGCTGCCTCAGCTGGGCCAGGATGGCCAGCGTAAGTACAACATCTGCTTGTGGGCAAGCCAAGCATCGCTATGCAAAGACATCGAATATTTGAGCAATACTCCTATCCCTGTGAAAATGTGCTCAGGTGTGAGCCTTGCTGCCCTCCCCAGCTCTGTTTCTCCCCAACAAGGCACATTCCTCGATGGCAAAGCGCTGTGGTGTGCTCCCCAGGGGGGACATGACGGCCACATCACGTGGGACTTAGGGCATATAAATGTTTAGATGAGGTGCACCAGTCCCTATCTTTTCTGGTGATGTAAAAGCAAGGGAGAGGTGTCCGGGGGGTGTCTGGCACGATGACAGGTGTCACCTCAGTTTTGCTGTGGCTGCAGCCCCTCCGTGCAGCCCTGTGACAGCCGGGCGAGCTGCCTCTCTGCGAGGTCCTGGCGTGGCCGTGGGAGCTGCCGGACCCCTGCTGCAGCCGGCAGCGGAGGCCCCACGGAGCTGCTCCGCAGGAGCCCGGGGCGTTTTCAGGCAGATCCTCTGGTATGCCGGTCGGGATCCCTGGCTGAAGGTGGGGTGAGCCTGTGCGAGGATGGAGAGCGGACCTGGTTCAAGCAAAAGCACTTTTGGCCATGAACCTGGCAAACAGCATTTGGAGCTCTGCAGCAAAAACAAAACAGACCCAGACGGCACATATTTTCTTTGTTTTGAAAGGGAAAACACAAAGTAAAAGGATTTAAATCTTCTCTCTCTCTCTCTCTTTTTTTTTTTTTTTTTTTTTTTTTTTTTTTTTTTGGAGGAATTAAACAAAAATTCACATCTGGAATGACAACTCCTAACCCTACCCCATACCCCCCAAATTAATCAGGCCCCATAATGGAAATGCTGACAGGCTCATAACTCCAACCTTTCAAACACAGATCTGCTATTAAACTGCTCCTAACGCACCCTGAGCAGCGGGGCTCAGGCGACATCCTTTTACCGGCCCTCAGGCAGGCGCGGCAGGACGGGGTGGCAGCCGGTGACACCCGGTGACACCTTCATGGCCCTACTGGCACGCCTGCTGCATCGCTTTTCCCCGGGGCACACAGAGCAGGAGATGTCCCCAGCGCCGTGCAGGGCACCCCAAAGGTCCCTCCGGCTGCCCCTGACCCCTTCCACACCTGGGTGTGCTGGGGCTCTTGGGATACCCCTGGAGCGGGGCTGGAGCAGGCTGGCTGCACGAAACCTGACATGTTCCTTCCCTTCGGAGCTTTTGGTCCCTCGCAATTGTTTAAACTTTGGTAGCATTAACGTACAAGCTGTAAAAATAGAGCCTGATGCCAAGAGACCCATCTAACACGTCTTTGAACTTTATGTCCGCCTCCTGGCAGCTGCAGGACTCTGCTCCATCGCCTCCCCGGGATGGTTTAATCCTCGGGTGACAGAGCCAGGGCTGGGGGGAGGCTCTGTGTGCAGGTGGGGGGTGTCGGGACGTGGAGCCAGCCGCTTCCAGCCTCCAAGGTGGCACAGGGCTGGCACCCCAGGCAGGGAGGGGTGGAGGGGAGCAGATCCCGGGGGTCCTTGCCCAGGCCCTGGAGCTGCAGAGGGGCTTGGGGTGCAGAGAGGGGCAGGAAGAGCTCTGGGAGAAACCAGAAAGCTGGCTACAGGGATGCTCCAGCAAACAGCTTGGCTTCCCCCATGCTACCAGAGCCCCTCGGCACGGTGACACATTCCTGGCCGCTGACCACACTGCAGATGGGGACTCCTGCCCAGGGAGGGGCGGCGCGGCAGGCAGGGGCTGCTGGCAGCTCTGGGGAGGGCCGGGCTTCACCTCTCTGCCTTCTACCTCTCCGCCACCCTCCAGCCCTGGAGTAAGGCCATGGCCATGCTGACAGTGACACTGGGATGCCAGTAAACACAGATATCCAGACCCATGACTTGTAGGACGGGGCTCAGGTGCGAAACGTGTCTGCAGTCAGGTCCTGCCATGGAAAAACCGAGGCTGCCCCGGGGCAGGGGTGTCCTGTTGCTTCTCACACACTGAATGCCGTGGGGCTTTGCCAAAGGGGCGCTGGCCTTGGGCAGCCTGGCAGACCACCACCCGCAGCCACCAGGCCCCGGGGGGGGTGGGAGCCCCTCGTGCCTCCAGAGCCGCCCCGCGCCCCCCGCCTGGCCGGCCCGGGCTGCGCACAGAGCTCTATTGTTTTCCCACCTGTCCGAGTTACAAAGGGCCAAATGGATTTTCATGAAATGTTATTAAAAAATGAAAAGGGTTTGGCTTCCGGGCCGAGGCCCCGTTTGCCAAGTCAGCCCCAGGCGAAGTTTTATGACTAAGTATGCAATAAAACCCTTTGAAAGGGGGGCTTACAGCCGAAGTCTCCACAGACCCTCTCCACTCAGGGGCAGCACGTGGTGCTGCTATGTGCAGGGGGGCTGCAGGGCCTTCATACCCCGCTCGACACTCTCCAGAAGGCATTTGCCTGTGGCAGGGACAGGTTCCCCTCTGCTGACATGTGCTGCTCCACGCGGTGCTCAGCCCTGTCCCAACCCAACCAGCACCATGCTGTGGGAAGGGGTCAGGACATGCTTCTGCCACCTCTCTGGCGCTGCAGAAGGGGACAGGAACATGGGTGGGTGGTGAGAGGGCACTGCCCCCCAGCAGCCTGTCCCGGGGCACTGGCCATCCTCGGATGTCCGCATGTCCCCCCAGCCCCTCGGAGGGGTGGCAGGAGATGAGGCACTCACCAGGCAGAATTAATGGCTCCAAACAAAATCTCTGCTCTGTGCGTGGGGAAGGAGCCCTGTCTCTGCCCCCATTCCAGGGGAGAGAACTTGAGCAGGGCCGGCTGAGGACAGCATAGACGTGTGCCGTGAGCATTGTGCGTGGCAGGCACGTGCCCCCCACAAACGGGCTCCCCCTAAACACGAATTTTGTGCGCAAATCTTAGCTTTGAATAACTTGTAAATAATTTCCTCATTATTTTGCTAGCTCTAATTAGGACAAAGGGGGAAGAAATTAAGTATTTAGGCTGACTCCCAGGGAAACTTCACAGAGCGGAGCAGCTCCATAGGCTGCAGAGCGGTATCCTAAGGGAGCGATGGAAACCCTGAGCCGTTTATATTTAGACTAAGAGAAGCCCTGGGGGTTAATGCAGAGGCCTGTATTGGTCCATGGAGGATAGTGGAGAAGATAAAAAGGCCTTTTTCATTTCTCTCTGCGGCATTGCAGTGAGGAACTACAGGGCAGGCTTCACATTTCTCTTTCCTGCAATATATTGCTCCTCGGGCTGGAATCTTGAGCTCCACGCTTTTGCGATCAGGGTTTAAATTGGCATTTAACAATATCACTACAGCAAAGTAATGAGACGTCACTTTAGTGCTGCAAATACCAATCTGCAGTTAAAAACTCTGTGTGTCAATTGATGGCTTTGTTTCCACAGTTGTCTTGTTACACGTCAATCACGCGGCTAAGCGAGCCTTTCAGGCAGGGAGACCTAAGTGTGAAGTATGGAAGAACAAGCGAGCGGGTTGTGCGTTACGTGAGGTTGATTACGGAGGGAGAAGGGCAGGAGCTGGTGCAGGACGGGGCATCACGAGGGGCAGCTCTGCACACCCGTGTGGCACCGGGGCTGGCTGGGGACGGGGACCCTGCCCCACGTGCTGGGCACTGGGGGGCTTTGGGGGGAGCACAACTGCTTGGGCAGAGAGGAGTGGGGCAGTGGGGCTGGGCTGTGTCAGGGCCGTGCTGCCCTGTCCCCAGTCACCCAGTCCCCCGGCCCGCAGCCACGCTCCCAGCAGTGCTCCCACCTCCCCTTCCATCCTCGCTCCTGCAGGCTGTGCGCAGGGTGCACCAGGGAGGGGAAGGCGTGCAGGGGGTGGAATTCAGCCTGGAAAATCATCCGTGGGATGAAAGGCAGCACAGCCTGCGAGGCAGAGAGTGTGGGGTGCAGGAGGAGCTGAGAGGAGCCCTGCATCTGGGGAGCACCGGGGGCTCGTGAGCGAGCCGCAGCAAACCTCCCCTGCAGCAGCGCTCGGACACGGCTGCCCCCAGATGGAAAGGCTTTTCCTTGAAAAGTGCTCTGCTTTTCAAGTAACAACAAATTCCTCACGTTGGGTGAAACACCGTCAGTTTCCTCGACTTTCCCCATCTTTCAGTGACTTCGAAGCACTGGATAATCCATAACAATTACACATTTAATGCCCGGGCTGCGGGGAACTGCCTGCATGTGGCATTTATTTAGTTATTGTAAGGGAAAGCAGAGAATTTAAGATTTGCTGTGAACAATTCACCATGCATGAATGATTGGAAAAAAAAAAAAATCCAGCCCAACTTCCTGCTCAGAAGTCTGGAGAATGTAGTCCAGGAGCGAGCCGTGGCCGGTGCTCAGCTGGGCATGGATGGGGCTGCTCGCACCGCGCGGGCAGGGCTCCCGCAGCACCTCCAGGGCTGTGACCTGCAGTCCTTGGGCTGGGCAGTGAGGCACATTCCTGAGCAGGAGTCCTGTAGGACACAGGAATAAGTCTGTTTCAACAGCAAAGAGTCTGCAATAGGCACGGGTAGGGGTTAGGTTCTGAGATGAATTACAATCTAAGCTGAGTTTCGTTCGTCATCGGTGCCTACGACGGGCCTCGTGCGGGTGGGACGTGTTGTGGTGCATGAGGACGCACAGCTGGGTCAGACACACGCCATCCCTCCGTCTGGCGGAGCACTGGAGGTCTGGGAGACGAATGTCAGGGCCACATGTGCCGTGTCACTGGCGCGTGTGCTCCTCCCTGCTTGGCAAAGCATCTCCAGATGAGTTTTCCTTCTCTCAGCCTGGAGACCCCCAGGTTTGTCTGGATGCGGCCACCAAGACGCCTCTTTGGGCCCGTCTGTGCCGAGCCAAGTGCCAGCCCTGGCGTCCCCGTGACTGCAGCTGGAGGCAGTGCAGCACAGAGCAGCGTGGAGGCAAAAGCAGGCAAACCTGAGTGAGGTTTGGGTGAGCTGACGGATGAGCTCTGGGTGAGCTGATGGAGGATGGAGGATGCTGTGGATGGGCTGATGGATGAGCTCTGGGTGAGCTGGTGGTTGCACAGCTGAAGACAGCCGCGTGCACTCAGTGCGCACGTGGCTGGCTTCAGTGGCCACACCGAAGGTTTTCAGAGGACCTCGGAGGTGAGGAGGTATTTCTCCCTCCTCCTCTGGTGGCCCCCTCAGCTGGGCCAACACACGCAGAGCTCAGACAATGTCTGCGGGACGCCCGTGGCTCCTCTGGCCCTGTGTTAGGGAGCTGTTGCTGTGCCGGCAGCTGGCAGGTCCCAGCCCGGGCCCGCCGCAGGCTGGCACATCCATTTGTCAGTGCTCGATGTGATTTATTGTTAATTCCATGGAGACCTCACCGCGCAGTCCCAGCAATGAAGGGAGGGGGATTTCAGCAACCTTGTCTGCAAAAAGAAAAACATCCCAAAAAGACAAACACAAAAACCTCTCTCTAAACAATGGGAGCATTTTTAAAAACCAGCTGCTTGCTTTGGTAGGTGCTTGGAGGGCAGTAGGAGGGCTGATCTGGATAAGCCCTACTTTTGGGCCTGCTAGAGAAATCCGCAGTGTGGTTTGAAGGAGAAGTCCCCTAGATCTCTGAGCACTGCCCCAGCTTCCCCCGGGAGAGCTCCCAGCCTGCGGTGGTCTCTCGGGGGTACCTGAACTTTGGTGGCTCAGGAAGGGGAAAATGCTGCTGTTCCCCAGCTGCTGGCCTCTGCAGCAACCTCAGGCTCCTTGAGTAACTGCTCCGCGCTGCCCAGCTGGGATGCTGCCCCACGGAAATGTTCCAAGGAGCAGCAGCAGCAGCAGAAGAGACTTCATCTCTCTAAGCCCAAAACTACATGGAAAGGAATTATTGTCTTATGATCAAGCTGGCAGGCGATGGCAATTCTGCTGCTCAACAATTTCAAGAGCTTGAAATTGATTGTTTTTCTGCTGGGAACAAAATCTGACCTCCCGTAAGGCCTTGCAAAATGGGATGGTGTTGAAACATCCATTTCCAAATCAGAAGAATTGGGGTTTTGATTTGTGAGCATCTGCCTCTCTCTCCGTGCTGAAGTGACCGCAGAGTCCTTGACCTAACCTGCTGAAAATGGCATTGAAATCAATGCATCTCCACAAGAGTTCTCTTCTGATGAAATACTGTATTTAGACAAAAATAGACTTGGGGAAGAAAGGCTCCAACCCGTCTATCTTGGCTTCTCCGGCACTGCAGAGGTGACTGGCACGCTGCAGAAGAGCAAGAATGCGACGCCTTACCCTGATGGGGTGAAGGGGTGGCTTTGGTTCCAGTGTGTTAAGGCAGCGAGGAAGGCAGCTCCCTGCCCATGGCCACAGCAGCACAGACACCGGTGGCTTTAGGGCTGTGGTGCCTGGAGCCCCATGTGCCAGCACCGCCCAGTGCCACCAGCATCCAGGCAGGAGCCTCGTGTGCGCATCCCCACGCAGGCAGGTGCCAGCGCTCCCTGGGAGGCATCTCCTCGCCCTCTGGGCCTGAATTCGCACAAACTGCTGCTTTCCAAGGCAGACTTCTGAATGCTGATAAAATGAGATGAAATCTCCCATGGGACCACGCAGGTGACAGCTGCTGTTGTGTTCCGGCGTGAGCAGCCGGGGCAGCTCTGAAGCACGCAAGCAAAACCTCAGCGTGCCTGAAACGCGTGCAGCGGCGTGCGGGGTGGCAGCGTGTGCGCTCCTTGCTCGCAGCGCTCTGTGCTCCACGGGGAGAACGTGACCCCACGGGGCTGGTGGTGCTGAGCGGCACCCAGCCCATCGCCCCACATTAGGGGACCTGGCAGGAGCGAGCTGGAGTCTTTGGTTCCAGGGGGGCGGATGGATGGCGTGAAGCTGGTGACACTGACTCGGTTTGACGGGGTCGGAGCGGTCAGAGCTCGCTCTGCAGGGGACGTGCTTGTGCGGGGCACTGCGCTGAAAGCAACTGGCACAGGAGCAGGGGGTGCCAGGGTGGCTGTGCAGGGAAAAGCAGAGCAGAGGGATGGGTGATTTTCCCCTCCTCTCGTGTTGTTGAGGATGCTTTTTGCTGCTCCATGCTCCGTGTGGCTGCCCCTGAGGCACAGACCTCACCTCCAGGCTCTGCCTGAGATGCACGGAGTGGAAGAATAAAAAAAGCCTGGAAAACCCCCCCGTGGTGGGCTCAGCTTTGGGAGCAAAGCTTGGAAGGCTCGTGCCCACCTCCCGGAGCCAGCAGCACCGACGGCCCCGTGCCTCGGGCTGCGGGAGAGCCCTGGGAGCGGGGAGCAGCGGGGTGCGGGCGGGGGGCTGCGGGCGGGGGCTGCGGGGCGGTGGGAGAGGGGAAGTGAGTGTTTGGAATTGTTTGGCGCAAAAGCGAATGAGCTGAAGACAATGTCAAGCTCTGTAAATATTTATCAGATGAATGAGAGCAGGGGTTTGAAACATTAGACAGCTGAGAAATGACTGTTTTAATAATTCTCCTGATAAATTAAAATGTGGGGCAGGGGACAGGGAGCGGGTCAGGGGAGAGGGGACTTGTTTGGAGGCTCGGTGCTCGGGAAGCTGTCCTGGGCTGGGACGGGGCCGCAGCCGGGATCCGGGGGTGAAGGGTGAGAAGGGATGGCATGCTGCTTGATGGGGCTCGGGGCCATCCCACACAGCCCCGGGCCTGCTGGGGACGCAGGAGGGGCAGGCACATGGCGATCCCCTGACAGCCAAAGCTGTGCAAGGTCCCAATGTAACGCTACAGCCAGGGCCGAGCAGTGGGCTAAATGTGATGGTGGGTCAACTTGCTGGTGCCCGTCGTGTCTTGGCTGGTCTTCTTCAAACTTAGGGATGTGTAAGGGAAATAAATAGACCCAATTCTCATTGTTTGGACCTCAAATCCATCCTGCAGCCAAGCACAGCGGCAACCTGCAAGCAGGGCTCTGGCGTAGGCCACTCGCGATGCTTCTCTCTCCATTTCCTCAATTAAACACCTAACCCCATGGAAGGAGCAGGAACAGACCGAGCGGGCCCTGACTCGCTGCTTTCTGCGGGGGAAATCAGCCTCTGGCCGGGCACACGTGAAATCCGAACGGGGCCTGGCAGGTGAGCGTGGGGGAAGCTAAACTTCAAGTAGTTTGCTTTCAGATGTGTTTGCAAGTTTGGAGCCTGCACGCAGGGTTGATTAATTGCTAGGGATCTTGGAAGGGTTGTTTTTTTTTAAAATAGTGTTATTTTAAACAAAACTTTGCAGTTCCCCTTTAAAGGAGACATCTGGGCTCAATGTGGCAGGCAGGGAAGAGGCAGTGAGAGCAGAGATGATCACGCAGAGAAATATGCGCAGGAAAAATACAGTCAGCATGGGGAACTCACCAGGCAGAGCCCGAGCCACGCTTTGCAGCCCCCCAGCCCCAGGAGGGCAGCGGGCGGTGACATCCCGGGTGGTGCTGGGATGTGACACGGAGGGCAGGGACTCAGAGCACTCCCAACCCACCCGGGGGTGGCAGGACGGGGCGAAGGGGTCCCCTCAAAAAGGGTCCTGAGGGCGTCTCCAGCACCTTCTGCAGCAGGGGGTGAGCCGAGGCGAGAGCTGGCTTCCCAGAGAAAATGCTTCAGAGATAAAAAATTGTGCCAGGGCTCACAGACAGCAGTGTTATGGATTCCCTAGGAACAGTCGTATTGCTGCCAGATAGGCAAACAAGAGAAAAATATGGGGGAGATAAACCTCCCTGCCTCAGCTCCTAAAGCATCCCGTGGCTCCCTGGGGCTGTGTAGGAATATCTCATCCGTGCGGGTCGCCCCATCAGCGCTCTTTATGGGCTGTCTGGGCCTTTCCTGCAGCATCTGGTGGCGGGCGCTGGGAGGGATAGGTGCTTAGGCTAAATGCAGCTCTGCTCTGGCCCTTTATGGCGGCTCTTAGACTCCTATATTATCTGGGCTTTGAGGCAAGTTGAAGCATGGCTGAGACGGAGGAATAAAGCATGGCTTTTTTATTTATTTGTCTTTTAATGCTCTGCCATATTCACCTTTCAGGAAATTCCCGTCTGCCTCCAAGTGGCCAGCTTCTTTCTTGGGCCCTGCGCGCAGGCTCCACATGGTTTCATTTTCCTCACCAGCAATAATAAATCTGTTAGTGAAAGCGTCTGCTGGAGGTGTCTGCTCTCCGACAGAAAAGCCTCCATCGCCGGTGCAGGATGTCCGTGTCAACAGCTTACAAATCTGCTCCCGCCGGCCGGGAGGGCAGGGGGCTCGGCCGGGGCTGTGCTCCCGAAGGGGCCGCGAGCTCATTCCTATCAGCACAGGGTCCTGTCGGGGGCAAACTCTTCCAATTAACTCTGTTATCAGCCTGACCCTGCCTGGCCAGGCGGCGGGGAAATGCTGTGTGCCCCCTGGATGGGATCAGCTGGAGGACAGGGAGATGTGGGGGACAGGGAGCTGTGTGGGCACGCAGCCCGTGGAGGTGGCCTCGCGGAGCTCTCCTCATTGCTGCTGCTTTCTCAGCTCTGGCAGTGAGAAATGTATATTTTTAGTTAACTGAAAACTCAGATTAACTCACGACCCCGTGACTCTCGGAGATGGCACTTTAATAAAACTGATAAACAAAAGGAGCTTTCTGAAAAAGAACCACTTTTTTAATGCAGCACGATTGTTTTCCCTCCTCCCTATGGCCCCCCAGGCGCAGGTGTAGCCTGAGAGCGCCTAAGGGCAAAGACAGATAATGAAACAAGCAGGATTGTTGTTCTTTCCCTCGCAGAAATTGCCTGTGGTTTGCTCTGAGGCTGGCAGGTGCTCCGAACGGAGGCTCCGGCTTTAAAGCAGCTCCCTGGGTTCTAAGAAAACGTTGTTATGCCGTATTCATGTAGATCTCGCTGATATCACATGAAAATGATTTTGGCTGCACTTGTGGCAAAGTCGGGAGGTACTGAGATTGGAGGGCAAATGCTGTTCTCATGCCAGGTGAGCACTGGAAGTCTTGGGCTGCCAAAAAAATAATAAAATAAAGCTCTCGGCTCTCCCTCCTCCCTAGCCAAGGCAGAAGGAACCCAGCCCACCGCTCCTAATGCCATCACCTCCTCCTCCTCCTGGGACAGCACCCAGCTGTCCCGCTGGGGTCCTGGGTGCTGCCGCGGGACGGGGGGGCCGGGAGGATGCATCCTGCTGCCCCCATCCCCACGCCGTGCCTGGGAGAGATAAGCAGAAGAGGAGTCTGTCTGACGGCACAAATCAGCATTTATTGTAATGGAAAGCAGAGATAGATATCAAGAGGGGTGATAATAATAATAATAAAGTCTAAACTTATTATGTACTTATGCTCCAGGATGAAAAAACATCACTGCCACAACCAGCCTTTGTTGATTTCTTTTGCTTTGTAGAAACAGCTTCCTCTGATATTCACACTTAGGTTGTCTCGGGCACCCCGCTGAGGTTTTGATGTTGGATTTTCATCAAGAATATTGAGCATGAAATCTAAACATTAATTCTGGTGTCTGGTGAGAGCTGATGGAGAGGGTAATGGGCTCGGGCCCATCCTGTAGCCGGGGAGGGCAGGGGCATGGGGACAGGGCAGGCAGGGAGCCGGGGGTGTCTTTGGAAGCAGCATCAGCCAGATCCACATTTCCAATTACCTTTTTTACATTAGGGCTGCTAACTCAGAAGTGCTTGCTGCATGCAGGGTGAAGGTGGGAAGGTGTGAGCAGTGCTCTGCTCCTGGGCTCCTGGGAGGCTCCGGGGTGTGCAGGCAAAGGCACAGCCTCGTACAAGGCTGGGCAGTGCTGTAAGAAGACCCTGCGCAGGGGGCAGCAGCTCCAGGGCAGTGCTGGGAAGCGGGGGCTTGGGGGCAGAGGGACGGTGGGCAGGGGACGGCGCTCGGGGTGCCCCAGCCACGGTGGCGGTGCCGCAGGTCCTGTGCCCAGCCAGCATCAGTCAGGGTGGGGATGTCTGCTTAGTGAGGTGAGCATTACTGGAGTGGAAAGCTTTCCGATTAATCAATGAGTTCAATTACTGTTCATTAAATTACCACAGCTCTTGGCTGTTTGTAATGGCAGTTGTTAACTAATTGATTCTTCTGGGTGCAGTACATGGCTCCTTTCTGGTGCTGTTCACAGTGAAACACTGGATTTCTCAGATTTTCCGCCTTGTATGTACATGTTTGGCTGTGTCTTATTTAGCCTCTCCAGTGACAATTCTGGAAGTAAACAGTATTTCAGCATCAGGAACCTCGCCGCTAGTTGGTGCTGGGATGGCACCTCCCTTGCGTGGTTCCTCCCTGCTCAATTCACTCTTCTGAAATGTTTTAAAGCTCTGAAATTTGCTCCTTCAGCTCAAAGCTTTCTCCCTTTTCTCAAAGATTAATAATAGCTTCAAACACCTGTGGTAACTTTCTTCTATTACTCTATCCCTGCTCTGTAATTTCTTGATGATTAAAAGTTCCTCTACCTTTTTCCTGACAGTACCTCGCTCCAGCAGAGGCTGCAGCTGAAAGTTTTGTAAAGACAGGTTAATCTCATTAAAAACCTTGATGGTGAAGAGGAGGGGCATTTCATTGCCTTGCAAGGATTCCAGTCTATGTATGGTGTACGAGTGGAAAGGGTTATTTTCCTGCAATCTTGAAGTGGCTCTGAAAGTCTAATGCTTTTATCCTACTCACACACTGTCACCCAAGTGATGCTCCACGTTTTTCTCCTTGTCTCCCAAGGCACAGCGTGCCTGGGCCTGGCAGGGCTGCGGGAGGTAAGCGTTTTGGGGCCGGGAGAGGCAATCTGGTGACTTGTGCAGCAGGAGCTGGCAGGGATGCGCTGCGGCACATCCACACCACTGTGCTGCCTCCGCAGGGGCTGTGCCGGCAGAGCTGCTGGTGGTGGCTGCTAATAAAGGCAGAGCTCCGGCCTGTGGGAGGCCAGCCCTACGAGCTGGAGCTCTGCCGTGTTGCCTGCTCCTCCTTTGGCACTTCCACGGGGCCGGCTGGCAGTGCGGGGCGGATGCGTGGCCATGGTGTGTGCATGGGTGCAACCCTGAGCTCCTCTCCTCCAGCGTCACAGCCGAGCTGCCGCAAGGCTGGGGCAGGGCAGAGGCTGCTGCTGTGCCTCCCCTGAGCCTGCAGCAGGATTCACATCGGCCCAATGCACAGCTGTTTCTGGAGCCTGCTCCCCAGTTTGGTGCCTTTTTGCTTCCACGGGGGTGAACCCGAGGTGCGCTGCATCTTTCCTCCCCATCCAGGCACCGAGCGAGACCTGGAATTCATTGACTGATATTTGCAGAGACAGCGAGATAATAACACTGACGGACGGATTGCTCACTTCTCCCCCTCTCTCTTTTGTTTCCGCAGAGTTAACACTGTATGCAGTGAACTTTCCCCAGAGGAAGAACCGTTGAGTCAGCCGGGTTTGTTTGTTCGGGCGACGTGGCCCAGCACACAATTGGTGCTGTGAGGACAGACCCCCAAGCTGTTCCTGGTGAAGTGAGGATGGAATTTGTATCATCCCAGTGAACCGATTCTCTTATCTGCATTGTCTGCTCAGCATCTAATGAACTAATGAAATATGCAACAATTCAGCTATAGAAAAGACCTCACTTTTAAATTAGCACTAATTAGAGATAATTATCTTGGCTGGTTTGATGTTTCTATGTAATGAGCCTGGGTTTTCTTTTGTTGAGAATTGGTGTGGTCAAATATATGAAATGGCACATTGAATTTCCACAAGTGCCTTTTGTTCCTGACTTATTTTAACATTTCCAAGAGGTCTGCTCTTCCTTTTGAAGCCATTTCATTTGGCTATAGTGCAACCGCCCCTCGTTATTGGAGGGCAGGGATGTGAAGCAATGCAGTTCCTGCAGCTCCTGCCTCCCACCCCCTGCTGCCCCCAAAACGTGGCTCTGGGGAAAGGGCAGGACCAGCGCGGGGCTTCTGCCAGCAGTGCTTGAGCGCCAGGGACCTGTGGCACAGGCGGTCAGAGCCGCCCCATCCCTTCCCCATCCTTGCCCCCTTCCCAAGCCGGAGCGAGGACAGCCCGAGGACACCCCAGCAGCACGAGGTGCAGCAGCCGGCAAGCTCGCTGTGTGATTCACGCGCCAAACATGAACACCACGAGGACTCCCGGTGCTCCCTTACAAACCACCAGCTCCTGCCCGTCCTTCCATCTCGGGGACGCAGCCTGTGCAGCCGGCTGTCACGGCGCTCTGCCTGTCTCGCTGTCGCCTCTGAGTGCCCCCAGTGCCGGTGCCAGCGCTGCTGTCTGCGGCGAGCACCGCACAGCACCGTCTGTACGGCTCTCGCTGGGGTTTTCTGGAGCACCTGACGCTGCAGTATCAAAGTGATCAATCACATGTAGCAAGATTACCTTTCCTATCCTATAATCAGTAATTTGCCACGGATCCCTCATTTTTCAAGGGGATTTTAACAGCCCAGCTGGTGACAAGCTGCCAGGCCAAGATGCTGCAATGTGTGATAAAATTACACCTCTATCACCGCGCCAGGCACCCTTTCTTCTCCCTGCTCTCTGAGCTCCCATAACCTGCGCCCAGCCAAATAATTCCATCAGCGCCTGGCTTAGAGTCCCCACATGGGAGAAAGCAAAGGCTCTCATTGCTGTACCATTCACACCCGGTCCCTGCTGACCGAGCAGGGTCCCTGCCCCGTGCCCCTCTCCCCACGGCACAGCCACGTTTCCCCCTCCTCGGTGCAAGGGGAGCAGAAAAGCCGCGCGCATCCCCGGTGCTTAATTGGAGCGGTGGCTGCGGTCCCCTGGCACCCAGCAGCGGGCCAGCAGTGGCAGGCAGCCAAGGTAATTACGGCTGAGTGGTCCTCTCCCAGTCCCCAAAGAGTCTTTATGAATTGTCGGGTAACGGCTAGAGTTCAAGAGAGCAGGATCTTCAGGGAGCTCGGGCAATTACCGAGATGGGTAAGCCCTCCCCGGCGGTGCTTGGCCGTGCCCTCCTCCTCTGACCGCCCTGCACGGATTCGGGGAGGTGGCACGCAGGGACAGCACAGCCCACGCCGGTGTGCCAAGGATGCTGTCCCCTTGCTCCTGTGTGGCCCCAGGTCTGGGAGGGAGTGGAGGTGGAGGTGTGAGCACGGGGCTGAGCCAGCGGCCACCCGCAGCCCACCAGCGCAGCAACACCTCCCCCTTATTAACAGCAATTATTTCCCTTTCCCATTTATTATGATTAACACTTGCAGGTTGCACTGGATCAAGTACTGGCTTCCGCTAAACATTTTTACAAACACACACATATATATTTATGTAGCATACCCGTGTAGAGACTTTTCGCCCTCTCCCAGCCACTTCCCAGCCTTTATAGCCCAGTATGGGCCCGGGACACGAGCAGTGCCCTGGGGACAGCGCAGTGCTCAGCTGCGGATGGAGAGAGCAGAGACGAGGGGCTGGTTTCTCCGCTGGTGAAACAGAGCCAATGGAGCTAACGGTAATTTATACCCACTGGCCCTTGATCTCGTGTTAGCTCGGCCCTGGGCTCCCCAAGGCATGAAAAGGTCTCATAAATTCCTAAAGCTAACAGAGGGCTGTTTGGCTTCGTTGGATCCTGCAGAAACTAAATGTGCCATCTAAGGTAGTGCCGCGTACCCTGTGGCTAGAGAAAAATGATCTTGGCTGGGTTTCCATTAAAGCACTCAGCCAGCACGAGTGAGCGATCTGGGGCCATCCGGCGCTGATGGCAGGGTGCTGGGAGGCAGGCAGGGCTCCGCCGAGACCATCTGCGAGAGGGCAGGGGGGGATTTCACAGCGCCTCGTGCTGCCCAGCCCAGGCACGGGGCTGCTGTGGCTGCTGGAAGAGACACACCGATGGCAACGAGGGCCAGGCAGAGCTCACTGCCGTGCATCTCAAACCGGCCTCGCTGCTCCCAGCACGAGAGGTGAGAGCACCCAAGGCACCTGATGGGATGAGCGCCGAGGAGAGGAAGATGACCCTGCATGGTTTAGAAAAGCAAAGCAGATAGCCATGCTCCTAGGAGGCTGGCACAAACTGAGCACTTTCCTTTATTACTCCTCCCAGCAAAACACTGATGCGATGCTCGCAGGAGACTGGCCTGCCACTTCCATGGGCACGAGAGGAGGCCAGGCAATGGCCTGACAGACACAGGTTTGGGGCAGCAAGAGACCAAGGACCTTGGAAGCACCGCCCAAAGCAGCCGAAGGCTCAGGCTGTGCTGCAGCTGCTTCCTCCTGCCCCACAGCCCCGGGAAGGGCCCTGCTCACTGCCTCTGCCTCTTCCCCATCACGGGGGTGGGACTGGCAAGAAGAGGTTTCTGAAAGCGCCAAAGTGTGGCGTTTCCCTGGGGCTATCCTCTCGTTTCTTGCCTGTGGCATCTTTGCTGCTGCCACCAGATGTGCGGGTAAGTGAGAGCCAGCACTAATTGCCCCCCGGGAGCAGTAAGGGCTGTCTGCCGACACTGTTTTGAAGCTATATGGAAAATAGCTCGTGCCAGCTGGGAGCAAAGAAGTCTGCACTCCCGATACCTTCGGGACCTCTGGCCCCAAAGGCAAGATTTTTACTTTTCCAAGTGAAAAGCAAGGCAGCATTCAAGGGCACAGCAATTGCTTCTGATGCCACGTGGGAGGCCACCATTGCAGATGCCAGCAGAGACAACCGAGGGCATTTTTCAGAGCCCCCTGCCTGCACACGAGTGTCCTTTTGTCCCCTCTCCACCTCCCAGCCCCACCTTTAGGATCCCCCCTGCTGACAGCAGCAATCCCACATCTGGTGTGGAAAGAAAGCTAAAACCTGGCTGGGTCAGGAGATGGTAACTCAAGCAATGAGAGTGGCTGGGACAGGCCACCAACCCTGCTCCTTTCAGAGCATGAGCCTGGTGCTGCAGCGAGGCACGGTGATTTAACTCTCCGGGTGTCTCAGAGCAGGTGATGGGGACCGGACGAAACGTGGCACCGATCCCATTTACCGCAGCACCTGCAGGTCCCATGTCAAGTCTGGCAAGGCAGTAACCGATCCTGAGCAGCGAAAGAGCTGCTTTTAGTGAAGGAAAACATTCAAAGCATGATCTTAGAGATGTGTCTTTCCTTGTCCCGCTGCTTCCTCCATCAGGGAGGGTTTCTGAGGGCCTTGGTGCCCCAGAACAGGTCCCTTCTGCCTGCGCTTTGGCAGGTGTGAGCACCCCCCGGGCACCCACCCTGCACCACTGCACAGCGCTGGTTTAGGGACCCCTCTCACTGCATTAGAGCTCTGTGAACAGGTCTGCACTTGGAGAAAAAATATTGGCAGGCCTTCTGCTGGTAGTAAACAAACAGTGAGATCGGTGTATGCCGTGCTCCCCCCATGCACTGCATCCATCCTTGCTGGTCTCTTTGCACATTTTCTCCTAACCAAGAGTAGATCTGATATTGCGGAAGGACAGGGAGCAGTTTTCCTGGGTGATTTTACCTCGAAGTCTTCCCATTGAGCTGGGCCATCCAGGAGAACGATCCTGCTCCCCAAGCCCTGCCTCCAGCAGCGCAGCAATGTTATCCAGCAATTTCCTTCGGCATCAAGGCTGAAAGCAGGCACGTCACCCAGAGCTAACAGCATCACAGCGCCATGGATGTTCACCTCTCGCCGAGTGATAGGAAGTGGAATTGATTGCAAGAGATCAGACACCGAGACTCTCATTAACTTCTGCTAACACCTGAGCGGCTGGCAGGCACTTGCCTTTTTGGATTATCTCCTGCACATTTCCAGCCGGTGACCCTGGGTGCTCTCCAGCCCCGCTTGACTCAATAACACATGGCGTTAGCAGGAGGAGGCTCAGCGCAGGAGGAGGCTCAGCCTCGTCTGCCTCCCGCTCCCACCGGCACCCAGCCGGGAGCACCTCCGGGCAGCGGTGCCGCACCGCAGGCCTGCTCGGTGCCCCTGCCGTGCTCTCCTGCACGTGATGGCCAGGATCCAGGCCCGGGGGGAAAGGGACTGAGCAGCTGGGAGAGCCGAGGCAGGGGCACGCACCCTGCTGGCACACAACAGGCTCCTGCCGGCCCACGGAAGCGCAGCTGGCCCCGGAGCCTTGCAGGGGATGTGGCCAGCCACAAAGTCACCGCGACACCAGGAGCTCTGGGGGCCAGCACACATCCCCTGGGCACAGCGAGTGCCATGGTGGAGCTGAGCCAGTGCTGTGCCTGGCTGCCCACAAGTCAGCAGCAGGGCACACTGGAAAGGGAAGACAGCAAGAGAAGAAGGAGCTGGAATACCATAAGAGAAATGGGCTTTCATTACAAAACAGAGAGGTGTCTGCCTTTGAGAAAAAAAACATCAAATTAGTGTCTTTCAAACAGCAGCAGAGGATACACAGCAAGCAAGTTCCTCTTCCCTCTTTCACATCTGTCTCAGATCATCCTACTAATTTCAAGTTACTACGAACTCTTTTAATACCCTGCCAGAGCTCTTGATTTCTATTTTTTTTTAAACCACAGGCTAGCCAGCTCCACAGCCTTGAATTAAACATGCAAGTGAGCAACAAGAACAAGACTAAAAAAAGAAAAATAAAGGTCAGGCCCTGCTACACAAGCGCCTGCCCAGCAGGAAGGAAGATGGGGAGACAGCCCCGGCTGCTGCAGCTCCCCCCATCCGCACAGGGCTCCCCACACCTCCCCGGTGGCTGGGGGCAGACAGGACATGGGACCACGCTGGGGATAAAGGGTGAGAATCCCCTCCTACCTCCCCGGCAGAGTGCCTGCAGACACGAGGCAGACCAGGGGATGCAGAAGACCCCCCCGGCTGGCAGCCTGGGGCGGAAGGTGTGCTGCTGCACCTTTTCCCAGGCCCTGCTCTGCACCCACTCACACATGAGCAGTCCCAGCTGGGCCCAGGCGTGTCTCAGCGAGAGGTTTTAATCTCCTAACTGGCACATCCTAATGGAAAAGCATTTAGTAAATGGTGGTGCTCTCAGGAGAGCCTTCTCCCCCGAGCAGCTCAGGACGGGGAACGTGCCCCTCGTGCAGCGTGGACCAGGCTGTCCTCACCCGGCACTGCAGGGCTGCTCCATGGGGCACAGGGGTTGGGCTGTGAGGGGCAAGGCAGCGGAGAAGGGGACAACAGGGACCCCCATGTTATCTGTGGGCAGCACAGAGCTGCAGAAACACCAAAGTAGAGATGTGAAGGACTGGAACCACGATGGGGTGGAGGCTGGTGGAGCTTGGTCCAGGCCTTCTCCCAGTCTTGTGGTCCACCAGGCTGAGAGGTGGGACACAAAATGGGCAAATGACCAAATTTTGGAAGCAAGTGCACTCACAGAAACCTTCCCCCTGCCCCTGCACTTTGTCATCTATCAGGGAACAGAAGCTGAGGCTGAAAACCACGAGGGGCTCAAAGGTGCTGTGAATCAGCATTGTTGGCTGGGGTAAATCTGCTCTGAGTTATGCCAGTGAAAGATCCTAGAAAGGGAAAGCTGCTGTTCCTGGGCAGGGGGAGATGAAGAAAACCTAATCCAGAAGAGCTGGGCTGGAGCACCCAGGTCTCCAAAGTCCCTCCCTGCGGCGCTCTGGGGACGAAGCCCTGGCGGAGTTCCACCTCTCTGTCCACGTGGAGGCAGCTTGGGGCTTCCTCGCCTCGACAGACCCCCGTGTCCCTCCCTGGATCTGGGATCTGAGGCTTAAACAAATATGTGCCTATGTAAATAAATATGAAGTGTGCAGCTTGAGCAGCAGGTTAATGGCTGGGGAAGCCGGGCTTGACCTCAGTGACATTTCAAATTAGTTCTGCTGCACTGGGCTCGTGCTTTGAAGGGATTTTCACTTGGGCTGAATGTGGAGAGAAACATTAAAATTCTTCGTGTGAAGAGGCTCTCTGGAGCTTCCTTTCCCCTGGGGAGAGGGCATCGGCATCCCTGGTGAACACCAGAGCGAGGGGGTGTTGGTGAGGGTGGGCACGCACGGCGCTTTCACCCCACAGCGGAGCTCTGGGGCCATCCAGGCTGGGATGGGGCACACAGCACCGTCCCCAGGACCTCAGCCCTGTGGTGGCCACCGAGCTGCTGAGGCCGGGTCTCCTGCCCAGGTGGGGCACTCAGGAGTGATGTGTCCACACGTGTGCAAGCATGGAGCAACGCTCACGTGTGTCCATGTGTGCACACGTGTGTGTGAGAGATAAAATTCATCAAAAGTGGGCAGAGAATACATTACCGGTCCTTGGTACATGCCCTGAAAGGAAAGTAGACGGAAGAAAAGAATACATTACAAGAACAAAAGGGGTCATTTGTACAAGTCTAAATCAGCCCTCTTGTGAGCATGTGTCATGATACAGTTTTTAATTACACGAACCCGTGCTGGCCTTCCCACAGGATCGCAGCTCTGACACCGGAGCAGCCCTCTGCCAGGGCAGCGTTCAGCTCCAAGCACGAGGCATATTAATTCCTCGGTGAAGCAATAGGACGGTTATTAACATGGGGAAAAAAGTAAAAAGGTTTCCCTGACACTGTGGGAAATGGCTGGACGGTTTGGGCAGAAATTTTCCTACGGAAAGGGAGTTTCAGCCAGGTGGGGGAAGCCTCCACTTTCTCGTGCTTTGATGCAGCTCTTTCCCATGCCCACCAAGGGCTGTTCCCTGTGCCGTGCGGTGTCCATGCCGAGAGACGGAGGCCAGGACAAGGCTCCCTGCTCCCTTCCCCAGGTGGTGAAGCTGGCCACATATGTCAAAGCACCCCAGCCGTGGGGTGGGTGGGCAACATGCCCCCGAGGTCCCAGCCCCGGCTGAAGGAGCAGGAAGATGGATTTGGCTAATTTTGGCTCAGCCTCCTGACAGCCCTCCCAGACCTTTGCCACTCCACCTAAACAGGGATTATTTCATCCTCTCAGAATGGCTTAAGCGCTAATAAAAGGCATTAAAAATTAATTTTCCACGCTGTCTGTCGGAGTTTCTTCCATCCCTGGAACGCGCTCAACAAGCAGAACTGATAAGCAAAACCCAGACAGCGTCCTCCATGCTAATGCCCCCCCACACAGGCATGCTCCCCCCAGCCCGGCGCTCATCATTAGGGGAGAACGGGCAATTATTAAAATTCCATCTTTCTCCTTTTCATGAAAAAATAAAAAGGAAAGATTTTGTTGGCAGCTCGGTGATTTGCTACGGGTGTCAGGCCTGCTCCTCTCTCTCCCCTCGTGTCAAATAACATATGCAAAGGAAATTTATACACATGCACGCAGGCAGCTCTGCGCGGCAGCTCTGCCACCCGCCAAGGCTCTCGCACATCCCGGGGCTGCCAGGAGGGAGGTGTCTGGTGGGGAGCTGCGGAAGAGGGGAAGTGTAAGGAGAGGGAGCTTCAGGCACGGGGCAGGGAGTGCAGCCTGGGTGGCACGGGGGCTTGTTAGGGCCATGGCAAACCCTCCTCGGGGTCAGGGGTCGTGCATGGGCTGATGGCGAGGGGCTGGGGCTGGAACAGCCCCGTTAAGGCCAGTGCTCCCGGTGACCCCGCGGCTGCTCCCGGCCCCAGCACGGTGCCTGCTGCCAGGGGGCCCGAAGCAGCCCCAGGCACGGCCCCCCCGGCTGCTCGTGCGGTGGGTGCACAGCGATATTCGGGGTGGGGGCACCAGCCCGGGAAAGGCCCCAGTGCCCCATTCCCAGCCAGCACCGCCGCTGCGCCGGCCTCATTCGCCTCGGATCCACCCAATTACAGCTAATTAGCTTTTCTGCCATAAAGCCCTAAGGAGACAATGGAGAAAAGCCTCCTGCCTTTGACAGTAATGAAGTTAAATAGATATTTATTTATCCTTTTATTAGACAAACCAATTATAATTTTACGCTTGAAATAGCTAATTTTTAAATGTGATGTCGAAGCATATGTATATACCAACGTAATATATAGCCAGGCCTGGCCTATAACAATCCTGCCTCATTAACGGCACGGCTAAGTTGGTATTTAAATATACTCTAATGCATCCATTCATAAAATGATAATTAAAAATACGCTGAAATGCAGCCATTAAGACAGGGATCCTGGTTATTTATAGGCTCAGTTCTCAGTTTTGAATGATAAACCCCTGAGTAATTGCCTGGACCGGTGAAGTTTTGCTCCCCCAGCGCTCAGACCCGCTGGGGCTGGGAAAGCAGAGGCGGGTGCTTCCCATCGTGCTGCCCGTGCCCGCTGTCCACATCAGGGGCAGCCTCAAGTGCCTCCATTTCCATGCAGATGGAAATTGTCGAGCTCACGTCCCTGGAAAGTTCATGACAAACTGCACGAAGAGGAGACAAGAAGCTTCAGCTCACTGACCCCATCCCCAGGTGGTGAGGCTCCGAGAGAAAGCACCAAGAGGAGCCCGTGGGTGTGCGCCGTGCCATCTGGGTGCCCGTGCCTCGCAACCGAGAGAAATGCTCATTAAGCTACCTGAGTCCCGAGTATTTGCAGATGCCTAATTGGCTGCTGGAGGCAGCTGGCAACAAGGGCCTTGGGTTTCTGCTGTGAGAACAGAGCCAGCGCCCAGGCATGGAGAGCCTGCTGTGCCATCCAGCCCACCGACAGGCACCTGCCCCACCAGCCAGCTCACCTCGGTGCCAGGGGTGGTTTGGCTCAGGAGGCAAGCAGGGAAATCCAGCAGCCCCTGTGAGCTTGGAGGAACCCCGTGCTGCCAGTGCTGTGCACCCCCAGCCCTGCACACCTCCCATGGTGTCTTCTTCCCCAAGCATGGGGTGGAAGTGAAGCCATGGGAATGGGGCAAGGAGGGGACTGATCCACAGCCAGGCAGCTGAGAAGAGGAGCTGAGGGCAGAGCAGGCTCTGGGCTGTCCTCAAGGGGATTTGGGACAATTCCTGCTCCTTGGGGCCCCCACACCCCGTCCCTCCGTCGGGGGGCCCTGCCTCCCCCTGCTGCTTACCCTGCCATCTGGATGTGGGGACGAGTGGCTGGAGACCACCGAGGTCTCAGCCAAACGCTAGACACCAGAGATCGTAGAAGGCCTTTAAAAAAATTAATTTCACTGCCTATAAAGCTCCGGAGAGGGCGATTCAGTGCTCAGCTCAGCTGGCTGCCCCGGCTTCGGGCAGGATCTACCACGGTGCTGTGTGACCGCGAGGCGTTTGGAGACATCTGGCCCGGCACGAGCCCCAGCGCCCCGGCCCCAGCGCTGCTGGTCCGGCCCCGTCCTCTGGCTCCTCACCAGCCCCCTCGTCCCGGGGGCCTCCTGCGCACACTTCTAGAGGCAGGAAGGAGTCATTTGGCAAATGAGAAATTTGCCTCAAAATGAGAGTTCAGCCGTCTCACACCTATTCAGGATTTTCAGTTAATTTTGCTGGGTAGTTTTAGTTGGAGAATTTTTCACTTTGGGGTTAGAGGCACAGAACGACCGTGGGAAGTTGGTGGCTCTGCATCCTGGAGCCCAAGGCTCGGGGTGTGGGGCATTCCCCAGATACAGGCGACCCCTTCTCCAGCCCTTCCTTTGCGTCATATGGGAGAGCAAGGTGGTAGTTGAGTCTTGGTGGGACAAGGCCAAATCCTCACAAAACCTAGTAGTTAAACACTACAGTGCCTGTTCGGGTCTATCCCCTCTTGCTCGTGTTCCTCCTACCACCACCTCTGTGCATGTGCATTCAACGCCTTCCCCTGGCAGGGACCCAGGCTCTTTCCCGATGCCTCAGCTCAGCCCCCGGGGCACCGATCGATGCGCTCAGCCACTCGTGGGACCCGCAGCGTGGGGAGCTGGAGGCCGCTGGTGGCAGCGCTGTCCCCTGCAGTTCGTGAGACTGCAGTGCCATGGGCAGCTCCTGCTGCACTGCACAGCACCATTGGATCTCCGTCCCGAAGCCACCAGGGAGACGGGAAGAGGCTTTCTGGGGAAAGGGCTTTCCGAAGGCAGCCGGCTGCTGGCAGAAGGGCACGGCAGAGTGGGACGGCTGCTGGCGGCGGCGGTGCTGGCAGGAGCCTGGAGCTGCCAGGCCATGCTGGGCACACTGCCTCGGCCCCACATCCCACCCCGTCCCGGCCCCACGGCCCCGCACACCCGGCCCTGGGGGCTGTAGGGCCGTGCCCCTGGGGCTCTGCGCAGCCGCAGCAGCGCAGGGCTCGGCACGCTCGGATGCGCAGGAGGTTTTACATCTCCCATCTGCTCCCCCGCCACCTCTGCCATCTGGCTCTTTCCCAGCCTGGAAGCTTTCTTCCTAATGACTTTTCTTGACTGGGTTCAGAGACCTCGGCGCATGCAGAGGCCTGGCTTCTGCTGCCGTCTCCAGCTCACCAGCGGTCGCAGGCTCGTCTCTGCACGCCTGCCAGGGCAGTGCTCTTGGCTGCCCTTCGCAAGGGGCAAGCGCTGGTTTCTGTCCCTCTGTGCTTTCTGCCTGAAGTGCTGCCACAGCATCCTTGCCGTGGAAGCCCCCAGGGAATGCCCAGGGCTGTGCTGAACCTCCTCCTCCTGCTTTACCCGCTGCTGCTCCACCTTCACTAAACTGAGCTGTCCCGGGTCATTTCCCACCATGGAACAGAGCTGGAGACGGCCTCTAGGACCCAAGCGAGAGCGAGACTTGCCAAGAGCTGGCAGGTTTGGGAAGCGATGGGTGTCAGCGTGGTGAGGTTGTTCTCTGCTCTTCCCTCGCCGCCCAGCCTGGTTCAGTGGGGCCGTGGTGCCCGGAGGACCGGCAGGTGTGTGCGGCAGCCGTGAGTCCGAGCCCACCTCGCAGAGCGACGAAGCAGAGAGAAATCAGAGAAATCCTGAAGCTAACGCAGCACGCAGCCTGCTGGATCCAGCCATGACAGAGCGAAAGGGCTTCCAGGGCTGGATGCAGCCAAGACGTGGATTAGAGCAACTCTGAAACTAATTTTCAGTCACTTGCTTGAAGCATGTGCCACGATGAATTGATGAGGAACAGGCCACAACCCATTAAGCCCTCTGCTAAATGCATGCAGCTAACTACGTGCCCTGCCTGCATCCCGCCGGGGGCGAAGCCTCCTGCAGAAGGGCTCAGAAAGCCGGGAGCTCCTGCAGAACCCCTGGAGGAGGCACTGCTGTGTCCTGACAGCACCAAGGCGAAGGACACGCGGGAAAGGGCAGCTCCCTCCCGGGCGATGCTGTAACCCGGGGCAGCAGCGGGAGGCTGGCACAGCACCCGGGGCTCTGGCTGCGCTCCCCCGGGATGCTGCCCCGGGCTCCCGGTGCGCCTGCCAGCCGTGTCCGTGCTCCGTCGGATCACAGCAGCACAGAACCACGGAATATCCCGAGTCGGAAGGGACCCACAAGGATCACCGAGTCCAGCTCCTGGGTCACACAGCTCTACCCCAAATTTAGCCGGGACGATCGGGACAAGCGGCGGCGGAGCGGCGGCGGGCGCTGGGGGGCACTCGCACGCCTCTGCGGGCCGGGGGCGGCACGGGCGGACCCCCCCGGCACCGGCACCGGGCGGAGCGAGGGGGGAGCACGGCGGGGGGAGGCCGAAGGAGGCCGAGCCTCGCTCCGCGGGGAGCCCCCAGGGTCCGGCCCCTGCTCTGCCCCCCCCCCCCACACAGAGGCACCGGGGGGTCCCCTGCAGCCCCCCAGCGCGGGGGGGCGGCGGCACATCATTTATTAAAGGGCTGCTGTCAAGGTTGACAAGCCCCCAAATTAAGTAGCTTAAAAATTCCATTAGCCGAGGTCTTTCTGGTGCCATGTCCTATCTCACTTTTGTTTATCAACCTTCACGGCTCGCAGTAGCTGCGAGCTGCTCAGCTGTGGCCGGGCGGCGGGGGGAGAAGCTCAGCGGGGTGCAGCGAGTGCGAGGGTCTCTGCAGAGCCGTGTGGGTGCCCCCCGCAGCAGCCCCTAAACAAGAGGGGCCCCGCTGGTGTTTGTTTAGCTCTGCAGCCCTGCAAGAGCAAGAGCTCCCCGGGGAGGAGGGGAAAAGGGGGCCGGTGGGGGGCTCAGGGCCATGGGATGCGCATGGACGGGGTGTGGGGGCCCCGGCAATGACGACCCCTGGGTGGGCTGCCCTGCGCCCCTCTGCTCCCAGGCTGGGGTGGTTGCAGTGCCACGGACAGGGACAAATCCTGCGTCCCCACAAGGGTTTCCACCAGCCTCTCCTTCCCCCAGCAGGGCTGGGGGGCGGGGGGCGATCCCCAGGCACGGCTGTGAGGAGCCGTGGGTCCAGGCCCCATGCATGCTGCAGTACTGGCTGGGTGCTCCAAAACAGCTCTCACAATGCGCTGCTCACACCTGGCAGCCTGGGACCAGGTGCCCGGCATCCTGTGCACTGCAGGAAGGCCCTCAAACCACAAAATGCCCCGCTGTCTGCACCGGTGTTTTCCTGGGGGACAGACCTGGCTGTGCCACCAGCCGAAGGGCAGCCGCGCGCATACCCGGTGCCCACCGCTCTGCACGTGCAGCATGGGGCTAACCACTGCTGCTTGGTTGTCCCCGTGAACACATCCCTGTCCGAGTGAAGAAGTGAGGCAGCAGGGATGCTGGGAATACGGCTGCAGAAAATGGGAAAAAGCTGGCCTGGTAGCGACAGTGCTGCTCCCCTGGCCCAGAGCTCCAGGTTTCATTTCCCCCGTTTTGCTCCTGTCCATTACACTTGCATGGAAGCAGGAAAGGGAGAATTTGTGCCTGTAACTGTGCTTGTTCCTCATGGTGCCTGGGTTAGATCACCATGGGAGTGCTAGCAAATAGCAGCGACCTCCCCAAGACAGGAGAGGAGGCCAGGAAATGGAATTGTGCTTTCTGCAAGCAGCTCGCCTGGCCCTCAGCTCTCAGACTCAAACTTAATCTGTCTGCAAAGCCGAAATCATTCCAGTGCTGAGCAATTAGGGCAAGTGCCATCCTGAGGCTGTGTCAGGCAGCAGTGCAAGCGATCTAACAGGCAGGGAGGAGAAGCCCACTTCTCCACGGCTGCTGCTTCGGCGAGGAGATGCTCCAGAGCGCTTTAAATCATCAGCACAAGGACCCGACCTGAAGTGCTGTGGCTGTGGCTGCAAAGAGTTCAGTCCCTCTGCTTCCCGGTGACAGCAGCGAGAAATATTCAGAGGAGCGCAGCAGTACAGATGGCTGCTGGAAATACCTGAGATGTCAGCTGGAGGATTCTTCTCCTGAAATCCCAGCCTGATTTGCAAGTCAAGGAGAATGGGATATACCAGGAGCATCGACCAAACTACAGCAGACAGAGCTCCACTTGCTTTTAACAAGCGAGTGCTGCACCTTTCCCGCTCTGTGAGCAGCGTGTCCCGTCAGGTGCCATCAGGTGTGTCCCTTGTGGGGCCTCGTTTCCACCCGGGAGAGGCGGTGAGCTGTGGGGCAGGCAGCAGCGTGCCGGGCCACGTGTGGCTCCCCTCTGAACTTCCCATCAGGAACTGAGCCCGGCGAAGGCTGCAAACACCGACATGCCCAAACCTGCTGCAGCAGCAGCCCCGATCCTGGAAGGGTTTGTCTGTGTGCCGGCACGCCGTTGGTGCACGGGCAGTCCTGTTGGCTCGCAGCACTGCGGTTGTGCTGCGTGTGCGGGGACAGGCAGAGCTGTGCGCAGAGAGCTCCCCGAGCCCCGCTGTCTCCAGGAGCAATTACTGGGTGTGAGGGGAATGAGAAATCGGAATGATAAATCTAGAAAAAGCAAACTGCTCCGCTCCACCAGGAAGGAACCCAGCTATTTTTAAGATCAGGGACGATGTACGAAGCCAGAAAAAATATTCTGTCTTGTGCAAAAGAAAACAGGAGGAGACTTCCAGCATCCTGGCTCTGCCTACCCTTCAGACCCCTCTCTCCGCTCTCTTCAAGGACTTTGTGGGACATGGCTGTGTCCCTGCGAGGCCCTTGAGAAACCTCAGGAAGCCAGGCACAGGACAGGGTGGCCAGTCCTACCCTGAACACTACACATTCGATGGGGCCCCTCTAGGAAAAGTTTGCAAAACCCACTGACCCACATATCCCCTCCAGAGCACACGCCGGCTGATTGGGAGCGGTAACGAGCTGAAGCCGTGGATGAGGTGTTGGCAGCTGCCACACAGAGCAGCCCCGGCCAGGCGATGCCACCGGCATGGGGCCCGGTACGGAGCGAGCGGTGGCTTTGGTGGGAGCAGGGTGGCACAGGAGTGACCTGGTCACCGCCGGTCCTATCACATCAGCTCGGTTGCATGGGATGGGACTGCACCACTGACCCAGTTTCTGCTGAAAGGAGCCGTGCGTGCTGCACCGAGGGGCTGGGGCCAGCCCCGTGCCTCTGTGCCCCACAGCCACGGAGCCGTCTGGAGCAGCGCTCGGCCCTGGGGGAAGCGCAGCAGCATCCCCACATCGTGACGATAAAGCCCGTTAGATATTGTTAGTCTCACCCATCGGTCTCCAGACCACTAGAAATAATTACATCAGGCACAACAAAGCAAACATGTGATCTTCGCATTTACTTGCCCCTTCCAATAATAACTATTATTACTCATATTTATTCCAGTGCTGCCTGCAGTCTCGTGGAGAGCAGCGCCTAATGCTGCCAGACAGAGGAGGGACGGCAGGCGGTTTTTTATGATCAAAGTGGGATCCCTTTGTGCTCCTGGCTACTTAATCCAGGCATGAGAAGGGAATGAAAACCCAGCATCACAAACACAGGATGAGGTGCAGGCACCTCTAATGCTGGGAACCTGAGTGGACTTTTTCCAACAAAGCAGCTCCAGTGCTGCCCCTCTGCATGCCCACTGACTGCTGCACGAACACAACCAGATTTGGTTTAATTTCAGTTGAAGGGATTTGGCTTGAAGCATTTTTTAATATGAGGTTATGTATGGTTGTTCCTCATATAATTTTATATTACAAACCAGAAAACCAGTATTCCTGTTTCTTCCTTCAGATTAGATTTTAGAATTCAAATGAAAGATTTTGCTACAAATCCCCCTTAACAAAATCGGAATGCCTCAAAGAAATGTTTCCAGGTGGTCAGACAGGCACTTGTCAGGGACCTGCCCGTGGGTCCGGCACGCTGCAGCTCTGGCCATGGCAGAGAGGCTGTGGCCATGGTAGCCGAGTGTCCTTGCAAAGAGAAAGTGCCTCAAATTTTCATCCCACGAACAGTTTTCTATTTGAAATATTTTCCTTTTGGGTGGAAGCACTGCGAGCTTGCTGCTGGCGGAGCGTGCCCGGGCAGGCTGCTGCTCTGGCACCTCCCCGGCACGCTGGGGCCGGGCGCAGGGTGCCCGCCCGGGGATGGGAGAAGCCGGCTCTGCAAAACGTAGATTTCTGATTTTTGTTTATAATTGTTTACCTCTCACCGCTATAGCTACTTCCCTCCACAGCTCATTTTGCACTGACAGTTTTAAAAACAACCAAAAAAAAAAAAAAATAATTAAATAAAATCAGGAAGTGAGTAATGCTGAGAGTTTTCAAATGACTTGTCTATCTCCTGTTTCCCTGGGAGAGCATTTCCAAAATGAAAGTGTTTACACTATCTGAGATGCAATTATCATGAAATGTATAGGAGAAATAAGAAACAGCGGTGCGAAAGCACTACCAAAAATACCCGGGATTAAAACCGAGCGTTAATCACGGTGTTTGTTCCGTGCACAGCCTGAAAGGCGCCGGGGGGAGCACGCGCAGGAGCAGGGCTGCAGCGTTTGCATTTCCAGAGAGCAGATGGTACAGGAGATGTGGAGGGTGGCCGGAGCCCTGCTGGCACCTCCCAGCCCACTAGGCAAATCCTGGGAGAATTTAATTCTTCCCTCCTGCCATCCTAGGGAGGATATAATAATTATTGCTAGTGAACAGTGATGCTGAATTTCACACTTGCTTTTGTGCCCTCCCCCCAAACGAGAGGTGCTCACATTCAAGAGCTCCTTGATGCCTCTGTGTTTGGTTCTGCCATGGCAAAACATTTTGGTTTGATGGGCCAAGGTTTTACTTCCTTGCTTTAATATCTCTGGATACCATCAATCAATATCAGTGCCATCTTGTGAGCATCCTCCGACGATGTGAGCTATGTTACCAGGTACTTTAATGCTCAGTTGATAACAGCGGATACATTGAATTTTAAATGAATTGACTACAACAGGTAATAAGTTCACAGCAAATATTATAATGGTTTATCATAAAATGTGACAACTTGACACCATGAAAGAGAGAAGCATTATCCGAGCACTATCAGTAAATACTACCCAAGTGCTCTCAGCGTTATCTAAACATCGCGCTGCACCGACTCCTGCCGCAGACACGTGGCTGTCCCAGGACAGGACACCACAGGTGCTGAGCCCAAAGTCACATTTCGGAGCGAGCCTGGCACTGCCTGCTCCCCCCTTTCCAATCCAGCTGCTCAGCAGCACCCCAGGCCATGGGGAACGGGGCTCCTTCCCCACGTGGGACCATTTCTGCACGGTTAACCCCGGTGGGCACCACGCCACCCTGCTCCCTTTCCACCAGCCGGTCGTGCTTTGTACGGCCGGCAGCAGCCCGAGCCCCCTGCTCCGTTAATACAAATCCTGACCTTTCGGCAAGGTACAATGGGCTTTGTCCCCTGCTTCTCTGCTCCTTGGAGAAGCATTTCACCTCTGGAGATTAAGAGATATTATTATTTAGCTCAGCTAAAAAAGAGGGAGCGAAGTCAGAGAGCGATTAATTTAAAGGACTCTGCAGTGCTGTCAAGTCACTCTGGCTTTCCTTAAAATCACATTAACTTGGATAGAAATTGTTCTTCCAGTTCTGAACTTATCATCATTATCAGCAGTATTTCCAACGCGCTCGTCCCCATGTGTCTGTGCATCCCCCATGCCGTCAGTGTGCCTGTGCCCGTGCAGGTTCAGCGGCTGCCATCACGCTGGCTCCTGGCTGTCCCTGCTCAGACAGGGGCACAGAAAAATTTCCAGGAATGAGGCTGAATCGTGGCAGTGTGCTCACGGGGGAGAAGCCACCTTTGCATCTCCTGCGTTTGGACGGCGTGACCCACGCTGGTGCCACACAATGAGGGGCACTGGGGCTGCCCCCCCCCCCCCGGCTGTGCCGGGCCCCCCCTGCGGTGCGGGCTGTGAAGACGTTAGCTGTCCATGACCATGGGTTGGATTTATCAGGCCTTTAAACAGCGCGTGATGGCAACATCTAGTGACAAAGTGTTTCTGCAGAGCGTGATCCGGCCTGGCTGTGCAGCACCCCGCCTTGTGTGGGCACCACGGGGCAGCGGAGGAAAACAAAATGAAATCACTCAGGTGTGAGAAAAAATGTCTTACACCGGAATTTCTCATTTTCCTGTCATTTTTATGTGCATCAGGCCCCAGAGCGAAGCAACCCCTCACCTCCTCCTGCCCAGGCGCGCAGCAGGAAAGGTCAGGCTCTGCTGCGGGGGAGCGGGAGGCGCGGCACCGAGGCCAGCATCTCACAGAACAAACCTGTGGGGGCAGCAGGAAGGGGTTAAAGCAAAGCTGACATTTCTGGAGGCTTTTTTTTTTTTTTTTTTTTTTTTTTGGCAGCACTGGATCAGGTGCCCGGGTGACTCTCTCAACTTTCAGGTCGCGGGGAAGGGAAACCGCGCTCCGGTGAGAGCAGACAGGGCTCTGCCCGCTGCCTTTCGGGGCGAAGCCGCTGCCTGCCCCTCTTCCCTTTGTCCTCCTTTCCGTTGACTCAGGGCATTTTACATCCCTATTGACAATGTGTTTGGGACATTCAGACATTGAAGTGACAGTGGCATTTCCATGACCTGAAACTAGAGACTCTGTCGGCGCGGGCTTTGAAGACATTAGCTGTCCATAATCATGAGTTGGACTTTATCAGGCTTTTAAAGAGCACATGATGGGAACAGCTAGTGACAAAGTGTTTCTGCAGAGCACGATCCGGCCTGGCAGTATTTATCTCCTCAAGCCCCCGGAATTTGCAATATTCATTAGGAGTTGGGAAAAAATGTGCTTCCTTCGGAACAATGCAAAAGGTGAAAGGAAACCTTTCTCACTTGTGCGCCCTGGAGCTCTGACTCCAGTGGCGGTGGGGTTTGTGGGGAAGCAATTAAAACCCTTGAGCCCATTAGCAGGTTGGTTCATTAGAGCTGTTGCTGCCGGGAAAGGGCTGGGAGGGAGGCGCCGGGGCCGCGACAGGCGGCACAAAATGCTCCTGCAGAATGTGCAGTGTCAGAGCCTGTCTTCTTGGGCTCCTCACCTATTTATTCTTTCACTCGAGGGGAATTTCCTTGGCCTCTGAGATGGGGCATGGGGAAGTCTGCCAGCTCGTCTGGCTTTTTGCAGAGGGCTTGTCACTGGGAGCAGCAGGGGCTGTGGCAGTGCGCTGGGTAACGGCAGCCCCTGCGTGGCCACGGACATCCCGGCACTGCCAACCCGACCGGCGTGGGCATGGACTGGGGGAGGTCACGGTGCTGGCAGCGAGCAGGGAGCTTGTTGTGCCAGCACAGCTCCTGCCTGCACTACAGCTTGGCTGTGGCACCGTGCAGCACCGTGCCACCCCACGGCACAGGCACTACGCTGCAGAGGTGACCAGACCTTGCCGGGGCGCGTGGACCAGCTGCACTGCCCCAGCTGGGTGCACCCGCCGTGCGTGGCTTCATCCAGCCCTCGCAGATGCTGCTGATAACATTCTGGGACAGGCTGGATCAGGTGCAGGGCATTTCTGTCTTGCTGTGTGCATGAAGGGACATCTGTTTTCGTGCAGGTGACCGTCCCGTGGTGCTGGAGCCTCTGCCTGTGGTCACTGCTGTCCCCCAGGTGGCCCCAGCTGGGGCTGGAGGTGTCCCCGGGGGTACCTACACGCCTGCTCTGCCCATGGTATTCCTGCTCTGCATCCCCACCACAGCACAGCCACACAGGGAAGAGAAGCTTTGGCTCATGTCTGCGCTATTTACCATCCTGTGCATGATTTGACACAATTTGTTTTGATCTGTGTGCTCCAGGATCAGCCTCCCTTTTCCTCCTGCCTGCCGGGGCCACATCCGACATCTCTGCTGCTGCCTGAAACCTCAGCCTTTTCTCTGCTCCCCCTCCTCTCAGACTCTCCAGTGTTCTCACTGCCAGGGCAAACTGTCTGTGCCATGAGAACTGGCCAGTTTCACAGCATTCCAGTATCAAACATCAATTTTGAATTAATCTGGGTTGGGGTTTGTGGGCGATGCGCAGCCAGCGGTACCCATAACTAGAAGGGCAGACGGAGCAGGCTGGGCTCCCACGGCTGTTCCTGATGCTCCAGGAGCTCTCAGCACTGGCTGGGAGCTGGGGCAGCCCCCAGGGATTCAGGGGGCTCCTGAAGAGGTTCACCGTGGTGCCACTGGCTGCGCTCAGCGTGGAGCAGCACGTCTGTGCCTCTCCACAGTGGATGCTGTTGCTGCGCACAGCAGCCGGCTGTCCTCGAGCCATCTGCAGGTAGTTGCTCTGACTGGGACCATTCAGCCCCTTCACCTTGCGGCTCTCGGAGGAGTGAGGGCAGGAGAGAATCGAGAGGCCACGCTGGATGGCTGCAGGAGTGTGGAGCAGGTGGCGTCTGGAGCCGCTGCCGAGGAGCCCGCAGCGCTGGATGCCCTGCGTGAACCTGCAGCAAGCGGGGAGGGGGAGCCAGTGCCACAAGGACAAGAGGGAGCTCTTCTGCCCACGGCCCCTGGGGAGGCAGCAGCCAGGGAAGGGGTTAAGGTACCCGGCCCTGGGGCTGGGAAGCTCCTTTTTTCCAGGAGGCTGCCTGCCGCACACTGACAGGCCTTTCAGCTGCGCACAAAGGCAGCGCGCTCCTCTTGCCCTCTTCAGCTCTCCCACCCGAGCCAGCGAGCGGCTATAATCTCACTAGCAGAGGCTTTTTCTGCTGTCAGCTCGAGCCTCCTTTGCCATGTGAGTGGCTCAGATCTCCAGCAATGTAAAAAAGCTAATGAACGAGTAATAAACAAGTGTAACCAAGCAGAAAGCCTGCACGCAGTAACATCTGAGCCAGCACGGCTTTTAGGCAAAGCTGGGAGACACGACCAACAAACAGATATGTAATTAAAGAAAGTCTAATCTCCTTCCGTAGCCAGAGAAAAAATACGGGGGGCATGCTTGGAGGTGACGGGGAGGGAGAGTCATGATGGAGACAGGATGAGGAGGAGAGGAAAAGAGCAGAGGAGAAGGGAGATGGGGGAGAAACAAAACAAGACAAAAAAAAAAAAAAAAGAAGAAGAAACATTGCTTTTTTGATAAAGATAAATAAGGAAGAGGAAGAGCTGAAGCCCATTGAAGTCATCTTGCCTTGGCTGTTAATCACAATTACTCATCACAGCCTTCAGGGGGCAGGGGCCATCGCGGAGATGAGGGCTGTCTGTGCCGGCTTGTCCTCGCTGTCTGAGCCAGGTTCCAGCCTTCAGCTGTCCCCAGATGTGCAGCTGCAGGACGGAGGAGGGACGGCACAGGGGTGGGCAGGCAGGCTGCCCACGCCGAGCGTCAGGCTGTGCCCTAAAACACTGCGAGGAAGCCGAAAATCCACCTGGAATCCGTCAGTAATGCTGGATGGATGTCACCTAAAAAAGCTCTCCAAGCCCCTGGAAGTTATCCCATCTTTTCCGAAGCACTGACATTAAAACGCCTGCCCCGAGCAGCGTGGCAGACAGAGCGAAACTGCGGGAGGCGTTATGGGAGGTGACAGCCTAACGCCTTGTGATGGAGCCACAGGTCACCACTTCCCCCCTAATTTCCACAGCTGGAAAAAACCTTGCGGTGCTCTTGTACCCACTGGTTAAAAGTCATAAGAAAAGTAAATTAACGGCATCAACAATTAAAAAAAAAAAAGGATGGTGGGGGGGCACCCTACATAAAAGGGACTGGCCAGTTTGAAGACCAACTGAGAAGACCTGGGAAGAGAGCCAAGGCCCTGATTCAGCAAGGCTTGCCACTTTAAATATCTGGGCTGTTGCTTTGAAGAAAATCATTGAAGTCAATGGGCTTACTTAAACGTTTGAGATTAGACAGGTGATTATGAACGGGGCCTCAGAAGTCAAATTCCCTTGCAGCCGTCCCATCCCGGCCCAGGCAGGCCGTGCTCTGCTCGGGGGGTGCTCGCAGCCCCTGCCCGTCAGCCCCTGCCTCCTTGTGCCCCGCTCGCCATTTGCTCCCTAATCGACTATTTTTAAACCAATTTTATTACCGGCTTCCTTAAGTCCCACATTATGCTCATCAAGAGCAATTTTAAGCTGAATTATTTTACCTCTAAGTGCAGCAACTCCTGTTCAGCAACGGTGGACATCTGTATAACAGCTGCCAGAGAAATGTCAGGGGGAAATTGGGAAGATACATTGCAATGATTGTTTACGGAGTGGTTTAATAAAATCAGCTTAATGCGTAAGTAGGAGAGTAGGAGCAGGAGTGTGTTCCTGTGAGCTCTATTATTTGAACCAGGAAACATCTATCACAGTCTCAAACAAAAGGAGACAAAAAGTATATTGCACTTGGTATTTCTTCTCCAGATTTATTTATCATTGTCACGTCCGTTCCTTCCTTCCCCCTGCATTCCCGTCCCTTGGTAATACCGTAATATCTTTTATTATAGTACATTATATAATACAGTCTATTGCTGTGAATATTGTTATTCCAAGACCAGACTCCTTTACTCTGACCCAGTTCTGGCAATACTCCTTTGCAATCAAGGAAGTCTCCTGCTTGGGTTAGGCTGGAGCACAGAGACCTGCATTCACTCCGCTGCAGTTAGCTTAAGGAGAAGAAAAGGCCTGGTGGTTTGAGAAGCCCTGACCTGTGGATAAGGATCCGGCCAAGCAGCCATACCCACTCTGTGGCCAGGTTCTGAAATAAAAAGTGAATAGCAATATTTCTGCAGCAAAGGGCTTCCCGGGGGGCTGCCCATGATGGCTGGTTCCTGAGCTTTGCTCTGGAGCTTCTCCCCTCAGAAGGAAGACAAGAAGCGTGGCTTTTGTGTCCCTCCCTGCTGTCTGCCTCTGCTCTTGGCTACGAGCCCCCTGTGGCAGCTGGTCCGGGACGAGCCCTTGTGTCCCTGTGTTCTGCTCAGCACCGCATCCAGCCCCAAATCCGACACCACAGCCCTTTGCTTTTCCGAGCGAAAGCACACTGGCCAGCAGTTCCTTGAAGTGCCCAGTCCCTGACTGATGTATCTGTCTGCAGATATCGTGCAGCCGGGCCTGGAGAGTCAGGAAAGCTTTCTGTGCCACGTTCAAATAAAAACACTGACTCCCATTTACTGCTCTGATTAAGAGCCAAAGTCCTAAAAAGCGGGGAAGTCAGTCTGGATTCTCGGAGTGCCTCGTGCCACCAGCAGCGAGCCATGCTGCGCATCCTGCCTCTCACGGCCTGCTGCTGTACCAAGGAAGGTGACTACGGAAAAGCCCCCCTCAGGAGAAAAACAAGCTCAAAGGCACAGCCGATAAACATGAGAGGGGCCCTTTGTCTAATTCCTCGTGTTTGGGTGTTTAAAATCATAATCTGATCACTAGGCTTCCAAGCTTGCCTTGCAGGTTTTGAGCAGCTATTGCTGTCAAAGATCGAGTTTTACTTCTATTTACTTGAAAAGCCAGAGCTGGCGTTTCTGAACACACTGCAGCACAACTTCCTACGAGAGTGATGCTTCCCCTGTGTGCCGGGACAATAACGGCGGAAGAATTACAAATTGTTTCTGTGCCGGAGCCTGCGTGCAGAGACCTTCTCCGCTGCTGTCTTTGTTCCCAGGTATTGTCTGTAGCCTCCCGAGTGCCACATCTGCTACTTATAATAGCTAGAGATAGGAACAGGATAACAGTCTGGAGGGTTTTATTTAGAGTCCATACACCCGTTTTAACTCGTCACGGACCATAGATGGCCAGAAAGCCTGGTGGTGGGAAAGGGCCGGCCAGTTGTGTTGCAATTCATTGCTACAAAATAGGGAAGTAGCCAACTGTATTAAAATGTTTCAGGAGGGGATTAGATGACTTCTTTGAAGGCGGGCCCAGCAGGGGGTATTAAGCAACTCCAGAAGTGTAAGCCCCAGCATGGCAGAACGTGGGAGGACACACATGGGTTGCAGTCACTCCCTGCAGGACTTCTTTTTGTGCTCTTCCTTGGGACGCCACACATGGCCGGGGCTGGGAGCAGCGCCCTGCACCCCGTGTACTGCAGCCGGGTCCCGGATTTTTGTCCAGCAGCCACAAGAGCGGCACAGGAGAGGCAGGGACTCGGGGAGAGCAGCAGCGGGGCTGGGATGTCACCGCAGCGCGGTGAGGACAGGAGTGGCCAAGACCTGTGTCTGGCTGGGGACGGGAGCAGAGGTCCCCGTGCTCTCCACACCAAGCCTGGGCTCGAGACAAAGCGTGGGCACATCTGTGGGGCTCCTGGGTGCCTCCTGGCCGTGTCTCACCGGCCTCCAAGGCTCTGGTGTGCTGCTGCGGGAGCGAGGTTAATGTCTTACGGCAACATGAGGGCAGGGGGGATAGAGGAAAAAGGGTCTTGAATGTCAACAAAAAAAATATCTTGTGCAAATAAACAGCATAGATGGATTATCGCAGGCTGTTTGCGCAGGGAATTGCTGGAATGCTGGCCTGCTGCAGGCGCTCTGCGGCACGGCTGGGGCCCACGCTCCTTGTCCTTCTCCTTGCCTTGGGTGCTGAGCAATCTGCCTCCAGACCGGGGCAATTGCCTCCGGATCATTTTCTCAGGCTGTGGTCTGGTTACATGTGCTGGCTACATGCTGAAGCACTTGGGAATGTTTCCACCCTTCACGTCATGGATGTGCCCACAGGCATCTTCTCCCACCTGCTTTGTGGGCTGGGAGCACAAGGCGACCTCCAGCCTCACCTTGTGGCTCCCACCACATCCCTTCTCCACAAAATGAGGCCTGGATGCCCAAGACATGCAAAAAGTAAGGACCTAAGCACAAATACAGTCCATGTGCCCTTGCAGCACAACATCTCCAAGTGCTTCCAGGACAGAAGAGGAAAGAAACAACTCACGGGTCGAGATGAGGACAATTTAATTAAAGGAAAAATAATTATTAAGGGAAAGTTATTATTAATTAAATAATTTAACTAAAGGGAAAAAGGGGGGAAAAATAAAAAGCAAAGTTGGTGTGGAAGCGCAGAGGACAGAAATTTCTCTCTGCATCCCACCAAGGAGCGATGCCTGACCACATCCCCGAAGCAGGGCCTCAGCCCATGCAGCCGCTGTTGGGGAGGACAGACATTTTCCCAACGGGAGCCCACCCGGCCCCTCTCCTTCTTTTCCACCTGTTATTGCCGTGTGACACCACGGCATGGAACACCCCTTTGGTCAGGTTAGGTCTGCTGCCCTGGTGATGCCCCTTCCTCACCCCTTGCCCACCCCTGCCTGCTGTCTCTGGGGACTGGAGGCAGTCCTGGTGCTGAGCCAATATTTCTTGGTGGTAGCCACAACACCGGTGTGTTACCAAGGCTGTTCCACCTACAGGTGCACGGCGCTGCAGGGAACGTTAACTCAGTCCCAGCCAGCCCCAAGGTGTCAGGGCAGTGCCCTGCTGGGCGCCAGGGCAGGGGTCCCCACCTCCTTCTGCCATGCTGCTGAGCACCGGGCAGCGCGGGAAGCCTGTCCTTGGCTTATGACCGGGCTTCAGCCTCAGTGAGGCTCCAGGAGCCGAGCCTTGGCAGGCGGAGGAGCAGCACGCCTGGTCAGGTCCATCCCCGCCTGCAGCCGATGAGTGTTTTATGAGGAGGAGAGCGCGCACCCGGTCCCTGCTCCTGCTGTGGGCCACCCAGACCCGGCGGCGCGCAGATACCCGAAGACACCTGTGCGCGCCCGCACACCAGCTAGCAATTACCCAGCACACGTGTGTTGTAGAGGGAAGAGCAGGTCTCCTGGGGCCCTCGGCTTTAATATCCTCTGGATTTAATATCTGGGAACTCCACGTTTACAGAACACGCCTGCTCACGTGGCAAAGGCAGGGCAGGTGAACGCGGGTGTGATGCTCTTTTGGCACGGGCGGCAAGGCGCAGGGCAGAGCTGTGGCACCACCCGCCCGAAGCAGACCAGGAAAGCAGCCCTGGCTCATTTGTTTTTGTGACATCATGGCCTCCTCTGGCTTTTTTCACAGTTTCCCTGTGTTGTATTTAATAGACTTAATGGATCACACAGCACTGTAACAACAACAGACCTTCAATGTTTTTATTAAAGCCATCTACAAAAATCCCTCTGTGCTATAGCTTTCCTGCGGGGTGACTTCTGCTGAGATGCTGTTTCCATTAAGGACAATTGCAGAGAATAAAGAAAGAATGAACAAACAAATGGAAAAAAAGGGGGGGGACTGGGGGAGCAGAGCGTTGGGGCTGCTGGTGGGAAGGGGGCGTAGGGGGACTGGCTGCCCCCGAGCTGGCCGGGGGCTCCTGCCACGCAGCCCAGCGGGTGCAGAGCGCCGAGCAACGCAGCACCGGGGCCCCGCACGGTGCAGGATGGAGCTCACGAGCTGTGGAATGGCACAGTGGGGCAGTGCCATTTTTATACCTGTCGGGTGCGACTGATTTGATCCGTCCACGAAACCGGGGGCGATGCGGGGCACGGGGCCTTCCCCCGCTCAGGATCAGGCCGGTGCGTGCCTCGTGCTGCGCTGCGTGCCCAGCCCCGGGGCTCGTTTATTTCACACGCGGGGCTGCGAGCAAAGCACCGGCCGGGCCCCGCGGCGCTGCGCGGGCACCACGCGGCCGGACCGCGGCAGCCGCCGGGCGCACACGTGGCCGGGGCGCGCCGAGCCGTGCAACGCCGGGCGGAGTCGTGCTGAGCCGTGCAAAGCCGAGCAGAGTCGTGCTGAGCCGTGCCGAGCCGTGCAAAGCCGAGCCGTGCAAAGCCGAGCAGAGTCGTGCTGAGCCGTGCAAAGCCGAGCCTTGCAAAGCCGAGCCTTGCAAAGCCGAGCCTTG
>CM021768.1:803913-880406 GCA_011076525.1 Nettapus auritus
TGCAAAGCCGAGCCTTGCAAAGCCGAGCCTTGCAAAGCCGAGCCTTGCAAAACCGAGCCTTGCAAAGCCGAGCCGGGCCGTGCAAAGCCGTGCTGCACCATGGTGGCTGCTGCGCCCGGCGGGGAGCTGAGGACCCTCGGATCCGTGCCAGGTGCTGCTGTGAGCGGGAGCAGGGCCAGGGAGGGACAAGAGCCGAGGGGCTGCCGAGGTCTCAGGAAAGGCGGCTAGCTGGGAGACTCTCAGCTGGCTTCTTCTCCAAACCCTTTTATGTCCCCAAGCTGGTACCTGGGCATTGCTTTGTGGATGCTGAGTTTAAAAAGGCCTGGAAAAGCCCTTCTGTTTCTGTAGAACCCTGGGGTCTCTGCTGGCTGCAGCCCCCTGCCCACTGTCCCGGCCGGCATTGACCAAACAGCCTCCTGCAGGCTCGGACTGGGGAAGTCAGGGACAGACAGGAGTTTCTTTGAAGGAGAGATTTCAGTTTTTGACTGTAGCTTTGAACCTTCCTCCAAATCCCAGGGAACCTGACCCATCTGATCCCGTCCATCAGCAGCCACAACGCCAGCGCTGAGGTTCGCTCTTCCATCCACGCCGTCCCAAGCAGCACGGTGATGGACGACATCCGTCCGCTGTGCAGGTATTTGGGTTCTGAGAGCAGCCTGGTCACCCGAGGGCTGCCATGGGGCACTGTGTGCTGTGGTGAGAACGGAACTGTGCAGATGCTCTGGGTGAGCTGATGCCTAATGAGCCAGCCTCTCGTTATCTTTGGGGCTGTCAGGGGCAGCAGTCACCCTCGCATGTGATGTAAAGGACATAGCAGGGCTGAGCAGGAGCAGCTCAGCTCTGTGCCAGCCCAGGTGGCTCAGAGAAGCTTCTCAGGGCCCAAGCTCGAAGCACATGTTGTGGGCTGGTGTCTGGCGTTCTGTTTTCCCAAAGACTCTCTTTCCGTCTCGTTACCTTGTGTCTGTACACCTCTATGTGTGCACTCTCAAATACCGAGGAGTTCTTCTCAAAGGTTTGACAGACTCGGGTTAAACTGATTTATGCCACTCTGACGCTTGCTTGGCTTACATACCTAGAGAAGACCATCATACCTGCCCTGACAGACTGTGCACTAAACCTAAATCAAAAGAGACTGTTCCTTGCCTCTCCTTTTCCTATAACAAATCGCAAACCGTTTCCATTTGTCCGTAGCCAGCACGCTGTTCCCCTTAATGCGCTAAGCTTCCCAACATGATGTTTAGCACATGTTCTTTCGCACTGCCCCCCTCCGCTCAAAGGCAGCCTTATAGTTTGCAAATGGGATGAAACCACTGTGCGGGCCAGTGTCTTGGCTCCGCTCCCGCCGCACTGCGCGAATGCCAGAACCTTTACTGTACCTTCCAAGTCATTATGTATGTTCAAAAGCCTGCCAGAAAGGCTAGGAGGATAAAAGGGACCAAAAAAAAAATACAAAAATATATATATATATCCCTAATGCACGTAAAGGAGAAGCTCTCAGTGAGGTGTGTCCTCCCTGGGAGCGCTACCTGCGGGGTCCTCGCCCATGGCTGGCCTTCACGAGGTGGGTCTCCCTGTGCCTCGGCCTTCTGGGGAACAAAAGGCGTGCTTGCCCGGGGAGGAGACATCCATCCTCCCGTGGGTTTGTCTGGGATGGCTGCCACGATCAACAAACCCGCATCACTTGTGAGAACCTCAGAGGGATCTGTTGGGGCAAGGTAGGAAATGCTGGGATGTGGGCTCGGTCCCTGCTTAGGCACTGGGAGCCTTATCACGGCGATCAAAAAATGCTTCAGAAGAGTTAAAGAATGCAAATACAAAGATCTGTGGTTGTCTGTGTAAACAGGGAACCACAGCCATGAGAAAGGATCAAAGGCGAGATGCTCACCATAAGCCACTAGCATTTGGGCTAGAGGATAACTGTGCTGGCAGCGAGCGGTGGGGTGTTATGGGGTGCTCAGGGCAGCCCCTGCGGGGAAGGAAGCCGTGAACATGTCCCATCACCCTCACATCTCCAGGCATCTCCTCTCGGCTGTTACTGAGGTGGCTGTGGAGATGAGGAGCCCAGCAGCAGGCAGAGGGGGGCTGTGAGCGCCTGGCAGCACGGCTCAGCACGTCGGGGTGTGCAGGAGGCGAGGAGAGGGCAGTGAGACGGAAGAAAGGCAGCAGACTGCAAGGAAGAGGACCGGTGGAGAGAGGAGATAATCAGCAGGCGAAGCGTCCACACTGCCGCTGACATACCCAGCCCTCCCAAAACTGCTTGCTGACGTTTTCCTGAGGCAGTCCTTGGAATTATGTGGGGAAATTGCTTTCCAGCCTGGAAACCTTGCTGACCTCTGGCAGGTGGTCGCAGGGTGCTGCCCGTGGCTCCCTGCAGCATCCCTCTGCTCCCGCAGCATCCCGCTGCCGGCCGCCGGGCCCAGCCACGCCTTGCCCGAGGTCTCGGGCTTATCCCGGTGACCTGCGGCTGTTTGCCACCTTCCCGCAGAAGACCTAGATTTTAATGCCAGCTGAGCAGCTGTATAAATGCTTCGTGACATTTCGGAGACAGAATAGATCATGCTGTTCAAGCCTCTTCTTTCAGAAAGCATTCAAATAATACCTTTTCAATTTGAGGGAACTTTATTTGCTTTAAAGATTTTATGATAATTTCCAACAGAGGCCATCAGACAGCCAATCTGCTTCGCTCTTCCCTCTCCCAGGATATCCTGCCGGCCAGCGCTCCCTTTTTCTCTGCAGGATGTCCTCCATCATACCCACACTCCTCCGCATTCACAGCTTCCCAGGGCCTTCAAAATCCTTCCGATGTCGAAGCAGCTATCCTAGCTATTAACCTGCCCTTTATAAATGCATACAAGCCTCTCCAGACTATGCCTGTCCCACTGTCTCGGGGCCACACAAAAAAAGCTAAAAGCATCATCAAATTTGTTAATTGGTATCTACCGCAAAACTTGTGTGCCGAGATTATGCCGTCTTATTTAATGGGACTACTCCCTTGGCCTCAAAGTTTAAGGCAAAGACCGCAGAAAACTAATGAGCTCCACAAAAGGCCTACAAGTCAATAGAACTGGGCTCGGCTATGCTGACTGGAAGAATTAGCTTTAGAATGAAGTTTTCTGCAGGGAAAAAAGTTTAAAAAATAATGATTTGAGGTCTAGAGATGGTCACACGGCCCCAGCTCCCTAGGAGAGGCAGCTGAGGTGACACGTGCGTGACGAGGGACCCATGTCGACTTGGTGGAGACCATGTCCCAGCTCCTGCTGTGCCCCAGGACGCAGAGCGGGTGACCTTTCTGTCCTCAGATCAGCTGCTGGTCCTGCTTTAGGAGTGTCCGGGCAGCAAGCAGGTCACCTCCCCAGGCTGTAGCCCTGTCCTGGTGCCTCCCAGGCCAGTCACAGAGATGGGAGGTTGTCCTTGTGCTGGGGAGGCACCGGCACGCAGGGACAGTTTGCCCCCCGGCACATTGCTCCTGCCCCCACGGGGCCACGTCGGCCCCATGCCTGTGCCAGGGCCGGCTTCTCTGCCTTCCCCCAGATATATTCAAATTCATTGCTAAGAAGTACAATTATGAAAATGTATTCTCCCCCCAAAGCTTTGAAGCATGGAAAAGTGGCTGTTAAATGCTGAAATATTTACTTTCCTTTTTCAGATTAGGAGCTGGCAGTGAGCGGCACTCAGCTTTATTAAAATGAGAGCGCTCTTACACATGGGCTCAGCTAAAAGGCAACCTGCCCTTTCTGCTCTGTCCCACACAATAACTTCTAATTAGTGAGAAATATCACTCAAATGCTAGCCTTTCTTTGTTTAAAAACAAACAATATATCACAGTTGATAAGAATTTAAAAACAGATAAACAGTGGTTGCTATTTGCATAGGACCTACAAATTAAGTGCACTCTGTGCAGTCATAAAGGAGGCACAAATTGATCTCAATTCCTTTTCAGAGCTGCGCAGACATTAAGACTAATGCTGCTGAAGCAAGAGGCTGAATGAGGAGGGCTTTCTTAAAACCAGCGTGGGTTTTGCCTCCCTTCTGGCAGACACTGGCTTGTTCTTTGCCCCGAATCCTCCCAGTTCATTTTTTAAACCTCTTGAGCAACTTATCTTTCAGTATCTTTCTTTGGAGACCCTCATATATCACGGCTAATTTTAGGTTGCCACCCAGAGAGGATTTTGCAGCTCGAGCCTGGTGTTACGGTCTGGTGAATGGCATGAAGAGAATGGCCAAGTCTTGGGTGGCATTTATCATGTATGTGAGGAGAATTTGCTAAAGAAAATAATGCGGCAGAATTTGGATGGATGAAGCTGAGGCGAGGCCCACAGGACAAATGTACAAAATCCTACGAGGTGGAGGGAAGCCCAAGCTTTTCTTCGTCAGCCCAGCCTGGGAACCCTTGTGGTGGTAAGGGGCTGAATTCTTCTGGTAAGCCCTGGACCCTGATGGTGCTGGGACGGAGGGGACAGCGAGGGACACGTGGGGTTGGCAGGACGATGGACCCCAGCGCCTCGGATCGCAGGCACGGTGCCGAGCCTGGGGCAGGCCCCAGCTGCAGGGTGTCTCCAGTGATTCCCAAGTGTGTCTCCAACGGTTCCCAAACGGAGTGGGTCGATAAGGGTTTATATTGCCTTGCCAGCACTGCCTCACTGAAAACAGGCCTTTCCACAGGAAGAAGTTACCTCCAGTTAAGTTTCCTTTGGAAGAAAGAAACATTTTGGTAACCTGTCTGGAACGGAGCATGTTGATGTTTTTAATCCCTTGATGGCTCTTAACTTCAAAATATTTGTCGAGCCGAGCTCAGAAGGAGATAGGAAGCACACTGCGTGGGATCCCTGACTGCCTGCACGTCAGCAGAGTCACCCGGCGCGGCCTGCGGGGCCCGGCAGCTGCGACAGAGGATTTGTGGCTGCAGAGGAGGCGCTTCAGCCTTGTGTTAAGGACCACGATGTTCTGCTTGGTTGTCAGTCGCTGTCCTGCCACGTGGCATTAATCGCATCGCTCGTGCCCTGGGTGCACGCAGCCTCACCTCCGTGCCCACAGCAGGCACCGTGGGCCAGGCTCCTGCCGAGCAGGCTGCTCTGATGGAAGATCCGCATCACGTCCTCCCCAGGGAACTGAATCAAGGGGATTTTTGCCACCTTCTGTCACTCTGGAGTGCGTGTGGTTGCTCGCAGGCAGAGATCTCCTTTTCTCGGGTGAGCTGTGCCCGAGAGCCCCTGGAGCAGCCGGTGACAGCCCTGGCACGACGGGGAGCAAGAGGAATGGGCATGGAGCGGGACCGAGACCAGATGAGATAAACCAACCTGGAGAAAAAAAAAAGGAAAAAAAAAAAAAAAGCTGAGAGGCAGACAGAGTACAGAAAATGAGAGTTACCAGGAGATTTTTAAATACAAAGCCGGAGCCAGCCCAGAAGGAATGTACACAGAATGCATGAAAATCTCTTCTCCTCCTCTGACAAAGAGCATTTTCCACAACCTCAGCTCCAGAGCTCCGTGCCTGCGCTCTCTCTCTTGCGGCCGGGGGGAAGGGAGGCGGAGGGCAGGCTGCAGGCATGCCAGCTATTGATGTCTTTTCCAAAGGCGCCACAAGCTTTCTTCGCCGCTTAAAACCCCAAATCAGATTTCATAGGTTCTCCCCTCGCCTCCTCAGTCAGCCAGAGAACAAAGGCAGACCCCCCGGGAGGGGCAGACCCGCGGCCCCCCCAGGCTGGCACCTCCCCATCCTCCCTCCTGTGGGGGCTTTTTGGGGTATGCCTGCAGCCAGGCTTGGCCCCGGAGGCAGCTGGGGTCCCTTTCTGCTGCCCACTGCCCTTTCCTCCGCAGTCACCACTCGTGTGTGTCCCCAAGGTGAATGCTTGCAAAGCCACAGCTGGTCAAAGGCTCTAGAGCAGCCGGCTGTGCCCTGAGCTATCCACGTATTCGGGCTGGTCCATCCTTACACCAGGCTGCCAGGAGAGAGGCAGGTTGCTGAGCTCCCCTCACAGCCATGGAGCGGCCCCGCTGCCTCCTGGCAGCAGCAGGAGCTGAGGTGCCTGCGAGGACACAGGGACCAGCCTGGCACACCTTCCCGACAGCCTCGGCCGGCGCACGTCCAGCCTGGAATATCTCGGCCGCGTCCTCCAGCTGGGCTATTTTTGCTTCAAAGTTTGAGGTTAAGTAGATAAAGACAACCTGGAGGTTTCTGGGGTCTGAAAGCTGAGAGATTTGTTGCGCTGGGAAAAGTCTGGTAATATGATTTTGGAGTGCTGCAGCTCAGCCAGCTCAGTCTGGGCACTGAAAATGTGTTTCAGTTATTCTCAGCGTGAGCAAGTGCCAATGAGTAAATTTTAGGGAAATGAGATTGTTAATTACAGATTACTGTTGCGAAACTTTGAGACTGGCAAACTCCAGCAGGTGTCAATGGAGCGTGCGGTTTCAGGGGCTGGTTCTCTACATGCTGCCCCGCACTTAAAGCCAGCTGGTTTCTTCTCCCTGCCGCGTGCGCTCGCTGCGGGGTCCCTACAGCCACCCCTTTTCCTGCACCTAACGTGGTGCCTTTGCTCCCCACCTCGCCACTGTGCAGGAAAACCTAAGGCTGGTCATAGCTCTGTATTTGTTTTATTCTAAGCAATGCCATGATCTTGATAACAATCCTAATCCACGTCATTGGTGCTTAACTTCCAGCATCTACCTCCCTAAAATTCCCTTACAGATGCCTACAGGCATGGACCTGATGCCATCTTCCCATTATCTGACCATACTGCAGGCTTAAAAGCTGCGGCTCTAATATCTCAGGAAAAAAAACAGTTTTTAACAGCAAGACGATAAGGCTTCCAGGTTTCAATGGCAGAAGACATGAATGATTTCTTTGCCTAAAGAATTAAACCTAATGAAAATGCAGTATTTCCTTCAGAAACAAGAGCTCCCTCCTAGCCAGAAGGAGGATGGAGAAGGACACGTGCCCCAAATTAGCTACAAACGATCAGACCTGCCAAAAGGCAGAATGCTAGCTGTCCTTCTGCACAGAGGGTTTTGTGTAATCCCGTCGTATTTACTAGAGCTCTGGAGGTTGTCCCACTGGAAGCAGATAGCCAGGCAGTGCGGAGGTGGCATTATGCATCTCTGTTTGCCAGAATGCCATTATTATAAAAGGAAAATCCTAATTAGTAGAAGTCATGAATTTCTAAAAGTCAACCTATTGGCACGGGCTTGGAGGGGGAGCAGTGCTAATTATTGATTATTTTGATTTACCGCTCCCTCCCTGCGCTCGCATCAAAGATGCTTGCCGGGAGGAGCTGCCCGGATGGAAGGTGGGAGCTGGGACTTTTCTCCCCAGCACATCCATCGACTTGACCCGCTGCGTGGCGTGGCGCCGCCCGGCCCTCACCTCCAGCTGCATGGCACTGCAGGATGCTAGCACAGAAAGCAGCCCGGCTGCGGGCAGCCCCGGCGTGGTGCTGGGGCACCCCGGTGGAAAGATGAGAGCTTGTCTCCTCGTTCCTTGCGGCAAAGAGGTTCTCTCGGAGTGTATTTGAGCTTTTAATTTTCTAAACGCCGAGCAGAAAGATGGGAGGACGCGAGTCCTCTGTTTAGCAGGGCTGAGCTGTGGGTGCAGGCTGGGAGGGCGATGCTGCGGCGTTCGGGCAGCTGGACGTGCTGGCGAACCTGCACGGCGCCGGTAAGGACAAAACCTGTTGCCTACGAGTCAGAGTTACATCTGCGGGCTGTGATGGATGTAAAGCGTTTAAGTCAGAACACAGCAGCCGCAGAATAGCAAGCCAGCCGAGCACTCTTCAATCCACTTTATTGATTTATTCCCTTCACTCCCGTCCCTAATGCTCCTCTCAGCTCTACGTGGCTCAATGCAGCACAAATTAACAGAGCCCACAAAAGCCCTCTGAAGCCATTCCCCTGATTAACAGGTCTGTAGTGCTGAAAGATATCTTCATTTTAATAACCTGGCACTAAATGGATTACAGCCATGAAACCGAATTCATGTCGTTCCCCAAAGGGAGAAATGGCACATATTTTTATATGCTGTAGGAATTGCCAAAGATCAGGACAAATGATTCAAATAAGGATCAGAAAGGGGAAAGAGGAAAGTTAGGAGAGGAAGGACAAAGCGCTGCCGGGACTCGCTGGGGGCTCTGTGAGGGCTGGGTGGTGCGGGTGCCGGTCGGCGTGCCAGGCAGGGCCAGCACCCTTCTGGGGCGTCCCACCGCTGGGCTGGCGTTGCTCCCGAGCCGCAGGGGTGCCCCGAGCCGGGGCCGATGCGTTCGCATCTCCGTGTTAGGGCCTGGCTTATCAGCACAGAAGGTCTGGATGTTACCCAGAGACCTCAGCTGGGCTCAGACCCTTAGCTGGCCTGCCGAGCACGGGACCCTTGGGTGTAACAGCTTGTTGAGCCTCGCCGAGCCTTCCCCAGCTCCCCAGGAGTGCGCCCAGGCTGCCGGCTGTGTTGGAGGAGCTTTGAGGACGGTGAGCATCTCTTCCTGCCCAGCTGGCCGGGGCAGCTGAGCTGGGAGGCCGCGTTCCCTGCTGTCCTCACCTGCAGCCCTGCTGTCACCCCAGATAACCTACGGCCAGGGGAAGGGGAGCGAAGGCTCCAGAGCCGGCTAGGTAAAGACAGACAGATTATAAGGTGTTTATGCTTTTGCAAAATTAAAGTCTTGAAGGCGAGACAGGTTTACATTGGCAAAGAATTAATGGTTTGATGTAGCGCAAGGGGACAGCAAGAGCAGAGAGAGGGGCCATCTATCAGCATGCACTGATGGCATAAAGGAAAGAGATGCAGGCATAAATCAGGTCCTGCGCAGGAAATAAGCAGGATGGATGACAGGCAGTAGCTGGTGATCTGTTATTCCCACAGTGCGCCAGAAGATGCAGAAAATGTGGTTGGGTGTTCTGAGACCTCATTTCACTAAGCACACGGTGCTGTCTCCAGGTGAAGCCTTCCCTGCACTCAGAAGTGCCTGGTCCCCAGGACAGGGGCAGCAGAGCAGGGCTATGTGTCTACAAGGACGCCGTACCTGTGCCCGGCCCCTAACCCCGACCCTAACCCTGTGCCCAGGAGCCACCTCCACATGTGTGAAGGGAGCGGGCCCAGCCCGGTGCGACCCCAGGCAGAGGATGCTTCTCCTGCCCCGAAGGGTGGCTGCAATGGGCTGGGGAAGCTCAGGCTGCCCTGAAGGGACCTTTCTGCACAGGACTGCCACGGCCAGGCCCACGCTGGCACCAACACGCTGCCTCTCCTGCCGTCTTTGCATCCATTCCTGGGAACAGGGACAATCTCCCAAGGGACACGGAACCGCCGCCGGGCTGGGGTCTGGTCCGGACAGCGAGCCCCATCTCCAGCTTGCAAGTCCCCGCTTCTAGGACTTTGGGCCCAGTTTATCTGGTTATTCTCCAGACCTCCCGGAGCAGCCCCTTGTGCTGCTCCGCACTTCAAAGGGAAATGAAACCTTACACATTTAATTGAAGCCAATTTCCTCCCTGTTGTCGGGTTAGCGAGGGGGGATTAATGGGGGCCAAGGCTCAGTCCTCCGGAGACACCCAAACATTTCAACACGCGGGACGACACTGGAAGGGTGGAAAACACACGATGGGGAGCTGGAGGTGGCCGGGGCTGATCAGGAGCAGCTGAGCTACATAAATCTCCCAAGCTATCAGGAGCTGCTGCCTCCCACCCCCAAACTTTATTCAAGCTATGCTTTTTGAAGGAAACCTGAAGCAATTACTCTCTCTTTCATCAGATGTCCTGCTGTCAATTTAGGTCCTGCTTAGCGATATCATGGGGAAGTGAAGGATGGAGGCTTCTGCAGACTTGTGCGGGGCTGGGACGGGCATGGTGCAGTTCACAGCGAGTCCTGCTCCATCCCTGCTCAGGGCTGGACGCTTCCCTCTCGTCTCAGCTCCATCGGACACCATCCCACCCTCACCCTGCCCCGGTGCTTGTCTGTGCCGTTCCCCGGAGGACTCAGGATGCTTTATCAGGGACAGATGAGTGATGCTGTGACACGGGGACAGCTCGAGCCTTCTGCCCCTTGGCCGTGCCCTGGCCGCTGCTGCTCCCGGCGCTCAGAGCAGGGTCTGCCCCGGAGCAGAGGGAGCGCCACAGCTGGGCGCTGCTCCACCCCGCGATAAAGCAGAGCCAGTGACAGATTACATGCTGGCTGGGAAAACTGTGAGATCAGTGTTTGTTTGGACAGTTTAAGGGTTGCTTTGAGGCCCCACGAGAGCCAGCTGCTATCAACAAACGGCCGGCACAGCCACCGCAGGGACTTCTCGTCCCAGAGGCCCAGCCTGCGGGGTCCTGCAGCCTCCCTCCTGACCGGGGCCTTTTCTGGGGGATTTTCCCACCCACCCTGCCATCACGGGGACACAGCAGGACCGCAGCCCTCGGTGCTCCCCTGGTCCTTGATGTTGGGACGGTCCCACACCGGGAGCTGGCTCAGAGCCCGCGGTGCCCCCAGGTGCCCCACCAGAGACGTGCAAACGGCGCTCAGAGCAGGGTGACTTCTGGCCAGGAAACCTCCTGGCGTCCCAGATGAAATGCTGCTGCTTCTTTTGGGGGACAATGGCCTTGGGGAATAAATGGCTGCTGGAGGTGTCGGAGCAGCAGGATGGTGCCGTGAGGCAGGGTAGCGGGGGGGAAGCTCCAGGAGCAGGTGGAAGGCGTCCTGCCTCAGCATCACCTCACCTCTGCTGCCTCCTCCGGGCTGAGGGCGGCGCTGGAGTGGGGACAGATCCATCTCCTACCGACCTGGAGAAGAATGTCACCCAGCACCCATCCGTCTTGCTGGCAGTGGACGAGACCCGCTGCACATGGGGTGGTTACATCTCCACCGTGCCATCAGCGTGTCCCCATGTCCCCTGGGGTACTGTGGTGTGTTTTTCCAAGGAGGGCTTGGGAATGTCAGCACCAGGAGCTGGTGGGAGCCCCGGGCTCCATCTGCCTGCAGCCTGGGGAATGCCCGGGATGGGACAGGGTGACCAGAGCGCCTCGGCCCTCCTGCGCTGCCCAGGGTCCCACCTGGGACTGGACGGGGATTTCTCTCCATCACGGTGCTGTGAGCACTCAGCTCCCATGCGCAGCCCCAAACTGCCAGCCCCTTGTCCTCACTCATGGGGCCGCCTCCTGCCCCCAGCACAGCTCCTGTTCCTGGACAAACCAGCCCAAGCTGCGGCAGGCAGCGGTGTGGGATGTGGAGCTCAACCCTCTCTTTGGGCACTACCTCACCTCTTTTGCTGCACAGACTGAGCCTAAACCCATCCCCTGCTGCGCGACTCCAGCCCACAACCATTAACCCTCCAGCTATAAAACATGACTTGGTGTTTAACAACCACACGGCGAACCACAGAGATACTAAAAACTGCACTGCAATTCCCAAGCCAAAGGCTGCAACTGGTATTAATTAGTTCCTGCTCAGACAACTTTGGTTGGTGCCACCAGGTGGTTGCAGCGCGCATCTCCGCGCCGGCACCTCGAGCTGGATGTCCCCTGGAGCCACCCGGCCCTGCACCGGGGAGAGGACGGGTGGTGTGGGGAGACGTGGGCATCCAGGGGTGGTGGGGACGGGGTCCCCTGCCTTGCTGCAATGGCGTGGGGACGGTTTGAAGGACGGAGGTGTCGCATTCTGCCACCAGACGTAGCTGCTGGCGTGGGATGGATGAGGGGCTCATGGAGAACAGGGGCGTTAAGGGCGTTGCACGAGCACTGCTGGGGCTGACTGCTCGCTGCTCACTGACATAACAGTGTGCCAAGCGTGGCTGTCCCCAAACAGCCATCCGCAGGTGGCACTGAGGGGACACCGGGAGGACCTGGGACATCGCAGGCGGCCCCCAGGCAGGGAGGGAGGAGGAGGCTGGAAGAGGGGAAGGGCAGAAATGACCTCAGCGATAAACACTGCGTGATAAAACACCTTGCCGGGCCTTTCAGCAGCCCTTATTGCCCACGGGAGAGTTGAGGTGCACAGAGCGCTTTTCATACGGCACATCCTGCCCGTCCTCCTGCCCGCCCGGCCCCGCCGCTGCCCCTCCGTCTCTCAGCAGCCCGGTGGCCCTGGCTTTATTTTTTCAGGGTGGAAGAAAGCGAGAAACCTTTGATGGCAGGAAGCGGTGGAGAATATTTTCTCCCCCTGAAATAAAAGTTAAAATTTGCCAAGCATCTCCCCTACTGCAGCCCCCCCTCCCCGGCCTCCCCCGGTCCTCAGCAAGGTGAAGGCTCTGGCAGAGCCGGCTGTCATCTTTTCAACACCTCGTTCTCCGCTCGCCGGGTGCACGGGGAGTGCCTCTTCCTGTTTACACACCTCCGCTCTCAGGCAGGAGGCGAAACAAAAACAGCTTTCATTCAGCTGGGGCAGCACCAGGAGCTGGAGCAGCCCGGCCATGAGCCGGACCGTGGTGTCCCTCCTGTCCCTGCACCCAGTGCCCATCGCCCTGTGGGGCCGAGCTGCTCCTCCGGGGGCCCTGGGGTGCTCCAGGTCCTGCTCCGTGCTGGTGCCTGCCCCATCCCCGTTAGCACCCGGAGCTGTGGGTTGTAATGCTGTGTTTTACCAGTGATGTGCCTGAGCTCATTTTGAGGAGCACGGGGTGCTGAGAACCTGACCCCTGCGTGCCGTTTGCTCTGCAGTTTGTTAAGGGCTGGGTGGGCCCAACCCTGCCTGTGCACCCCAGGGACGGGGCGAGCAGCCCAGCTGCAGCATATCAGAGCTGCCGAGCCTTTAATTGGGAAGAGAAGCTCTCCTACCCTTCTCCTCTAAGAGGGGCTGGTCTCTGCCTGAGGGGCTGCACTGCGTGCTGACACCGTGCACACCAGAGCTGCTGTCCTCTGCCGGTCCTGTGCCCATGGACACATCTTTTTCCAGGTCTGTGCTGTCTTCCAAACCCACTGTACAAAACCAGGACCCTGTGAAGCGCTTCAGTGGGGTGCACAGGGTTAGTGCTGGGCATCTGGAGAGCGGTGGCCACGGCTGCGCCTTCCCATGCAATATGCAGCGCTGGCTGCAGGCAGCACGGGGCAGCAGGGCCAGCGGGCACCTCGCTACGTGCTGAGGTGGGTGCAGGACTGAGCAGAGCTGAGGAGCTGCCTCCAAAGCACTGCCGGGGCCAGCTCCGGTGGGAAGGAGCTCGTGGCAGGCACGGGGTGGGCATCGCTCCTGCGTCCTGCTCCCTGGGGCACGCGGGGGGGAGCGGGCTGAGCTTGTTGCAGCTGCCAGCGAGGCGCCTTTATTCATATATCATCAAAGTCACATCTCCTCAGATGTGACAGAAAACATGCGTGTGAGGGAAAGAAGTAAAGTTTGCCGAGCGGGGTGGGATTTCTGTGCTACTTGGGGGACCGTGTCCTACTTTCTGGTGCTGCTTCTCCTCCTGACAAAGCTCCAAGGGCGCAGCCCCCGAGGATGCCCAGCCCTTGACCTTCTCAGGGAGGCAGAGCTTGCTCAGACGCAGCCTCCCCGGCGGATCCCGGGCTGGCATCTGAATTAAGGATGTTGATTGCGCTCCGATTCTAATTTACTCAACTCGCTACTAGGAAGTCATCAGAAAAGATGTTTTAAAATCATTCAGGGAAAACTCAGAGCATAAAATTTTAATTGCCACCTTGTGAAATGAGGTTCTCCCGGGCTGGCTGAGCCTGGCTGCCTGACCAGAGGTGGTGGTGTGGGGACAAGGTCGCCGTCTCACCGCGGGGCAGCGCAGGTGGCAGGGGAATGTGGGTGCTGTACACCTCAGTATCCACCAGCAGTTTGGGGTGAGCATTTCGCCTCTGACACCAGCAGCAGCCCCAGGTCTGGCACTCTGGGCACCCCGCTCCCAGCACAGCCCAAACTTCCACCTCTTCAGCAAAACCCTTTGTACTTGTCATGGGTGCCACCTTCACCTCCAGAGCAGGAGTGAATTATTCATAGTAACCTGTTTAATAGAATAATTCTACTTGGTTTCAGATTGAAAGCTGCCTACGAACAGCTTTCAATTATTGTGATGTAATTCAGAACATGGAATAAAAAATACCTCGCTCCGTGTCCTGCGCAGGACGAATGCCAAATGCTGGTTGCATTGGTGGTGGTGGTGCCTGGCACACAGCCTGTGGGGTCTGCTTCCCCCCCCCTTGCCAGCATCACCCGCTGGGGGCTTGCTGTGGTGACCTGCCTGCCCTCTCCTGCAGGGCTGTCCGTGCCTTTTTCCCCCACTTTCCCCCTTTTTTTCTTCAGTAATGAAATCAAGTTATGCTTTCTGCAGGAATGTTATTATATTTGCAGATAAAGCCTGACATTCATTTCAGATTATCTTAGGTAGGGATTTTGGGCAGAAACCCAGAGAGGTCTCGGAAAGTGGAATTAGCCCAGCCCCTGGCTGACAGAAGTTCAAGCCCTGCTAATAGATGCTTCTGGGCTGGGCTGCTGCCAGCCTGATCCCGCGCCAGGACACCCTCGCTGTGCAGAAGGGGCTGCTCCTGCTCCTCCGGTGTGTGGATAGCATCGTGGTTTGGGTGAGCAAAATCTCCATTCTCTCCCCGTACGGCTCCCCGCATTTGGAACTAATTCCTCAGGCAGCTGTTACAAGCTACTGACTTCAGAAGCTGGGCTGAACAGGGGATAATTATTTCTGCAGCAGCCAAAAATACATTAGACCTTTGGTTTGGCTTTGAATATTCTTATTAAGCATCACAAAACCGAAGATATTGAAAGAACAACACAAAGCCAGCCCGAACCTTGCCGCAGCCTGTCCCCATCCAGCACGGGTGCTGTGCAGCCAGGCACAGGCAGAGGGGAGCTGTCGACCTTACATCAGTGTGTCCACAAGTGGAAGAGGGAAAAGAAATACATTTGGCATCAAAATGTGCTGGCCATGTGGGGCTCCCTGTGCCATCAGCCCCTAAAGCTGAAAGAAATAGAGCTGGGAGTTCCAGCTCCCTTCCTGAACTGTTTTTCCTTCCCTGTCTGCTCAGGAGCATGCTAATACCGCCGCTTGCCCCTAGCAGCGGTGACGTGCCTACCGAGCTGTCTGCAGGGGAGATCGGTCTGTCCTTTTCTCTTGCTCCAAGCCCCGCAAGACCTCAGATGACACCTAGAGGAGGTCCCTGCCCTGCCCCTTTCCTCTGGGCAGAAGGACCGGGCGAGGTGCCACACGCCTTCTTCAAAACATCATTCTGTGAACTTGTCAGCTTGTCCAGCTGGCTCCCTGGGCACACACAACAGGAAGGGAAGAACCCTCACCAAAGTGCGTTCTCTGCAGAGCCGCTGGGCTCTGAGCCCCAGCACGGCGCAGCAGGTGAGGGACCATTTATGTTGGAAACGCCACCAGCTTCCTGCGCCCTGCAGGGAGATGCCTTCCCCTCGGAGCTCTTCACATCTGCCTGGCAATGCCGTCCCCATCTCCCTGCCCTTCCCAAGGCACTGCTCAGCTCTCCCAGGTGCCCAAAGTGTGACCATGCCTCAGGTTTGTCGTGCCTCCGTTTGACCTGCCCGTGACAACGCCTTCTTCCGCAGCACAGCAATGGGAATTACAGCTCAACAGTGTCTCCATGTCACTGAGCCTTCAATCTACTGTGCAAATAGCCCTGATGTGTGGCTTGCTTGGCCTCATCTGCTTGGAATTAATATTAATTCCAAAATGAATGTAGATTGCCATCCACTTTGCTACTCCCATGGACTCAGATTAGGCTATCAATCTCCATCTGAAGCAAAGCACCTCACACCCTCCCACCCCAGTGCAGACAGACCAAACGAAAACCTGAGATCTATTTTCTGGGTAAATGCTGCTTTGATTGTTCCAGCGTCGGGGCCAAGAGCACGTGCCTGCTGATGGCAGGAAGGGAGACCGCATCAGTCATTTATTTTTTTCAGCTTAACATCCAGAGATGTTCACAGGAAATGTCTGTAAAAACGTCAAGGAGTCCCAAACACCTGAAGGCAAGTGGGAAGAGAGAAGTGCTGCTCATCTGGCACAACAGCGGCCCAGGACCTGGAGAGGAGCCTTGCGCTGCCTCACAATAAATCATTCCACATGTGTGAAGTAATTCCTGCTCCAGGAGAGGGACCTGGCCCTGGCCAGGTGGGGAGCCAGCCCCTGCGGGGTGAAAGCTTGATGTGGGGTGATGTGGGGCTGGCTTCATGGGGGCAAGAGGTGTCCCCAGGTGGGCGGGAGTGTGTGGCTGGGGCAGGTCAAGTAAATCCATGCCGGATGAGTTGTGAATGCCTTTTAGCCCCCTCTGTTCCTCCAGCAATGACCAACACATCTCGGAAGCTGGGTGATGCGTGCTGAGGAAGAAGAGGCTGACAGGCTGAAGTCAGCCCATCCCCAGCAAAGACCCTCTCCTCCCAGAAGAACACCACAAGTTTCCAACTGGAAATGACTGTCTTCCCCCTCATCCTTCCTCTGAGCAAGCTCCTGGCCTTATGCAATTATTTATCTGCTGGTAAGAGGCAAATCAAATATCATTAAGGCAAGCCTAGCAGCAAAGAGCCGGATGCAGGCTGTCAGAACCACACTTCCCCACAACGCGGTACGAAGCAGCGCGGACGCTCCCCTTTCCCTCGGATACACTCGTGGCACCGCGAGTATCCCAAGTATCTCCTCACCAACATATCAATTAAGTTACACTTCGGCTAGCGCGTGAGCGCGTATGGCGGTATTGATCCTAAACCACTGCAGTGTGCAGAGTCTATAATAGCCTCAGATGAGACATCCCGGCCAGGGAAGCAGGATCTTTGAGCATCTGATGGATCAATAGCTTTCATAAACCAGACTGAAAAATAGGGGAGAGTAATAATGGTAACAGAAGCGCTGGGCTACACTTACAGAAGAAAAACAATTTGAGGAGGACCAAATAGCAACATTGATCATGCCACTGTTTTCCCATTTTTATCTTTCTTTGCAAAAGTGTTCAGCAAACTCCAGACAATATAAACCTTCACTTAAGCCGCAGTGCAATTAGATGCTAAACATTGTATTGTTGCTTTTTACGTTTCAAGTGTGCTTACTTAGTGCGCTATTTAGAGATAATCTTGTTTTAATTAAGTAAATCACGCGGGCAGCCCCCCTCCTGTCCCCACACTGACAAATTGTCAGCCCCAGCACCGCTGCTGGGAGCAATCTTCAGCTTTGCAGCTGTGCCCATACCGAAGTCTGGCACAACGACGTCGCCATCCGTGGAGGTGAGGGCGTGGGGAGGTGTTCTCAGTCCCTAGGCTGGGAAGCCAAGGGGCAGCCAGAATGGCTTCGATAGCACCTGCCTGATGGGCGACACAGCCCCACGGCAGCTCGCAGTCTGGGAGCGACGAGCGCTGGCTGCAGCAGGCTGGAAGAATGATGTGCAGCGCTTTGGGTGAAACGCGTGCTGTTCTTGGCCGTACCTGAGCAGATGATATCTCCTGGAATACACCTGATGCATTTTTTTTAGAGAGATCCGATCTACAGTTGTTGACAGCTTTTGCCAAATAATGTCAGGACCAGGGCTCTCGGCAGGATGCTCCAGGTGGGGTCTGAGACCCTGGGCTACGGGGGAGTCCTGCACGGAGCGTGTTGGGCAGCCTGTCGAGGAGTTCATAAAGTTTATGGAGTCTTTGAGCTGTCAGTGTCTGCCTGATCCTTCATCAAGGCCTGCAACAAAACTGCCAGGGAAAATACATTTGCTAGTTAGCGGCAGCTGGTGAAATAACGCAGGGTGCCAAATACCTGGGCAAAGCTGGCAGTGGGAATGGTAACGGGGAGGTGACCTCATCAAGAACTGGGCTAAATCCAGGGAATTTTAGATTTAAAAGGAGCATTTTGCAGAGAAGCTGTCGTGGAAGTTGCCATAAGTATAGAAGCAATCAAAACAAAACACAGCTCTGTGGTTCAGGAGGGTTTTATCGCCCATCTAGAGAAAAATCACGCCTTGTCGCGGCAATGGGCAGAATGACTCTGTGGAAGTACTGCAGAGATGTCTTGAGACTGCAAAGCAGGTACAAGGCCCAGAGAGCCCTGGCAAAAAGCAAGGTGTCAGGGGGCTGCCAGAGCCCGCCCTCTTCGTGCCATGGGCAGGAACACGCTGCCTCCATAAATAAGTTCCTATTAATGCCTCCCCTGTTCCTGTCGCAGTTGAGGGCAGCGAAGAACGATGATGCTGACGGCTGGCACAAGCAATGCTCCCTGCCTGGAGCCTCGCGTTCGCCTGGGCTCGGGGCCCTGCTGTGGCTCGCCCTGGACCTGCACCAGCCCCGCTGCGGCAGAGATCTCCCACACCGAGCCCCAATCGGCCTCCTCGGTACCGGGCTGTCGGGCTGGGACAGTCCCAGGAGAGGCTGGGCCCTTTGAGCCCTACCCGGATAAAGAAACTCCTGAAATCTCTCCTTCTTTCTGTTGCTTCAATCCCATGCACTCCATGGAGCCGCAGGAAAAAAAAGTGGCCATCTGTTTGGAGTTTGCTTTGAAAAGCAAAGGAAAGCAATCTCCTCGGACAGCATCTCCCAGAACCTGTTACTCATCCGCTGATCCTCCGCAGCCTTGGCACAGGGAGCACCTCAGTAACGATTTTTCAGAAAGCCAGAGTCCAGGAGAGACCCCGGTTTACAATTATTCTTCAGTTACATAGGTAATTTTAACTGGGATTTGCTGATCCTGTAAAGTAATTGAAGCCAGGAGGTCTGGGGCTGCTGCACTGTTATTATCACCATATGCCATTGGAAAAACAATGGGTGATGGCTGTCTTTTAAAGTGGTTTTCAAAACCCTCTAATTCAGTCTTTCCAGGTACGAAGGGAGAGTGAAATTTGACAGGCAGGGAGGGGGAGAGGGATGGCTGTAGAGACAAATGAACGGAAAAGCAAAATGGATCGAGGCGGACAAAGGAGGCGTTTGGAGAGGCGGTGGGGAGCGGAGCTGCTCCCTGGGCTGAACTGCGCAGAAAGCGGGGGCGCCTCGCTCGCCAGCCTGATCCCCATGCAAAATTCATGGCTGCTGCTTCTGGGAGGACAGCACTCCTCCGCGCCTTCCGACGAAAACAGCTATCTGGGGAATAACACAGTGCGACCCCCTCCCCTCACTGCCCTGTGATGCTTGGGGGTGTTTGGTCCCCCAGCCCGGCAGCGGTGCTGGGCCAGCTCGCTGAATGGAGCGGTCCTGAGCGCCTTGCTGAGCTGCAGAGGTGCCCCGTGTCTCTGCCCAGCGCTCACACACCACTCTGCTGCTTTTCCTGCCCAAATTGCCCACCTGTGGGTACCCCGGGACAAATTGCTGCAATCCCCGTGCCCTCTGATTAGGAGACGCCTGCAGTGCAACAGGAGGAGCAAGGCCCGGATTTTGCTAATAACAACCCGAGACATATTAGACTGAAATATATCTGTTTGTTTAATAAAAATGTAGGAATAATGTTTTAGGACAGGTCAAATGCAATTAAAGTGTTTACTTGCTCCGGGTCTGGGGGACATTCCCGTGTAATCAGATTATGGCGATTCCCCGTCAGGGCCAGTTTTGATCCTGAGCTACTTGTCAGGGTCCCTTTACCTTCACAATAGAGGGGGTACAGGCCCAAAACACAATCAAGCGAATACAATAAAAAAACAAGAGAGACTTCTGCTGGAATTATAAACAGCAGCGATTGCCGTGATTTCGCCGTAATCAAGGCCAGGCAGGGCCCCGTCGGTTGCTATTATCTCTCCCACTAATCCCCAATGTGTTTCCTATTTGTGCTGCTCGGTCTCCACGTGGTGCCGGGGCGAGCCCCATGCGGGGGCCGGGCAGCAGCAGCCCCGAGTCCCCCATCCCGCTCCTTGTCGCGCCGATGTCTGTTTGGCCAAAGCGCGGCCCGGCAGTTTTAGTGCTCGTTGTTGGCAGTGAGCTGTTCCTGCCCCCAAAAAGCTGCAGCTCACCCCTCCGGCAGCAGCAGCAGTGCTGAGGGCAGCGGGTGAGCTGGCACAAGCCGGTGCCGACCCTTACCCGGGCACAGGGCCGGGCCCTGCCCTGCGGCGTGGCAGCGCTGCGCCTCCAGAGCAGCTGAGGATGAGGCCAATGGCTCCGGAAGGAAAGCCTGTGAAAACAGGAGGTGGCTGGGAAGGTGAAGCAGCTCTCCTGCCCCTTTGTTCACGGCAGGGCAGGCAAGCAGTGGTGTAGCAATGCCTGTGCAGGCAGGGACAGCCCCAAAATGCTGATGATCAGACCTGGCCACCCTGGCAATGGGAAGGTTAATGCAGGTGGGAGGAAGGAAGGGGAAGGAATGGTTGAGGGGCATGAAGTGCGGCGAAGAATCTCCTTCACAAAGCCCACAGGGGGGATTACAGCATCCCAGCTCGGAGCAGAGACCTGCTTGTGTTACTGTCTGGAGCAACTGGTCTGAAAGGTCTCTGCACATCTCAGCGGAGCTCCAGATGGATGCAGGCTGGTGTTTATTTGACGCATGGTTTTTGGCTGTCTGCTAGCCAGCAGTGCCAGGTTAACAGCCCATTTCTCAGCTCTTAAGTAATCCAAACAGCTGTCACTTTGCTGATGGGCTGAGCATCCCACGCAGCCCTTACATCCCATAGCTCCTGACTCAAGGTGAGCCGGGGCAGGCACCAACCTCCCCTTGCCTCCCCGTGTCCTGGGAGTGGCCCTGCGGAGGACAGGGGTTGTTTCCCATCTCTCAGGACACCTCCTCTGCTGGTAGCGTTGCTGACAATCCCCCCGTTTGGCTAAATGTGGGCTGCCCCTGCGAGCTGAGCTCAGCGAGTGCCAGGCAGCGCCCTGCTCGCCGTCGTGCTGCGGTGAATCCCAGTGAGCTGCGCTCCGAGGCACCCTGATTTACACCTGAGGGTAGATTGCAAGCTGTCCTCTCAAAGCAGTGCCTTTCCAGCTCAGCAGCTCACAGCTTTCTTTCAAATGGTGGGATGCAATGTCCCAGACGAGCATTTCTCCGTGTATTTTAGCACCTGGCTCGAAGCAGCAGGTTTACCCCAGGGGCTGCGTGCAGGAGATGCGCTGCTCCTTAGCCGCGCTCGGGAAGCATGCGGTAAGAGCTCACCAGCCCGCGTGCCTGCAGTTTAATTAGCTGTACCAACCGAAGCCTGAGAGGAAAAATCTGCGAGGCTGTAGCTGAATTTAAACTTTAATCTGCTCGGTCCAGCTCTGCTTCTTGTTGTGCACCAGGAGAGCCGCTTCTAGAAAGCAGGAGCCATGCTGGAGGCAGCGGCTGGGCCCAAGCACTTCTGCACGCCAGCCCTGCTTCTCTGCCTCTCGCCATTGCAATTATTTTTATACACCCTGCATGTTTTATTAGGCAATCAAAGTAGCCGGTACTTTTATGGGACACTGATTCATCGAGCTCAGGTACAATATTGCTCCAAGACTCGCTTCCCCTCTCCTAGCAGGGAACTGAGCCAGCAGGGCAGGAGAGGCCCCAGAGCCTGGTCAGGGCTGGGGATGAAAACTGTGCTGACATCCAATTATTTGGTTCCGGTGACTTAGAAAACGATGGGCCATCACATGCAGCCTGTGTAGGTGGGTGTTACTTCCCAACAAAGGAGGACAAGCACCAGGCTCCTTGCCGAGCCCGTTTGCACAAGTCAGAGCAGGAGGCAGCCGTACATGCCACAGAGCATGAACCGTGCGGCTTCCTGCGAGTGCCAGGAGAAATGATGAAACTCGGCTTCTCTGGGCAATAGCTGTGCTTGTTTTTCCTCTCCCCCTCTCCCGGTAAGGTCGGCATCACCCAGAAGGGAGAGGTCTTTCAATCTGGGAAAGACTCTGTTTCCACTCACCTTCTCTTCATGGCACAGCCAAACCTCTGGTGGCCTCTGCCCAGTGCCCCTGAGCGTCAGGGCTGTGCTCGCCTGGCTCGGGCAGGAGCAGTTCCCATGTCCAGCCCCGCTCCTGGGCTGCTCCCCACGCACTCGCAGCTTCCTGCAGGCAGGCAGTCCAAAAAAAAAAAAAGAATCAGATAACCTGAAGTAATAGATGAATCGAAGGAAAATGTGATCTGTTCACTGGCAAACTGTGAGCAATGTCAGCGGCAGCATTCTGTGAGTAAGCTATCCATCATGGATTATTCATTCAGCTAGACTAGTTACCAGGAAAGACAGCATAAAGCTGAAAATGTTCCGCTGCCAATTATTTATTTAAGGGATGTGCTCCTCGGCAGGCTCAGAGCACTCCAGCAAATGTTTTTTCCCACTTTCCTTCGGAAAGTCCATGGCACTGCCTATCAGCAGAGAGAGAGGAAATCTGCTGGTGCTCAGCCCGCGTTCCCCTCCGTCAGGTCGCATCACCTTCATTCTGAGCTCTCCTGGTTTGGGCCCGTTCTGAGCAATGTTTCTTCCTCTTCGGTGTTTGCACCCTTCGGATATTCCTAGAGAGATATTACACCCCCATCGGTCTTTTCTGAGCCTACCTTTAGGTATTTACTGCTTTTAATCTTTCCCCATCAGCCAGTCCCTCCTGCCGCTTCATCATCTATGCTGTTCTCCAAATTCCCTCCAATTTGTCTACGTCTTTCTTGTTTATGATTCCATGATCTCATTTAGCATTTGATTTCTGCCAAAAATAAAATTGAGCTTGATTGTTTTCACTGATGACTGAAGGAGACATGAATTGTTGCTTGGAAAACAGTCCTTGAGACAGCAATATATGAAAGGGAAAAAATAAAGGCAGCTCCATCAGGCAGACAAACACACAGATAATATCACGTAGGCCAGCTTTGGCTAGATTGAATCTCAGAAGTGCGGCTGGTACGTGATGACAGTAATAGCCACCACTATTAGAGTGTTTAGCTTTTAAACAGAAATGTGAGTTATAACTCAGGCCCCAGCATAAATCACAGGGCCATGAAAATCTTACAAATGCATGCCCGCGCAATAAGCCGATGTGAAATTCCACGTCTTTGGTGCAAGTAGCACAATTGCGACTTCCTCTGTATAGGAAAATGTGTGTGCTCAAGTCAGATCCAGCAATTTGGCTCCAGACACGTCACCGAGACCTTTGGCTCGGAGTTATAATCTTTTTGGGAAAGGAACGTTTGAATTGCCACGCGGCTGGGGAAGGAAGTGGCAAGGGCAGAGCCAGGCTGCGGAGCTGCCTTAACCCGGCGCCGAGCACCCGGCCCGGCCGCCCCAGGACAACCCCTCTGAGGACGGCACCACACCGCCTGTGTGCACCACAGGGCTGCCCACGGTGCTCGCCCCACAGTCCCCGGGTCCTAGGTGTGAACGGGCCCGCACGTGGGGCAGGAGCTCGGGGCTGCTTTCCCCTGGGAAGAATCCCCCTTCCAGTGAGACCCCGCGAGGAGTGTGCTGTGTCTCAGGGGGATTTCCATTTAAATGCTCTTTGGCAAAATGCCCGTAGAAAGCTGCTGACGCCTCGTGGAAAGCTTTGACAAACATGCTAATTAATTAGAAACAATGCAGCATCTCTATCGGATCGCGAAGCCCCCATGTTTCCCTCCCTCGTGTTCCTGGCACCACCAGAGGCATTTGCATGACAAGAGGGCAGCTTTGTTCCTGGGGCTCTGGTCCCTTCCTGCTGCTTATCCCTCCACCTGAAGCCAGGTCCTGGTGCGGGACACCCTGGGCATCCTCACATAAGTGTCACCCCCAGGACCGGGACCAATTAGGGACAGGGAGTTCATTAGCGCTGGTCCTGTGCACTGCATGAGCTGCAGTAGTGCTGCAATGCTCCCGTCGAGTCCAGCTGTCCTGGGTGCTGGGCAGGTATGAAATTACTGTAAAACACGGTCCTTGCTCCTGCAAACTCAGTTTTACATCAGGCTCCCCCCAGAGATGGAGTGGTAGGGCAGGTACCCGGTTATTCGTCGTTGCTGCTGGGGCTCCCAGCAACCCCCCAGCTGTATGGACACGTCCCAGCCTGACCGTGACCGCCATAAAACCCCGTGGCATCTCCTGGGGCTTTGTTGTGATTTGGGTCATTTTGCTGCTGTGAAGTGTAGGACAGGAGGGACACAGTGGGAGCGCGTCACTTCCCGCAGGTGCCAGCGACCTTCTGGATGGTCACGAAATATCCCTGAGCTTCCCCAGCAGGCAGTAAAAGATGCTGAAGAAGCCAAAGAGCAGCTGTCTGCTCCTCAGATGGTCCTGCAAGGACTAATGAACTCTCCTGGAGAGTGGGAGCAGGGAGGGACCCTGCTATTAAACACAGCAGCTCAGGATGGCTCTGCCCAGCCATGCCTCGGCTCCCCGCGTGCCCGTGGAAGAGCCTTCATCCCGCAGCTTCTGCTGCCACTTGGCTCTCTGCTTGAAACCTCAATAATTCATCGGGACAGGGATCCATGGAGAAGTGGTGGGTTTGCGCAGGGGCTGCTGGAAATGTTCCCATTGCTCAGGGGTACAGCGACAAAGTGATGAAAGAGGGACGTGATAAAGGGGAAAAGCATCGCGGCTGAGCCACACTGCTGGGATTTGGAGCGTTCCCACCCGGCGAGGGGAAAGCAAGCAAACAAACACAGTAACTACAAGTCGACAACAAGCGGAGGGGTAGCAGCAGCCGCAGTCCCAAGCTGGTATCAATCAACCAGCCCTGGCAGGAGCATCCCCGCTGCAGGTGCAGCGATGTGCGTGTCTGCCCGTGGGGTGTGGGGATGTGCCCGAGACGCTTGGTGCTGGGTCAGGAGAGGCTTTAACAGGAGACAACCCGTAGACGCTCACTTCCCCAAACCTCGATTCCTCCTTTTTCCTAGACAGGCAAGACCGATGTGGCTCTTTGCATTGCTTTGCATCTGAACAAGGGATTAAATGTCCACAGTGACTCAATGCACACTGGAACACTTCCAGAAAGTCAGCAAATTTGCACTCCCTCTCCCTTTAAATGCTTTGGCTTCCTGCAGGAAAATGAAATCCATTAACAAGTTCCACCCCTGCTCCGAATTCAAGGCTAGAACTGTCAATGCTTAGGAACGAGCTAAATGGAGGGATTTCCATAACAATCAACAGCTACAGCATTAATCTATAGTCATATTAACCTGGGATGACAAGGACACGTCTGTCTGTTCTCTCTAATGTAATCTACCATTATACTCGGACTCCATTGAAGTCTGCTTTGTAGCATGCATTTGGCTGTGATCAGCTAATCTCTCTGGCTTTAAGCACAGCTTAGAAAAGGGAGCGAGGGAGACAGACAGAACAAAGTGATTAATATGCATGCGTGTGTGCTTAGCATGTGTCTGCCCCTAATGTATGTGCGAGCATGTGCTCTCGCAGCAGCCGCTCGGGGCGGTGTGCCCGCGCCGTGCTGCACGGGGCCCTGTGCTCGGCGGCGAGGTGTCTGCTCCTCAGGCAAGGGGGGATGGAAGGGGGCAGACACGGGTGGAAGGGGGCAGACACGGGTGGAAGGGGGCAGACACGGCTGATGGGCCGCCCCTTGGGCACTTCACAACACCATCCACAGGGATGGGCAGCCCCGCCTGCCCCTTCGCTTTCTCTCAGCTTTCTTTGTTAATATTCCTGGAGAAGCACCTTCTCTGAGCCTGCAGGGTGTCCTGAGCCTGCTTCTGGATTAAGAGGTGATTACAGAGCGGCAGTGGCTCACACCAAGACGCCCCGCACCAGGTGGGCTCATGAGGTCAATTACATTCCCAGCGCTGCTTCCAGACAGCTCGGACGGTGCCGTGATACCAGCTCCCACCTTCTGCCAGGAGCCCATTCCCAGGCGGGGTTAGAGCCTCTGCTGCTGCTGTGGTGCAGGCAGCGATCTGCTTGCTTTGCCACTGGTTCTTAATCTTTGGAGAAGTTCGTTGGGAAGGGCAAACCAGCTGGGGGGAAGGACTCAGAGGAGATAAGCATTGGAAAAGGCGCTCCTCCACGTCCAGCACAGAAGTAACCAGGAGGTCCGGTGCCCTCGTGCCCAGCTCCCTGCCTTCAGAACTCATCTTCCTCCACCTCTGCCCCTGCTCAAGCTTTTCCCATCGGGGCCAGGCTTTCTGTTTCTGTTCTGTCACTTTGGACAAGGGGGTGGAAATTGGAAACTCTGATTCACTGGGATCTTTGCACAGAAACTTTACACGCTGGAACAATTAATTATCCATTAAAACCTTTGTCTGTGTGTATCTTATTGTTCCAGCCTCTTATTGAAGCCACTCAGCGAAACCGTCGGTCTGCCAGCATTCGAGTGTGGTTAATCAACTAACAAGCTTATAAATACAATGGATGCGGCAACGCTTTGCTCTCCGAGGGCTGTGTTGCCGGAGGGTCTCAAGCCACTTCAGGACACGTCAGCTTAGCTCTGGTTCTCACCACGGCTGCGGGAGCCGAGGTGCGATGTTCGGGGCGCGCGGCACAGATGCTTTGTGCCCGGCCCTGAAATCCCCACCCGGGGCTCGGGATCCGTGTCTCAGACTCCAGTCCCACCTCTTGCTGCCCTAGGAGGAGCAGTTCTCTTGCAAGACCTGCCCTAGCATGGGGCACCTTCCCAGCTCCAGCAGCTGGCGGAGGCCGACTGGTTGTACTGGTCCCACTGGGCAGAGCGGGGCTGCGGCCTGCCTGGACACGGAGCCCGCTCTGGGGCCGCGCAGTGGTGTGGGGCTGAGTCAGCGGGGCAGGGCTCTGCGGAGGAACCTGGAAGATTTCCCCATGTCTGAGGTTAGGGTGACCCTTGTGCCTTGGAAAGCGGTTCTGAGGCTGGCGGTGGGCGGTCTGGGAAAGCGGTGCTCTGAGGGAAGCAGGTGGAAGCTGAGATCGTTAAGGAGATGTTTAATGATAGAAGATGTCTCTCCGTTGTATTTAGGCTGTAATTACAGAGGCCGTAAAGGTATTTATTTCCTGGCAATTAATGGCAGGCCAAAGAGAAAACTCTCTCATCAACGCTGTTCTAAGTTTCAATTATTTTTTTCAATTATGCTTATGTTTTCTTTGCCACTTTCAGGAACTGCCCGTGGGCACTCGGCCTGCCCAGCACCCGCTGCTCCTTGCACCAGGACGGAGAAGGTCGGGAGACAAAGCCGCACGAGTCGGAGAGCTTAGGATAAGCCAGGAGGATCAGAGCAGCCAGAGAATGAAATGCTTAATTGCCAAGGTGAGTGATGGAGCCTTTATGCAACCCGCAGTCAAACTTGCAGCTTTCTGTGCAGTTCCTCATCGGCCTCGCAGTGCCGATGGCATTAGGGCCTTGCCGTGGTGTGGAGGTGGCTCCGTGTGCTCTGGGCTGGGAAGAGGCTGCGGGAGGAAGGGATCTGCTCCCATGCTTGGCACAGCAATGGCCAGGACTTCCCTGGGGGCTCAGGGCTGCCCAGGGGAGTTTTAAGCAGTGATGAATGGGAGAAACCCAGAGAGCACCCTCAGGCTTCCAAACCCACAACTTCTTCCTTGCGTTTTTGCCACAAACCTCCCAGCCTGTGCGGCAGTCAGACAGCAGCAGAGATAAGAGCATCTATCAGCTTGAAGAGGCTCAAACAGATAAGCATCTCGCCTTGAACTAGCAGATAAACATACGTGCTGGGAAGAGCACATCACCAGCGCATGGGGGCAGGCACAGCCTGGGCACGCTGATGTCTCTTTGGAGAGGTGTGCAGGGGCTGTCCCATGCAAAGGAATGGGTAAATCATCTTCCCAGACCCCAAAACAAGGGGGGAAAGCACAGCAGGGGCAGAGGCAGAAGAATCAGCATCCCCTGCACCTTCCCAGTTACTGGCCTCGGGCAGGATCAGTTCTGCAGCCTGGTGCCAAGCGAATGACCTGCCCCGGGTGCGATGCCCACCGGGAGCATCCTCAGCCTCTGTGCCAGGCACAGGGCTGGGGTGACCAAACGGAGCTGCTGGAGGCTCTGGGAGCCCCATGCAATGCTGCTGTAGGGTGCTGCTGCTGCCCTGCGAGTCACGGTGCTCCTGGGGCTCCCAGAGCCACCAGGATGGCTGCGGGCATCTCTTTTAGTCCCGCTCAAAGTGGGGGCAGAGCCCCAGGCGTCTCCAACAAGCTCCCCGCCGACTCACTGTGCTCAGCTCTGCACGGTCATACATGGCTCCGTAAAGGGGAGAGCAATACCCGCTCATCTGCAGCATGGGGGCAAGCTGGGCAGGAGGAGGAGGCACCCAGATATGTGAAATGCTCGCCGGTGGCTTTAGCCAGAGCCCAAGGTGGGCTGTCCATGGGGGAAGCAGCCCCGGCCGCAGCACGGCCACCTCCACCGACCCCGCAGCGGCTGGCAGGGATTTCTGCGCCGGAGGCAGGTTTGCAGGTCTTGCTAGCCGTATAAATGAGCAAATAAAATGAACATTAACAACTTGTGCGCAGTTATCGCAGTTTCCTGTCCCAGATAATTGCACCATTTTAAGCGCGGCAGCGTGGCAATTGTTATTTGCAATGTTTATACAGCAGAGAAGGTGAGTGGCACTGCGCAGTCAAAAATTATTGCCGGGACATAAAAATGTCTTCAGCTACTAAAGCGGTGACATTTCACTCCACGTTTGCCGTTGTGCCCCAGCCTGAGGAACAGCTCCGGGGATCTGGCCCCAGGGCGCTGGCTGTGCCCCCCTGAGGCGGGTGCACAGAGACACGAGGGGCTCGCTGGCGGAGCCTGGAACAGATTTGCTGACTCCGGGAGCATTTTGTGTCCGTGTTTCAGCTCTGTTCCTTAATGAGGGAAGAAGCACTTCTCCCCGAACTGCCCTCCCCCCATTTCCAAGCCAGGTGTAGACATGATTTATTGCATTGTTTAGTCATTATTCTCAGTTACCCAATTATGTTTTTTAAAGTTAAAAATGCAAGAACTTTGTTGTGGCTGCATCTGGGGATTCTGCAGCATCTGGAAGATGGTAAGAAGAAAAAAAAAAAACACAGAGGAAACCAAGAACAACAACACCAGCGGCTTCTTGTGCGCTACCTTTCAGCGTATCTCACCGCTGGCTCGCAGTCAGGAGATGATGGTGCTCCTCGCCTCGACCCCGCGGGTCTCCCCACGCGGCTGCCAGAAGCCGGGCTGACAGCAGCAGCAGCGAGCCTGCGAGAGCCTGGTGCATTTGGTACTGCTTAACAGAAAGCTCCTGCTATTGCGTGAAGGCGGAATAATCGCCGGGGAGCTTTCAGGACAAGACAGATAGCACTGAGCACCTCTGCTGACTCCAACACTTCCCATTGTTGACTTTCCCAGCTGTGCCACGCTTGGTCACAGCCACCGAGTTTCACCTGTGAGGACAGCTTCCTCTGAAGGCAGCAGAGCCTCCAGCTCCCATCGCGTCCCTCCGTTTGTGGAGCACAGCGCTGAAGTAGCTGGGTCCCAGAGGAGGAGGAAGATGGAAACTCGGCTCCTGGGGTGCTCAGACATCTGTGTCCTCAGGACAGCACCTTCCCCTGGGTTAACCTGCCCCGGTCAAAGTCAGGTCTCTCAGCTGTGCCAGGGCTGGAGCTGGAAGGGATTAGCAGTCTTCCTGCCACATAGCATGGGCAGAAGTCTGTGCTCTTCATTGCCATGCTGCCTGGCTGCTCTGCAAGCCAGTTCCTTTGTGCACTTGGATGACCAGGCTCCGTCACAGAGCCTGCCGTGCTGCAATAAGTGTATGGACTGAGGTCTTTGTCTCAGGTCCTGGCTGCCCAGGGAAAGCTCTCACCGATATCAGTGGCTGCTGGATCATACCTGGAGGCCTGGAAAATATTTCTGAAGATTTCTGAATCCCAAAGGCAATGCAACATCTGATCCCAGCCCCACAAAACCACCTCCTCTTCTGCCTGCCTGTGCCCAGGCTGCGGTCTGGGGGCTCTCACTGCATGTGTGTCTGATCCCCGGAGTGTGGGGGTGCCTGGAGGACCACTCACTGCCAAAGGTTTTGTTTTCTCCCATGGTAAAAACACTGGGAGCTCTGGGCAGTGGAGTTGCAGAGCAGATGAAGACAGATCCCTGAAATCTGTCCAGCTGGGAGCAGGACTCGGGTTGCACCTGACTAGCTATGGAAAGGATGTTAGCACTCAGCTCAGATCAGCGTTTCGTATTTAAGACTGATCAGAAAGAGGAAAGGATGAAACTCTCCCAGGCGTGTGTCTGGCTCCCAGGCCGACAGCACCAAGGGTGCCAAAGGTGCTGGGCCCGCACCGTGACCCGGCAGCGGTGGCTGGAGCAGCCGAAAGCCGCCCCGAGGAGCCCACAGCACACCTCTGCTGCTGCCTGCGGGCTGCCCGCACCGCCTGGCAGGCTGGGGGTCTCCGCGGCCCGCTTCTAACAGCAGCCGAATTAATTAAAGGCGATGTGAAGACGGGCTGGGGGGAGGGAGAGGGGGAGAATAATGGCCCTGATTTGCTAATGTGGGTATTTTCGCCTCCAGTCTTCGCATGTGAAGCGCTTTGCGTTCTCGCTGCTCAGGCGTTCCTCGGGTGCGTGATTATTTTTGGCTGTTTGCTGATGCGCCAATTCCTCCCTGCTGCTTTCCAGGTCAGGTCCCAGCGCACACGGGAGCTCCCAGCACCTTCCTGTGCTTCCAGCTCCCCGTCCCCATCCCCAGCTGCCCCCCAGAGCAGGGCAGGCACGGCTGGGGCTGTGCGGGGCATGGAGCCCCCTTGTTGGCAGCGCTGCCCGGCCTCGTGCTGCTTCGTGTGGCTGCAGCCGGGTGAAACATGGGCTGGGGTTTGCTGGTGTGAGCGCCCAGCTTAACGGGGTGCTGCACTTACACCTATGGGATGCAGTGGCAATGGGGCTGTGTTCAGGTCCCGTGCCCGCTCCAGCTCTCGGTGTGCTCTGCTTCCCTCGGCATCGCCCTGGTGAGCTGGAAATGTCACCCCTGCCGCTGGGAACACGTGTGCCTGCAGAGCCGAACGGAGCACCTAATTAGGATGGAAAAAAGATGTTTTTTTCCTGCCTAACCACATCATGCCCCTCGAAGTAGGCAATTGATCAGCTCTGTCGATACACGCAGAGACCAGCGACTTGGTTCACAGCCTCTTTACAATTGTAAATGGGCTAAACCTAAATAAAAGGACCCTAAATCATCTAAATTAAAGCTCTGAGGACAGTGCAGTGCCACAGTCTCATAGTAAATAGCCATAATCTCACCGCTTTTTTCGCAGCCCTGCTGCTGAATTCAGGCAGGGACCTACTTCTGCCTTCGCTCAGGGCACGGGCAGGTCTGGGGGAGCTGCAGAAATCTCCTGTAACGTTGCACACTGCGGCTGTGTTCAGGGAAGGTCTGGGTCGGTGGTGGCCACAGTGACAAGTGTGTGCGAAGCTGTGCGTTTGGTCCTGCAAGCTGCCCGGGCCACGTGGGCACGGCCTGCCTTCCCCCTTCAACCTGGTGATGCCCAACACCTTGCTCGCAGCCCCGTTTGCCATGGCACGGTGCTTCCCCTGCCTGCATGTCTGTCTGCAAAGCATTTCCCAAGCTCCAGTGAGTGCGACAGAGCTTTATTATTTATTTTTGCTTTATTTTTTTATTTGTTTCTTCTGGCAAATGTGGCCTGCTTTTGTCCGCGGAAGGGTGACCACCCTCGGACTGGTGCCCGTCTGCTCGCTCCCCACGCGGCTGCTCCCCCAGGTGGGCACGGGATCCGAGGCGTGGTGAGTCCTGCCCGGGTCCCCCGTAGGCACAGCACCAGAAGGTCTGCCCTGCCCTGGGAACCACGGCCAGCCAGCCCCTGCTGGGTTTTCGCTTCTGGCAGAGACATGAGAAATAATTTGAAGGAGCTGCAGCTCATGTCAGATGTAAATGTATTGCAAATGCAGGAGAGTTCACTTCCCTCCTCTTGCCCCTCCGAGGGAGGATCCGTACCCACTTCTGCACGTTCCTGCTGATTTTGTGAATGGCAGCAGAAACTCTGACCCCCGACCGAAAATATTCCCATCCATGCACAGCTTCCCCAGGGAACTGATGCAACCGTTCCTTACTCATTCCACAATTACCTTATTACTCCAGCACGAGCTGGAAAGTCTGTCCTTCCAGGAACGTTGGCCAATCCCATCCGCAGGGAAAGTCCTGAGGGGATTCTCAGTGTCAGGCATTTTCTCTGAATTTGGTAATTCTCTGCTAAATGGGGTTTCTTTCAGGTGCCATTTATGCAAGAACAAAAACGTTCATTATGCTGATCACTCAGATGAGAGATAAAATATTACCTAGGAAACCCGGATTTCGCAGTGACATACCATTTGTTCGAGCTCGGTGTTACAGCAGAGCAGCGGCACACGAGAAGCATGCGGGGGTCGGCAGCAGCTCTGCACCCAGTTCCTTCTGCCCCTCCCAAGTAAAAGAAGGTCCCGCACTAGGTGCCAGTTCACAAAGCAAACAATTGGAAGTGCTTCCAGCTTTGCCTGATTTTTGCTTTATTTGTAAGGCTGGGCGGAGGGCGGCTCAGGGGACGGGGCTCTGCCACTGCCCGAGAACATCCGAGGACAGGAGCGGGAGAGGAGAGGGGTTGCTCAAGGGGCTTGGGGCGGGATGGTGGGACCAAATCCAGCACAAGTAAATCAGGGCTGGCTGTCAGGGAAAACGAATCCTTCCAGTGATTCTTGCTGAGCTGAAATTGTTTCTGGCCCGAGCTGGACGCAGACCGTGCGCAGGCTGCAGTAGGGGGCGGTTTTGCAGGAGCACAGGTTGGAGCGGGGAGATGCCGTGCCCGTGCTCCTGCTGCTCCCCCAGGCAGGGGGTGGTGGAGCCCAGCAGCCCCCAGGTGGGCCATAACCCTAACATCTTCCAGGCTTCGCTGCTTGGGGTTTGGGGCTTTGGACACCGCAGCTAAGATCCAACAAGGGAAACGGGAGAGCACTGGCTGGCTTCGTGCTAACTCCGTGGGTCTGCCAGAAAGGGTACGAGATGGCTCTGACTGGGAGGAATGGGCAGACAGACACAGAAGGGGACTTTCCTTTCTTTTGCTGCTCTGAACTGGCTTTTGAAGCCCTTTGCCCTGCTCAGATGATTGCAACAGAGCAGCCCGAGGGATGGCCAAGCTCTCCTGTATCAGCACGGGCCGAGCCCAGGGAGCTGCAGACTTCTCCAGCTTTCCCTGGGCCTGCTCCCTGCCCCTCCTTTTTTGAGGAAAAAGAGATGGGTGAAAGGAGAAATGATTTAAAATAATAATAATAATAAAAGACGGCCAAATGAGGTGGGGGGAACATACAAGCCAGTCACTTGTTAGGAGAAATCCAGAATAAATGGGACGCCGTCCAGCGCTCTCCAACCAGCACTGTGACCTAATTTCCCGTCGCAGCGACGTGCCGCCCCCCTGCCCGCCCAGCACACGGCCGTGGGGCACCCCGCGAGCAGGGTGGTGAGGGATGGGGGAGCATGGCCCCGCGGGGCAACACAGCGACACACCAGAAAGAAAGGCTGGAGCCGTGCCCAGGCCTGCATGGAGAGCAGAGGGGAAGGGGCGGCCGGGAGCTGCAGGTGAACGGCTTCTGCTGCTGGGGTGCAGAGGGGGGCGAGGAGGCGGCGATGTCCCCGTCCCTCAGGCTGCTCCTTCCCGGCTTCTGAATCCTGGGGCTGAGGGACCTGTCCCGGCCCCGGCACCGACCGGCCAGAGGGGGTCTGGCAAAGGGCTCTGCGCAGGGACGGCCCGCCGAGTGGCTGAGATTTATTTCTCTTAAGAACAAAAAGTGCAAATAATAATTGTGTTGCATTGTGCAAATAGCAGAACAAACAAAATCCTCGACTTGATAGGAGTACGGCTTGTTGTAACCGGGAAAAAAAAATGATCAAAAACATGTCACACAGGAAAAAGGGTTTCCATTCACAAAGAAATCATTATGGTTAATTTAATTCATTGTAGCATTTAATATAGAAAAGCTTTTCTACAGAGACTGGGAAAAAAGCCAACATTTATATATAAATGGGTTTTATTTTAAAAGCTAATGCAGTGGGCAGGATGCTTCAGGGTTATTTTCTCTCCCTCTTTCTTTCAGTGCATATGCAAAGCTGGTATTGTATCCAAAAAACAAGGAATTTGCTGCTATCTAAAGTTTACAAATTGCTTTTTTTCAAAAGCACAATTTCATATTCCTTAGAAATGTAAATGACGGGGTTTTTATCTCCTCGCTTTCCTTTCTTTCCGTTTTTTTTTTTTAAAGTTACTTATATTAGTATCCAAGGCACTGATTTGCAGAATGGGCTTTAAATATCCTCCCACTGTAATCAGCGCAGACATCGGCTGCCATTCATGTGCACGCGTGACAGCCCCGGCTCTTCAAACGCGAAGCATTTTCGGAAATGGCTGGAACGCAGCTAACCTGGGCGCGCTCCTGCCGCGCCGGAGAAGGGCGTTCGCCATCGGAGGGTTCTAACAAGAATCAGCTGTATTTGTGCGTGGGACAGATGGTTAGTGAATAACCGGTCTGATCAAATACCTTCAGCCATAAAATTACAGGGGAAGGAAACATATGGTATTACCCACTTGTGCCTTACTGTGGGCCGGACGGGCAGCTGCCTCCAGCCCTGCGCTCAGGCATGTGCTGCGGCTCCCGCGTGAGCCCTGCCTTCGGTTTGCACGCAGAAAACGGGGGCAGTGCTGGGAGCTGGGCTCGGGTTCGGCTCCATCCGTCCATTGCATGTCAGCAGAGCTCCTCCGCTGCCCTGCGCCGTCCCCAGGACCCAGTCCCCGCGGCTGCAGAGCTGCAGTCCCAGCCTGGGTTAATGTCGTTTAATTCCCTCTTCCTGGCTCATTCCTGGGTGCAGACCCGTTCTCCCTGGGCTGTGCTGGCACCCCATTCCAAGGCTTTTCCCAGTCTAACCTGACTTTCCTTTGCTGCCACCCAAGCCCATTATTTACAGGTCCGTGGTGGGTAGGACCATCTACTCCCTCTCTTTTTCAGCCCCATTTTATGTATTTAAAGACCGTTGTCTCAGACCTCTCCAGACTAAACAGACCCAAATCCTTCAGCACCAATCGCGTGTGACTCCTGCTGCTTCCTCCTTGACATTTTCTGCATCCTCCTCACCCCAGCAGCAACTGGCACAGGCGGACACAGCCCTTACATGTCCTGCATCCCCTGCCAGGCCAGGATCCCCTTTGGACCTCTATTTTCCTCCCCTTCCTCTAATATATTGTCTTAGGGAAAGTCGAACTGCCCACAAATATCAACAAACGCCGCCACTTCCCATCTGTGAAGCAGGGAGAATTATCCCGCTGAGGAAGGAGCTCAGCAGAAAACCAAGCAGGAGCAAGGTGAAACAACTTGACCAAGGTCACCCAGAAGTGGGGAGTGCCAGCTCCTAAAAACCCACGCTTTAATATATACCTCTAATCATCCCCGTGCAGGAATAGCTATTTCCTTTGTAAAATGCCAACTGCTATTAAATCTCTCCCCGGACTTCTTAGCCCTGAAATTGCATACGTTACCCTCTGCTGGTGCTTGGGGCTTTGTTCTGGTTGTATCAGCTGGCAAGACAATTCTCCTCATTTGGCAGCATTTGCATAAAACCAGCGCTGATTGCTGATGAGCCCGGTCTCCGCTGCGACTCCGACGCGAGCACCTGTTCTTCAGGCCCGGGCTTGTTTCTGCCGCAATCAAAGGGAGCTTGGCCATTAACTTCAAAGCAGGCAGGATAGGGCCCTCTATCAAAGCAAACAAAATGCAAACTTTGGAAAGCGTGCTGCAACCACTACGTTTTTTACCCAGATCCCTGATTTATTACCCCCAAAGTCTGCAATTGCTCAGGACCAGAGTTCCTGTTCAGACCCATACTTCTCTGTGCCAGTAGCTTTGGCTTTTTCGGGAAGAAAGCTTTCTCACTGGGTTATGCAAATACTCCGTGCATTGTCGTTCTGTGTTTGCGTTTTCACCTTCCCTCTGGTTTGATTAATATACCCTCTCCCCCCGTGCTTGCTCTAATATGTTTGTTTTAGGGATGGGCAAATGAGCTGGGAATAAGAAAAATGAAATTGAACCTTCACCCAAAACTTGAAGTGGGTGGTTTGGAAAAAAAAAAAAAGCACAACAGAATGAATAAGTCTTTGAACCACACAAATAGTTCCCTTGTTGGTGCAGGAGAGACAGTCTGGGCCCCAAAATGATGAAATGCCGTGTCCGTCGCTGTTTCCAGAAGCACTCCAGCGGGCTCACCGCAGCTACGGAGCCCACAGCAGACGGGGATCGGGCCCATGGAGCTGGGGCTCCGGGACCATGGCCCCTGGCAAATGCGGCCCGGGCCCAGGGGGAGGCCGCAGGAGGCTGCTGCGTGTCCTGGGGGTGCTCAGTGCCCAGCGCCGCTGGATGTGCGCGCCCCAGCGCCTGGCCGCTCGCCAGATCGCCGGTCACATCTCCCGCTTGAAATCGCTCTGTGATTTGTTTGGAAGAACCTGTCAGAGGCTGGCAGGTTTCCCACAGCTGATGAAAGGAGCTAAGGATGTCTGAGAGCCTCACAAGGTGATACAGCCATTAAGGCATCATGACAGACTCAGCACAGAGGCACTAAAAACACGGCGAGATTGGCAGCTCCAGCGCCTGAAACTAAACAAGGAATGCAAAATAAACCGAAGGGTGTGCGACGGGGTGTGTGAGCATGCACGTGTGTGTGCGTGTGCACGCTCGGGAAGTCAGCATCCTTCTCTTCTCACTTCCCTTGACAGCTCTGGACTTAAAGTAAGATGTAAGCAAACAGAGAGGGTGCAAGCTGTCGTTGGGAGCCCCGCTCATGAATTATAAAGGGCCATTCACGGGCGCGCTCTGCTTCTCTTTAAAATGCGTTTTGCACCGCTGAAAGGCAGGCTGGCAGTGGGCGGGTGGGAGCCCTGCTTACCCTCGGCACACGCAGGGGCTGCGGACGCCCTCCTGCAGCAGTGCCCAGCTCGGCTCCGCTGGGCGCGAGGTGCAGGGGACACGGCACGGGGAGCAGCCTGCCCGGCCCTGTGGCACGGCAGCAGAGACAGCAGGAGGCCTGGGGGAATCTGGTGCTGCTCAGCACCAGCATCCCCAATGAGGTGCTACGGCAGTGGCTTGGCAATGAAGTTGTTCCTATTTGTTTAAGGAGATAAATCAGTTCATTTGCTTTGCGTTCCGGCTTCCCAGCCCTGAGAGAGCGCACTTGGTATTTCAGCTTTTATCTCTGCTTTCTCAGCCTAAATGCTTCCTGGGGGTGGAAAGAGAGAAGTGGAGCCTATCTGGGCATCTTTCATCTCCTGGGGAGCGACACGTCTCCGAAACACTCCAGGGGTGCTGAGCACTGAGCTCGCCTTTCTGTGCCCACGCTGGCAGCCGGCTGTGCCCAGAGCCACGGGGCTCCATGCCGGGCCGGGGGCCAGGCAGGGCCTCCTGCCACCTGTCCCATGGGGATGGGCACACAGGGCACCGAGAGCTTGGGCAGACCCAGCCCTGCAGTGCCCTTGTTCCTTGGAGCACCTCGTCCTACCTCCGCAGCGCAGTCCTTGCCGAGCTGACACCCCTGTGAACGCCCCCGGCCCCCCGCCCGCCTGACGGGGCTCCTTTCAATTTCACTGAGTGCTGCCTCACCGGTGAGTTAGATGAAAAGTGAAGTGAAACCCGACTGACATCCTCAGCCTCATTTATCTTTCATGCTCACACCGCAATGGCTTTCACAATTTCTCCCTTCCACTTTTAACCCTTGTGCACCCGCACACGGCCCCGGTGCTCCGCTCCCCTGCACTGCCAGAAGTGCTGCCGGGCTGGGGATTCACCCGCGGGTTTAGAGCTCCTGAAGGGGAGGAAATCCTGCCTCCACCGAGCAAACCGACCTGCTGCTCTCACCAGGCTTTTGCTGCTCAACTGGGTTGTGAAAGCAGACCCTGCTTGTTGGGGTTGGAATAAAGCGTGATCCTCGCCTTGTGCGGGGTACTGCTGGTAGCACGGGTCCTGGGTTCAGAGCATCTCACGTGAGAGCAGCACCACACACCAGGCCCCGGTTCTGATAAAATGGTTTGAGATGTTTCCTGAGCATCCTGCCAAGTGGCTGCCTTGTGTAGGTGAAGCCAACCAGGAACTGCAGGGCAAACCCATGAGAGTGATGCAGAGGAGAGGAGCTCCCGGGCAGGACAGGGAAGGAAGGGGTCCCCATCCCCATCCTTGTCCGCACCCCATTTTTTCCCCATCCCCGTCCTGCTCCCACCGCCCCAGCTGGCCCCACTTCCTGCAGCCTGTCCCGGGGCTGCCAACAACTGGGGAACCGCAGGGCTAAGTACCACTGTGTGCAAAGAGGAAGCATTATCTAAACTCGCCTGCCCCCCGCCCCCAGCCATAATTAATAAACTCAAAGGAAATTAAACCACAAGTAGAAAAAAATCCAAACAGCAACCCAACCCAACCCAAAGTGCTTCACGTGAGGCTTGAGGGGAGCAGGCACCGGCAGCCTGGAGAGACCATCAGAGGTAATTGCAGTCACAGGGCGAGAGGCTAAAACAGCATGAAATGAATCAGTTTAACAGATATTAAATTTGCAAGCCCCGGGCGACAGGACTCCGTTCAGTTTATTTGCATTAATCAGGTCAGGGGAGTAACCTTGGTTTTTTCTTGCAGGAGATATCATCAGCCTTTATTTGTTTCTCATGTGAAAGTATCACAACGGATAAACACAACCTGGGCGAGGGCTGTGAAGTCCGAGCCACCGGGCAGCCCAGCCCAGCTCCTGCCTGAGCGGCCCCGGCTCGCAGGGCGGGCGGCCACAGAGGGCTCCCAGGCGCCAGCTCCAGACCTGGCCCTGGACGTGGCCACCCTCCTCCTCTTCCCAGATCCTCTAATTGATGCTCTCCCCTGGCAGAAAGTTTTCCAGGGGCAGGCAGGGGGCTTGGCTCTGCCCCCCAACACGTGTTCATCTAGAAGTGCGCAGGTCTGTGTTATGCATAAGTGTGTACGCGTGCGTGTGCTGCCTGGGCACGCAGGGGAATTATATCTGATAGCATCTGAGACCTTTCAGTCATTCTCAGGAATATGCGAGGCGTAAATTTAGCTCCGTGTGTGTGTGTAGGTGTGTCAGGGAGGCAGCGGCGTGCCGTGTGTGAGCCTCCGTGCCTGCACCCCCAGCTTCACACGCCAATACGAAGGTGACATCTGCCCTGAGGGTGTGTCTGAAGAAATAAGAATATCATTTTCTGAGTGATACGGGTTTGGGAGTCGTAAAGAGGAACTGAGGGGCCTGGCATGCGGATCCTCCAGCGAGGATCACGCTGCTCGTCAGGCTGATGTGCTGCTAGCCACTGCTGCTCCCTCCTCAATGTCACAGAACAAATAGTTGTCTCTCTCCAAAAAAAAGGAAAAAAAATAATCAAAACCCCCCAAAATATTCATTCTTAGAGATGCAACAAAGAAGGCTCCAAGCACTTAATCTAGTTTGCCATTGCTGTGAGCTGTAAGACCAGACATTGCCTCCCCAGTTTGACCATGAGCTTCCCTGGTTGCAGCGACCTGCATCCGTCTGGCGATCTGAACTTCCCCGCAATGTTTCACAGCACCGCACGCAGCTGAGCTCCTGCTCACGGGCTGCCACCGCTGCCCTGCAAAGATGTGAGCGCCCAGCCCAAGTGTGCCTGGGCACACGGAGCCCTGTGCTCCGTGACCTGCCGGTGACACGGCGAGGTGCGTCTGGAGGTCCTGCGCAGTGCCCAGGGCACTGACTCGGCACTCAGGTGAGAAATGCCTCAGGGGAGCTGAGCAAGGTGCCCGCAGACACAGATGATGGATGAGCAGGGTTTGGAGTTGAACGGAAAACCCTGCAAGAGCCCGTGTCCTTCAGGGCATGGGAAGAACCCTCCTGACCTTACAAGCTGCGTACGAAAATCCCCGTCTGGTCAACCACAAGCTTTCCACACGCCTCTGACAGGGCAGGAGGGGGAAGCTGTGGGAAGGGTTGCAGGGGAGCCAGCAGCGCCCACAGGACCCGGCCGGAGCCGGGGTGGCCGGGCACTGCAGCCGGTGCCGGGGGCAGGATGTAGCCCCTGCAGTGCACAAATGCCCAGGGGTTCGGTGATTCAGCCTGGGGACTGGCTCAGAAAGGAATTTGCATGACGCTCTTGCAGATGGATCACTCCTGCAAAGTCTTATTTAAATCCAAACAAGCAAAACAGCCCTCCCTGCTCAGGGCTGGCAGCGCTTATTTATCACCTACGAAATGCATACATTTGGGACGTATGTGTATGCATGTCTCTGCGTGGGGGCGGGGGGAGAAAGGCATCTTCTGAAAGAGAAGCTGGGCTCTGCAGAACGGGAGGGCTTGGCATGGGCCACACAAGTGGACAAAGCCCGTAGCTGTGGTGGTGCCAGTCCCAGAACCAACACTTGAAATGGTTCATGAAGTGGGGAGATGGCACGGCTGGTGTATACATGGGGAAGGAACTGAAATGCACAAACGAGAAAGCTGTCCTCAAAGCAGACCGTGAGTCATGTTAAATGGAAGCAGACAAAAAACAGTTTTGACTGCTAGTCCCCTTCTCTAGGCACTGAACTCCACTTTTAGTCTGGGTTCCCATGAAAAGAGGGCTTAGGCAATCACGCTGTCTGCCTTGATATCATCTATGGCCTCCCACCCTGTTCCTTTCCCCAGCAATTTGGGAAGCTATTGGCCAATCCCAAAAAAATGATGACAGAACTCAGGACTGCAGGAAATCAGTCTTTGTCAGCTCCAGTGGACTTAAATATTTCCTTTCAGCGCCGGGTGTGCCATTTCAAATGGGGGAAGCCAAAACATCACCTCGGTAGCTGGGCTGATGCGTACCAGCATCACAGATACTGAGATCTTTTCTTTTCTTTTCTTTTCTTTTCTTTTCTTTTCTTTTCTTTTCTTTTCTTTTCTTTTCTTTTCTTTCTTTTCTTTTCTTTTTTGTTTCTCTTTCTTTCTTTTCAATTTATTTTTTTTAACATAAATTACAGAAACTGCGTTTATGCAGTTATCAAGGACTCTGATGCTCTGTACAGCTGACATGTTCGACTCAGTGGGCTTTACATTATGAGGAGAACCTAATCTCACCAATGTCTTCCAGAGGAGAGCACAACCCACGGCAAGGTGAAGGCAAACACAGTCTGTGCCCGTCCTCCCTCCTGCTGCCCGGCCCCCTGACGGTGCAGGAGCTTTTCCTAACGTGCCGTCTTGCTTCTCGACGCCCTTCCCCGGCTGCCGCAGAGCTGCAGCCTCCCCTTGCCTCGACCTCTCCTCCCCGCAGCTCCGGGAGCGTCCTGGCCCTGGGAGCCTCGGTCCGGCGCTCAGCCGATGCCAGGCCGCCTGCCCCCCGCTGCCGCGGCAGCTGCTCCTCAGCCGTGCCTCCGGAGTGCCACGGAGGGCGTTCGGGTTTCCTGCCCACACTCCTCGCACCAGCACACTCCGAGCGATGAGCGGGGAGAAAGAGGATGAGCGCGGCCACCCCGGGACTAAATATCAAAGAACAAAGTGGTTTGAATCCGATCCATAGCAGCAAAGACAAGAAAGTGGTCAGACAGGCAAGCTCAGACCGAGATGATGACTGTTCCTGCTTAGATGTAGAGGTTAGGGATATGGTTTAGGGGATGATTTGTTAGTGTTAGGTCAGAGGTTGGACTCGGTGATTTTGTACATCTCTTCCAACCTAGACTTTCTGTGATTCTGTGATTCTGATTCCACGTCCGAGGGTTGCTCTAAGTCAGCACCGGAGCCATGCACGGGCCCGGAGCTCTGTGCCGCCCGGCACAGCCCCACGGCCAGCAGGGGCCACGCGGCGCCTCCCGCTCCCGGCACGGGCGACCTGGCAAATTCCTGCAGCTGCTGCAGCTCGGGCAGGCTGCGCTCCCCTTCCAGCCACTAAATAAATAACGCGGAGGGGCCTGCCGGGTAGGGGCTGGCTGCTCCGCTCCGGCCCGCAGCCTGCTGCCTGCTGCCGAGACGAAAGCCATCTTCCAGCCGGTGATTTAACATTCCAAGGGAGCAGATTAATGCCTGCAAACTTCTCAGTGGAAGCATTCAAACGCTAATTGGTAGTTGCAAGTAATTAAAGTAATTTACTCAGATTATAAAGAAATTTCTTAACAGTGATTAAGCAACTCTGGGACGTGTGTAGTTGTTTGTAATCACTCCCCCAGGGGGATTAAAGCTCTTGGCTGCATGTAATATGTCTTGTAACACCCTATGGGTCCTGTTGGCTCATGATAGCAACGAACAGCTTGTTGGAAGAGATATAAATCAGGTCTGCACGCACACAAAGTACATCGCGCGGGGAACAGCTCTCTCTTTCATGGCCCGGGCCTGGGGAGCACCAGCCGGCAGGGAGGCAGACATCCCATCAGCTGCGGTTTGCTCCGCAGACGGGGCCGTGTCATCCAGTCCTCAGCACCGGCGCGGGGAGAGGCAGAGCCGAGGGCAGGGTGGCGGGCAGAAAGGGCTGCTGGCACGGAGACAGGCTCCGAGGAGAGCTGTGGTCACTTCTGCTCGCTGGTTTCCATCGGCCGACCCATAAAACAGGAATAAATCCACTAAAGCTGTTGGTTAAGTGCTCTGAAAGCAGCAGAGGAAACGTGCCAGATAGCTGTTAAATTGATATCTAGCAGATTGTACTTAGCCAGTACTAATCAGTAGATTATCATTCGGCTCATTTTGTGTCCCCGCTATCCTGGCCAAGCCCTTCCTGACTTTTCGCAGTCTTGGTTTGGGCCCACGAAGCCCATTCCTGCTCTGAGGCACCAGGAGGAGGGAGGCTGCTTTACTCAGCTGGGACGGCAGGATTTTCCTGCCCACATCCCGGACCCTGGTAACACGTTAGGCGGTGATGTCTTCCCCTTCCAGCCCAGAAATGTGCATGCAGGCTTAGCCAGGCTCAGCAGGGTGACTTCATGGAGAAATATCCCGGGTCTGAAGTGCTTCCCACTGGCTGGAAGACACATGTTATACGAGGAGAGAATATCTGGGGTTATATATCACACATCCCACCCCATGTCTTGGTGCCTCCAGGGCGCTGGGTGACCACTGTGGCACCTGGCCATCAGCTGGAGGTGTCCCTGAAGGAGCAGAGCGCTCCCAGCTCTGTGATCAGGGTCTGTGACCCCCGGGAATCCGTCAATTGCTAGGGAAGCCTTCTGAATTACAACGCTCTGCCCTCACGAGCCAGTGGCTGGATTCGAACTCTTCTTCAGTTTATTTTTAGAGGGGTTTGTGTGTGTGCTTCTATGCTGGGAATAGAGAATGGCGGGTACTGCACGAGATCTGACTGGAGACGGACGCAGGTTTACCTGTGCAGACAAAAGTGGAGTGAACTGGGAGCACGTGTCCTGCAGTTACTTTGGCACTTCACTTGGGTGTTTGCTTTCTGCAATTTTTTGGCCAAACAAAACCAATTGTTCATTTTTTTCCTCTCTCTCTAAAGGCAACATAGAAAGGACAGAGCGAATTCACGTTTTGTTTGTTTGCTGTTTGAAATGCATGCCTGGGAGGAAGGCATTGTTCTGCCAGCTCTGTGAAGGACAGAAATACACCACAACCTTCAGCCGCGCCGAGGGTGAACCCTCAGTGTTAGCATTCAGGGGCTGCATCGTGGACGCCGTTACATTGTGCGGCATGGGACATGCTTTCCAGACTCAAATATAAATAGTTTTTTTTTTTCTTTTTTCTTTTTTCTTATTTTTTTTTTTTTTCTGTGTTCTGTTTACTGTGCGTCGAAATCAGATTTTCCCTAATGGTCCTTTATAAATAGTTTCCACCCACCCTCTGCTTGAAAGCTTCTCTGACTCACATTGGAAATTAGGTTCTTCCCCTCCTCGCTATTGAGAACAATTATAGCTCTTTGTTCAATGGGAATTAAGAAGCATGAGGGCTGAATCCATCCACAGGAAAATTGTCACTCTCTTTTGTTTTCTGCCTGCAATAATTATCCTGCCAACCGCTCGCTCTGACATCCTTAAACCCTCCGTGCCTCCACCGAGCATCCGCTGCTTCCCAGCTCCAGCCCGCCGGCGTGCTTTGTGCTGATTCACTTTATTGGCTCCCTCGTTAGCCACATCCTCGTTACCTTGCCGTGGCGTTTCCCACCGAGCTGCGTCTTCCGTCAGGAGGGAGCCAGCCCCACGAAGTCTGGGCCGGCGCGGGCAGGAGAGGGACAGGAGGAGCAGCTGGTCCTCTGGCACGGCCCCAGGGGTTTGGTCATTTCTCAGAAAAGATTTCACCCCATTGCTGTTGAAAGAGGACAAGGCGCAGAAAACCACAACGTCAAAATGTCGCGCCCAGGCCCAAAAAGGAGCTGCTGCCCCTGCGGGAATGCCCAAAAGCTCTTGGGAGGGGGTCCCATCCTGGCTGACTCTTGTCCGTGCTAAGCTGGATTTTATTTTTTGTGCATTCCCTGGAAATTCAGCGGTCTCTGGGCTTGGAGGGGGGTGGCTCGGAGCTGCCACCTCCGCTGCCACCAGCCAGTGACCATGGGCACCTCCAGGAGATGCCTCCTCAGGGCCAAGGGCAGGATGCTGTGGTGACGGAGAGAAGACAGGAGCACAAGAAGCGATGAAGAAGGCCAGGAGAGCTGCCTGGTGGATAAACACACTTCTCTTTCTGCAAGTCTGCTCCAGTGTGAAAACCCCTGTTTAAAGAACATGACTAAATCCTACCCGATTTTTTTAAAGGATCCAAAATGACTAACCATTGACCCCTCCAGCCACACACTCATTTTTCATTAAACCGTTCCTTGGATCTTATAAGCAGAGAGAGAGAGAACAAGCAGGCGAGTGAGCGAAAACAACCAACAGTGCCCTGGGGCTATAATAACCGAGGTAGGAACATTTTAAATTATACCTTGGGTCAAAATGATTTTAGATTGATCAGAAACCGAAATTACCCCTGAGTTCCAGTTGATTGTCTGTGTCTTGAGTTCATCTGGAGGCTGCGTTTCTCCAGCAGCCCCCATTATCATTATTACGAGGAGTGTGTATACATTGACCCTGTTATTTTAAGCAGCAGAGGAGAAAAGACACAGCCTTTGAACCTTAAAAACCCACCAGTTGACGGCAGCACACTGGCTGGAGAAGTGTGCGTTTGTCATTTCTGCCCTCCAGCCAGGAGAAGGTCCCCGCCGACCCAGCGGGCGATGCCGAGCCCCCGGCAGCCTCGGGAGCCCCCTGCCCGCGGTGCCCTTACCCGCGGGCTGCGCGCAGGAAGGCTCGGCGGAGGTGGCAGGCACGGCACGGAGCACCCGAGGTTGGAGAGCAGCAATGCACGAAACAAGGACAGTATTGGTTTTTCATTACCGGGACAGTGCTAACAAGACAGGACTATTTAGTTGTGAGCTGGAAAACACAGGAGGCCATTACCTGGTGAAGCTTTCGGTGGCTCTGCTGTGTGTCCCTCCGCATGTCCCCTGCGGGTCCCCGTGCCTCGGGGTACCCTGCGAGACCCCACCCAGGGCTGCAGCCTCGGCACACACCTCCCCTGGGGGTTTAAGCGTTGGAGTGTGTGTATGCATGTATTTGTTACATTTCATAACCCATTGTTAAATACTACAACTCACTAAGTGCTGCCACAGCTTTCCATAAATATCCAATTCTTTGTTTCTCATGCTTGGCCATGCTGCAGGGGCCCTCCTGCTCCCAGGCACACTCTCCATCTCTTGGTGGGGGCTGCACCGCTGCCCCGAGCTCACAGACAAGCGGCAGCTCAGGCTGAGCGTGGGAGAGGGCTGGAGGAGGGTGCTACAGGGTCCTGCATGAAAACCGCTTATTTTTATTTTTCTAGTATATAAAAACTAAATATTATCATCTTGTCTCATGCATAAAAACTAAATATTGTCTCACTGGCGTTGTCTTGACAATGAATAATCTATAATCTCTCTTTATTTTTTATTTTTTTTTTACATTATTGACCATTGAATCTCCACTGCATGCCGCCGCTGCTAGGACAGCACAATAAAACAAGAGAAGATGTGAATAATGTCTGTAAAGTCTGGGGCAGCAGGAGCAGGGCCAGGCAGCCGTGCCCGCACCGCAGGCTGCCTGCAGCAGGGAGCTGCCTGCACCGGACGATAGGACGCGGGGACAGGCAGGCGTGGAAATGCTGGGAGGCAGCACTGGGGGTGAGCAATGCAGAGGAGGGGGAACGTGGCCTCACCTGCCCCAAAGCCTCTGCCTCGGCTGTTTTTAAAGCGCTCTGGGTGGCAGGTGGACGTGGCTGACAAGCTGCTAGCCACCGGCCGGCCAGGCTGAGCGTGGTGCTCGGGTGGAACCGCACCCAGGAGGAATTCCAGCATCACACCCACGTCAGGATGTTCCCCTTGCAGCCGATGTTGCACTGTGAGCAAACGGCTGAGAAACTTCGGCCTAGGAGCTTGTCTGGGAGCACGCAGCCCTTGAGCACCTACTGACCCAGCAAGGGAGCTGCAGAGCCCTGCCCACCCCACCTGCCTCTCGCTCCTGGCTCATTCTGCTTCTGTTCCCCTCCCTTTGTGGTGTTTAGTTGTTGTTGTTGCTGTTTCCCTCATGTTGGAGCCCTGTTGTGCTCCCTCCCTTTCCTGTCTCTCCTCCTCCCTGCGAGGGAGCAGTGATGCTCACGGGTGTGGAGACGTTTGCTCATTCAGCACGTGTCGCTTGGCGAGGTACATAATGAAGTTGCTGAGCTCTCGGTGCCTCCCAGGGCTGTGACATGTTCAATACCATCACAAATTACTGCTTGGGTAATGCATGATTAATCCAGCACAAAGTACCTGCCAGGCGGCGGGCGCTGCGCAGCGTGCTGCCGGCAGTTAGCCTGCTCCGTTAACGAGGGGACGGTGCCGACCCCACAGCACCAGAGCTGTGACCTGCTGTGGGGACAGGGCCACGCTGTCCCCAGGACACAGGGATGTGGGTTGGGGAAGCCGCAGGGCTCAGGGGCCACCTTGATTTCTGTTTTCTTGCATTCTAGCGGGGTGCTGGTGAGTGCAGGGCTTTCCTGGGGCAGTTTCCAGCACCGCTTTTTTCTGAGTTGTGGGACTGTGAGAACCTTAGTGCAGAAACATACAGGGGGAAAGTGATCCTCCCGTGAGTGATGGGCCACGCAGGGCCTGTTCCCTACGTGTGAGCAGAACCTCCGAGCCGACAGCTTTCAGCTTTTGATCTGCTCCATTCCACGGTCTATTTCTGATGGGCCTTTTGAGCTGGGGCCATGCTGGTGCCACACAAAGACCGTCACTGGTGGACCTCAGGGCTCGGTCCAGGTGCCCTGCAGACACCAGCTGAGGGTGGTCACCAAAGACTCTTCCTTTCACAGATGTGAGCAGTCAAGGGTTACTTAACTGCGGTCATGTTTTGAGGAAAATGTTGAAGATATTTCCCATCCTTAAGTGGGATGAAAAAGTGGAAATGTTAACCAACCACAAAGTTTGTACCTAATAGTTCCCAAACTCTTTCTTGGACCTGAAGCAACTGTTCCTTCAGTTTCTCAAAACAAACCATCTCAGTAGGTCTTCAGACCATTCAGGAATGGCAGTTTTCCACTTGTGTTTTGTCACAATACTCTGGTCTTTTTTCTAGCATTTTTGGTGTTGTCTTTAGGTTTTTCTCCAGGAGAGATTTGTGAAAAACCTGCAAATAGAAAAAGTATTTCCAGACATCTGTTGCTTTTATCAATATTGTCCAGAAATCAAGCAACTCGATCAGCTTCCTGGAGAAAGGTGACTGTGAGCAACCCATGCCTCTCCCCTTTCCCTCCCAGCCGGAGGCACAGCCCCTGGCCGCGCACACCCGTGCTGCGGGATGCGAGCACCCGTGGCACAGCCCCGGGGCTCTGTGCATGCAGCAAAAGCCCCCAGGGGGCACGAGCAGCCCTGATCAGCCTGGGACTGCAATGCTCTGCGTGGGCGTGCAGCACCCGTCTGTGCTGAGCCACCCAAACCATTCCGTGGCACGGCTGGCCTCTGCCGGACTGCAGCAGCCTTCGGTCTCTACCCACCCGCGTTGGATTTAAGAAATGACCTCGAGGTGAAAGCTTCTGTATCCTGTTACCAGGCCGAACCGTCGAGGTCCCGGACATTTATTTGTGTTGAGATGGAAATAAAACATCCCACGGACCTGCAGCCCGCAAAGGGAAAGGAAAAAGTTTCTAGAAAATCAAACAAATTGTAGGTATGCTTGTGCTACATGAGTTTTAACTAAAGCCTCTCCTCTCCACAGAGCAACAGCAAACGCAGTGGGAAATAAAAACAAAATTACCACTGCAAAGCCTATAATTGCATTTCAAAACCTACAGCCATTAATTCCCACAAGCGCCGGGATCAGAACTGCAAATAAAAGCAGCCGCCGATGTGTTCTGCATTCGGGGAGATGCTCCGCGAGTCGAACGGAAATGCTTTCTGTGCTTGTAGGATTTTTTTTTTTTTCACATGTGCCTTTTACCCCAAATAAAGTAATTACTTTCACAAAGCTGCCTGCGATCCCACGCCGTTAGCAGAACACCGGGGTGGGTTCGCCGGGGGCTGTGGCTGGGGGCAGAGCCACCAGGACCCCGCGGTCCCGGCCACGGTTCCCACGCAGCCGCCGTGGCACCACGGGCACATAGCACAATGGCTCCCACGGGGCTGTGGTTGGGCACAGACCCGGCTGGGGCTTCCTGCCACTGTGCTATGCATGCTAGGAAGCCCTGTTTCAAAGCCTGTCATTTTTATACCTGCTTGGGCCTGGGCACCTTAGAAGGGAGCTTTTTTTTTCTTTTTCTTCCTTTTTTTTTTACATGAGCCTGGCAGCAGTTTCTTGGGAGCAGTCTGGGACTGAGCACAAACACTCGGTGTCAGAGCCATGGAGTCTGCCTCTCCAACAGATGCACAAAGCTGGAAACGTTCCTGCATCCCCATGCACGTGGTGCTGCTCCGTGCTTTTAAGCCGTGCGGCTCACTCTGCCTTGGCCCTACCCATATCCCGTGGAGAAATGCTGGGCAGGGGGAGCACCTCCTCCTCCTCCGCACCAGCCCCAGCATGGCACCAGGAGGGGACGGGACCCTGTGGGGACATCGTGTCCATCCCCCTGCCCTGCTGGTCCGGAGCTGCCGCGAGCCAGGCTCAGCCCCACGGCAGAGGGTACAGAGTTCAGCCCTAATGAGCACAAAATGCAAATGGGGTTTTATGGTCATTATCTCCACTTCCAAATAACCTGTGTTTTAATTCAGCTTTAATTAAAAAGGGGGAAAATATACCCAGGTAAACAATTTCCACGAGGATGGGCCAGAGCAATAGAGAATCTTTGACCTAACAGGCCCAACTTTCTGAAGCTTTTAATTAAAAACACCAAAAATTTTGCCACGGTAGATTGCCCAGAGACCTAGGTCTTTGAAGAAAAGTAATTACGGCTACTTGGCCCCGTGCAGGGCACTCTCTGTGAAGAAGCACCACAAATGAAAACGGCCTCTGTCTGCAGCCCAGGCCTCTGCGCAGGGAGGTACGCGAGAGCTCGGCCAGCACGGGGCCGTCTCCATTGGCCACGAGGAGAGGATGCCATGCCCAGAGAGCCGGCAAGGGTCAGTCTGGCTCCTCGGCCACCTCCTGAAGCTGAGGGGTCCTGATGTGATCCCCGCAGAAGGGGGATTGTGTCCAGTGATGTGCTGAACTCACCTCTTAACCTGAAAGAAACAGCTCCAATCTCATTGCCCAAACTGTGCATTTTCTGCCTCAGCCGCTGGTTCAGTCTCACGTGGAGGGACAGCAGCAAGGAGCTGCTGGTGGCCAGCTGGCCAGAGTTCAATGCCACAGCAGGAACAGGATCTCTAGCCCCCTTCTACCTTGGCAGGGCCCCTTTCTACCTTTCGCAGGAGCGAAACAGGAACTGAAGTCCCTTGGACTGGACCCGTTGGGGTGCACGGGGCCAGATTTCTGAGCTTGGGATCTACAGGGGCTGTTCAGTGCCCAGAGCTGCGGCCAGGCTCCCCAAAGTGCTCAGCAGCTCCTCACTGAGTGGCTGAACTGGCTTCATTCCTACAAATAAATAAATAATATGATTGATATTATGTATCTTTACGAGCCTGGAGCTGCCACCGCTCGGATAACGCTCCGGCATGGCCGGCGGGCTCCCCGCAGCGATGGATGCGTCCCGGGACTCGCTGCGGGGCATTTCCCCGCTCCCTGAGCATCGTCCTCGTGAGCTGCCACATCCCCCAGCCACCGAGGGGGCCGCGGGGTGGGCTCCGTGCTGCTGCGGGCGTGCTGAACAGCTCGGCTCTGAGGGCACTCGGAGAGGAAAATATTTCACGGTTTATAGCAGGATTTTTGTTGTGGCTTCAAAGGGAGTACATTGCTCTCCGAGTAACGGACAAGAATTCAATAGAGTTTCCCTTGAGCGCAGGCAGATTCCTGCTGCCATTGGGTAGGAAGTTAGAAAGAGAAAACATTTTGAAGAAATCGGAACAAGGAGGCAGAAAAACATAAGTGTCTGCAAAATAAAATTAAAATTAGAAAAAAAAGAGAAAAGGAATACGTGCTAGAGATGGAGCTGCTCTAGGAATGAAAGAGCTGTGACAGGCATGTGTTGATGCCACCAGGCATAACAGAAAAAGAAAGAAAAATCGGGATAGTGGTTTTTTTTTAGCATTTACTCCAAAAAACACTTGCTGAACACAGAGCAATCTCTTTGATATGAAGGTTAATTGAAAGAAATGGTACAGACCCCTTGGAACCCTGTCTTAAATAGCTCTGAAGAAGAAAAGTTTGGGGCGAATAAAGGAAGACAAAGGAAGCGTGGTAGGAGCAGAAAAACAGAAGACGCAATAAAGACCTGGGAGGACGAACGGGAGCAGCACACCGCTCTCGCCTGGTGTGTTCCCTCCTGCCCAGGCACTGGGCATCGGCCCCATGGCACCGGCCCTGCTCCAGCCCCACGGGAGCTGCTCGTCCCCTCGTGGGGTGCCGCGGGGCTGGCACCGTGCCGGTGCTGTGCCGTGTCCTGCTGTGCTTGAGCGGCACGTGAGGCAAGCCCAGGAAGGTATCCCAGAACTGCGAGGTGCAAAATATTGCAGGCTTTTTCCCCAAATAGCAATGCAAAGCAGAAAGTAAAGAAAAAAGGATGGAAAGTTAAAGTCAGACTCTGAACGTCCTCCCCAGGCCTTAGCTTGAGCCATTGCTTGGGTCATGAACCTCCACTCGAGGACATTTTTAGAAGCCTGCAGATCCTGTTTAATATTCTTCCCCCAGGCCTCTTTGTTCCTCCAGGCTTTGCCCAGAATGAGAAATGAAAGCACCGAGCCGGGAAGCCAGGAACAATTCTTGGGGTCTGCAACTCCAGCAAAATCACGGTGGGGCGCACACGTCACGGGAGAACTTCTGTGCCATGGTTTAAGAGCGATTTCAAGATCAAAAAGGGTTCAAGATAGCCATCTGAACTGCTGGAAGCTTCTCTGAAAATGTTTGTCTCATCTCTAGTCAGCACTTCCTCAAAGCCCGGCCGTTTCTAAAGCCCCTGCTGCAGCAGTGTCTGCTGGTAGGACACGAGCAAGCTCCAGCTCCCTGTGAGACCTCGCGGCGCTCCTCTTGGCAGCATCACCCCGTTAGTTGGGGCAGACCAGCCCCATAATGGACCCCATGGGGGGGCTGTGGGGGGTCCACGGCTCCACTACCACCGTGCCTGCCCCTCTGCATGGTCAGGGGCTGCCGGGGCTTCCCGAGCCTGTGCTCCATCACCGTTCTTGGAGCTATGCTGCAACTGGCTGCCAAAGTCCCGTGGTGTTGTCTGTGCTCCTCGGTTAGCTGCATGTGGAAAGCACTCACGATGCAAATTTTCCCTTCAAAAGTCTCTTTCCTGCAAATCCTCAATGAATCAGCTGTTGAAGTCTCCCACTGAGAGCACTCTTGCCAGTAAAAGTTGATAGTGCTAATGTTTGTGGAGCGGGAACACAAAAGGGGGAAGAAGCAGCTAAAGCAAACTAATCTGAACAGTCAAATATTTGCGGAAAAAATACTTACATTATCTGCCCCAATCTGTCCCTGATGTTTCACCCCACGCCCAGCACAGATTGATAGCCACAAGCCCGGCCTCCTTCCTTTCATGAATGAAGATGCAGCTGTGTTTTCTTTGTGCATACTCCCTTATTGAAGTCTTTGAAAAATATTCTGCATAGAAACAATTCTGTCGACACATCACTTTTCCATGTTTTCCTCTCCCCCCTCATTCTTTACCACCGAGGAGATTTGCATGAAAATGCTCGCAGTATTTCTGAAGCTCTCACCTGGCGTCTGGGTTTCTTCTGCTGCCTGCCTGTGAGGTCACTCCCTCGGCGCGATGATGCACTTGGTGTCGGGGGCACGTTTCTGATGTCAGAGGGCTGTGACCAAGGAGCAGGACAGGCCGGTGGCTCACCCGTGGACCCGCGGCTCCTTCCTTCCCATGGCCACCTCCAGGCACCCCGCTGCTGCTGGCCCCCAGGAGCTTTCCCCCCCTGCCCGCCCCTGGGAGCTGCAGAGGCCATAATGGGGGCACAAACTGCAGCGGGAGCATCAGCACCACCCGCAGCGCCGATGCTGCCAGGCTTCCTGCGAGACCTCCGGGACAGAGGAGCAGAGGGAGATCAGGCCCTGTGCGAGGAGGTCAGGAGAGGGGAAGGACTGCTTGGCCAAACGCCTACCTCGCCTCTCCAAGGCCCAAACCATTCTAGGATGGAACAAGAAGTACTGAAATGTCTGTACGAAATTGCCCGGTGCAGAGAGACCATCTGAGATACAAAGCAGCTCCGTGCCTCTCCGTACCCACAGGCTGCTTCCTGCCTTGGTTTCTGGAGCAGAGCTCTCGTGCCCAGCTCTGCTCCTTGCTGCGCAGCCGTGCTGGAACAAGCCGCTTGTTGGAGCGAAGCCCCCGTCCCGAGTACCGGCAGGCTGTCTGATATTGCATCTCACCTTGAACTTGCTGCTCAGGAGGAGGAAAAGCACAAAGCAGAGAACAGAGCTGTCTCTCCCCCCGCCCGGCATTCCCCTAGCAGAGGTAACGGGAGATCAAAGGCTAACGCAGGCGGGGGCAGGACGGGGAGCCCCCTGCCAAACAGCAGGAGCAAACGCTTTGTGTCCCGTGCGGCGGGCACAGAGCCCAGGTACTATCCCAGATCAATATGATTTAGAGGATGTAATTTTTTTAAATCTGCCATTGCTGTCACGGCCACAACCTTTCCTTCCTTTATTTTCCGGATGGCATTTTTTTCCCCCGTCTTATCTTCTTTCATCAAAATCTTGTTTCCTCCTGCTGGAATCGCTGCATTCCTGATCTATATGCAGATCAAACCCTGGGAACAGATGCTATTGTCAACTTTTATTAGTTTATTCCATTAAGAAAGGAAGATATCTGTGCAGTCACTGATATAAACCAAGACTCCCTGCTCCCACCGAATGCCTCATCCCCTGGAAGCCAGAGCCAGGGAACGAAGTCCCCCCGAACCCGAGCGGTGCCACAAATCAGGGCCGTGTCCTGGCTGCAGACAGCACCGGGCGCCGGGGGAACACGGAGCGATTCCCCAGCACACCCCGCGGCCACGCAGTGCCCCGCACTGAAGGCAAATTGCTTCTGAGTTCGGCAGCGAACCTCATGAGGAGAATTTCATTCCCCAGGATAAGCAAATGATGAGGCCACTTTAGCTATTTGTATTACTTTATGTATTTGTATTCTACTTAAAATGCCACGCTCCCTCCCGCGTGCTGAACACCATCCTTCCAATTACGTGGAGGTTTCTTCCATGGCCTCACGCTTTGCTCCTTCGCTGTTTATGCATTTATTATTTACACACAGGCCTCCAGCTGCAACTCGCATGCTGGAAAAAAAACATTCTGTGCTGTGTTTGGTGAAAGATAAGAGAGGCAGGAGAGCTGCCAGCTCCGCACGGGGGGAAGGAGGAAAAACACCCACAGCCTTATGTCTCCGCTCTTGTTGGGAACTTGAACTCGGCTCCCAAGGGCCGATGGAAAACGCTGCTAATCAGCTGAGCGTTTCAGAGCCTCGCTGGAGCAAGGTACGTAACTTAACCTGAGCTCAGTTGGGCCGTGCTCGGTTCCAGACCCCCCGGCATGGCGCGGGCTGTGCGGTGCAGAGCACGCCGGCCGCCGGTGCCCCCTCCTCACCACCAACTCCTTCCAGCCCCGCTGCTCCCGGCCGCCTTTCAGCTTGCATTACATCTCCCCGCCGCTCCTTTGTCTCACTTTACGAGCTCTGACAAGCTGTGGCCTTTGAAAGGAGCCCCCGCCTAAGTGGGGGCTCCGTAAAAATGCACATGTGGGGTGCAGAGCAGGGGCAGCCTCGCCTCGCCCCCGCCGCAGAGATTGTTCCCTCCTGGAAGTCATTTCTCTGCTGCTTGGCACCGGGAGAGCCATGGGGCCGGGCCGACATCGGGGACAAATGGCTCTGTTTTGGGCCGTGCTTTGAAGTGCCCCAGGCCTGGAGTCCCTGTTCCCTCCCTGGAGCCTTGGGACACGGCGGGCATGAGGGACAGATCCTGGCCCTGCGCTGCCGCCTGGAGAGCCCAGGAAAATTTCACAAATGCCAAAGGAGCAGTTTGCTTTGCTCTGAAAGCCACCAGAGATATTCTACAGGTCTGGGGCAGGCAAAGCCAAGCTGGGTCGGTTCCTGTTTAGTACAAGTCCCCAGCCCCAAGAAATGGGAGGGAAATGGGGGATAAATAACCCTGCAGCCGGACACAAGGTGGAAAGTGGGAGCGGCGGCAGCGCCGGGAGAGCACCGCAGTCAGCGGGGCTCCAGCAGCAGTACCTGAGCCCTGGGAAAAGAGAAAAAAGCAGGGAAAGACAGCGCAGAAGGAGAAACCTAAGAAACCAGGCTAAGCTGCGCTTTTAGGGAGCAAGCTTTGGTTTACATTTCATTGTGTTTTCCTGGCAGGCGTCCCAGAGCGCTGTGCATTTTCGGTGCGCGTGCTCCTGGGGAGGGGGAGCAGGAGCTGGGAGCAGCGTTGCTGCCAGGGGAGCCGAGGCGAAGTGCAGCTCCCTCCGGCTGCCGGCCACGCAGCTCCCTGACGGGGCCGGGGTGTTTGGAGCTGCCTGGCCAGACCCGTGCTGCGGCTGCTGCTTAACCTCAAGGCCACAAAGACAGCTGAAGCAGAGCTCTCCCTCGCATGAGGTTCCCTGCACAACTTTTGCCTCTCCATCAGCGCGTGGAGCCCTGTGTGGGGAAGACGCTGGGAGCAGATGGGTGCAGGCCCCCTTTAGAGGCTCCGGGCTCTCAGGACATTGCTGATTGCTTCCTTGCTCTGTTCCTGTTGCTAATCCCTGCCTTGTCGCTGGGCTCCCAGGGCAGGAGGAGCAGAACCTCCTCAGGGCATTGAAAAAACCAACAGGGAAAACTGAGGAAAAGGCAGTGAGGAGCAGGGAGGCGGCCAGCCCTGCCCCGGTGGGCACCATGGTCGGGGGGACAGGGTCTGTGCCCCTGGGAGCAGCTGCAGGCCCCCACCTGCTGTCACGGTGCCTTTTCCCTTTGCACTGCCGCTGCTGGGCCTTGAGCAGCTCCTGCCTCTGTCCTCTGCTGCTGTCCATGAGCACGCTGCACGAGAGCTCCTGCATGTGAAGCTCCCGCCCCTCGGGTGGATGGAATCATTTAATTCTATTGCCCAGTCACTTCCACGCTTGCTGCCTTGCGTCTGAACCAAAGCAGGTTCAGCAAGGGAGCACCAGAAGCAACTTCTTGTCGGTGCAATTTAAACGGACACCTTCATCCCCAGCCCTCCGCACTCGTGCATTCTGGTTCGATCCTCGTGCTGTGTCTCCCCAAATCCCGTCTCGCAGCGGTTGGTAGGAGTGATTAAATGCTTCCTCGGCTCCAGCAGCACACTACAAAAATAGGGAGAAACAAAGAGCACACAGCCATCACCGTGAGCGGTTGCATGTGGCTGTCTCTGCGAGCAGCTGAAGTCTGCAGGCCCTGTGATGGGGGACGTCTGGGAGACCCGGCGGTGGCTGGGGAGGGGGTGCTGTGCTGTGCCCCCCTCCTGCCTGCCCCAGCAGCAGCACGGCGCCTGCTGCCCTGTCCCGCGTCTCGTGGGGTCACCCCCTGCATGTGCAGTCGCTGTGTGTGCGTAACCTGTAATCCGGGGAAATTAAACGCGTTCTAGCTCTGAACAGAGCCTACATTCCAGCACGGCCTGAAGATTTCCCCTGCACCCGCAGCCTTTGGTTTCCCCTTGCTTCCTCCTTCCTTCCCCCGCTGGAGCCCGAGCTTTGTGCAGGCTGCGGCTGGCAGAGCCGCGGCGTCCTGCAGCAGGGGCGAGGAGCGAGAGCGCACGAGGGAACCTGCGCGGGGCTGGGAACGGCGCGCTTGGCTCATGGTCTCGGCTGTGATATGAGCTGGCTTCCCTTTATTGATTGCAGTAATGCAGGGGATTTGGAATGAGCTGGATTGGGTAATGGGCTATAATTTGGTCCAGGTTTTCCGAATACATTGTTGAATATCCAAAAGAGAAAAAAAGGAACAAAAACTCCAAGGCAATTTCTGAGAGGAGGCAGAGGCTGGAGCTGAGTATCTGCATGCCGTTGGAGGCTCCTTTTCTCACGGGGCAGTGCCTTGCATCATCCACCAGCTCAGCAAATTGCAGCTTAATCCTTTGTGGTGGCTTTGGGAAGGGGTGAGGTTGGGAAGGGAGAGGGGTGGGAATAGGAAGCCATGTGAGCTTTCTGCACCCATCATCAGCCAGCTGGCACGCCAAACCTCTGGGTGTTGCTGAGCCATCCCGGCTTTTCTGCAGCAGAGTTGGGTGCCTGGTCCTAACACAGGAGTGGACACGTTTCCCTTCCTGACAGAAGGTCCCATAGGGCAGAACCCCTGGGAGGTGAAAAGCTTTAGCTGCCCCAAGCAGCCCAAACACTCCTGTCCTCCTTGGCTTGTTCGGCCTCCAATTTTCACCCTTTCTGCCTGCTCTGGGAGTCCTCCATCCAGCAAAGCCAGGAGCAGGCAGTGCAGGAGCAGCACGGTGCGGAGGTGACGGGCTGGAGATGCTCTGCAGGCAAGGAGCCCCCAAGGCATCGCCAGCCCCTCTCCATCCCGAGCACGGAGCTGTTGTGGCTGCTTGCTCGCTGCTGCCTCAATAGCTGGGGGAGGGAGGGTTTGAAAGAGCTCATCCCAAGGCCACATCTGCTGCTGCTGCTGCATGTGTTTAAAACAACTCATTAAAGTTCCTGAAAGGCCTAAAAAATGAGTAATTCTCTAAATGAGTGAGTCCATAATAGCCCTCTAATAAGCTATAATAGGAGACTTGTGTGCCGCTGAGCGTGCCGTCGCGGCGCGCGGCCATGCAGGGCTCCCCGCCCCGGGGGGCTGGGGCAGGATGGGACCCAGGCGGAACACATATGGGACATAGGAGAAAGCAGCGGGAAGGATCGGGCACCAGGGCTCTGCCAAGCTGCAAGGCCTCCAGGAAATGTAAGCCCGAAGAACTGGGCTTTGACTTTAGCAAGGTGGCCACAGAGCCATGAGGGGCTGGGTTTGTTGGACAGGGGGAGTTTTTGCTCTTCGTTCCAGCACAGGAGCGCAGCAGGAAGGAGGAGGAAGTAAAAGTCTCCAGTAAAAGCTCTGGTTGCTCTCACCTCCGCATGTGCCTGGCTGCAGGAGAGCCGGGCTGGTGGCAGCTCCTCCCCAGTGCCACGGCACCATGGTGGCACCGTGCCGCTGCCAGCTGCGTGCCCGGCCACATCCCGCGGCGGCACTGGAAGGGGCACCCTTGGGTGGGGTGCTGCGCTTCTCTTCCAGCTGGAGCAGCGCTGTGAAAATTGCTGGGATTGCTTCTCTCTTCCACCAAGCCCACATGTCAACACATGCCACTTCTTGACAAAACACCTAGCAGCGCTGCGACGTCCTTCCAGTACCAGCTGTGGGGAGGATCTACCAGCTTTCACCAGGGCTTGGGCTGGCTTTCGTTCAGCGATGTCCCACTGCATTGCGAGGGAGCAGATGACATTTTGCTGGGCTCGCAATGAATTGGAAGGAATCGGGAACTTCAGGATTCAAGATGTTCTGCTCCTGTTGTGAACAGCGCATGCTGCTATATTGGTGCGATGATGTACCAGGCTCCTGGCACTTCTCCGCGCTCTGACATCATGGTGGGACATAACTCATGGAGCCCAGCTTCCACGTGTGACCTGAGCTGCACATCCCGCCCACCCCACAGCTCGTCCCCGGGGTGAGGATGCTTCTCGCTTGCAGGATAGCAAGTGGACCAGGAACACATGGCGACCTTTAGATAGGAACTGGGGGCTTCGTGCAGCCTCTGCTTGCCAGGCTGGGCTCACGGAGCTGATGTGCCACCTCCTGTGCCACGTATGGAGCCACCAAGAAGCACAGAAGCAGTTCTGAAGGACAGTCAGTAACTGTCGTCACATAATGCCTCAGGATAGTTCACAGGCCTTGCTTTGCTTCTTAAAGCTGGGGACAAAGCCAGGGCCTGAAATGAAGCCTGTCATTTAAAAACCTCGTCATAGTCAGGGGGAAAGAAAACCTGAGAAATGGGATCAGGGTTTCCCCAAAACACTGTGGAAGTTAAGGGAGGGAAAAGCATCATTCTTGCTCAACCTCACGAGGTGCTAGTTAAGATTTCTTTCAAATTGTTTTCAGGTTGGCCTTGACTTCTGAAATCCTGGGGCTGTCACTGTGGTGTTATTAAATAACAACGTTTAACCCCAACCAAGCCTCCCCGCTTCCTCAGCAGTGTGAGCGAGGGCTGGGCCAAGCTTTGATTTCCTCTTTCTGAGGTCAGGTCACCTGTGCTGGAAATAGGACCCACTGGTGAGTCAGACGCTTCTCAGCAAACTTCAGCGCCACTAAATTTGGGGACATCTCAATTAATAAACCCGCACAGCCTTTTCCTTCTCCTGGCACACGCACAGCACCTGTAGGCAGCCTGCAGAGCTTGGAGGCATGGCCACGTCACGGCCTGATGTCAGCCCAGCAAGCTGGGCCCGTGTTTATTTATCCAAGTGCCTTTGTGAAGTTCCAGCTAGTCACACAGGTGTCCTGTCCAAGAGGAAGGTCAGGGAGAGGAAAGGAAATGGAAGAGAAACAAAAGTGAGCCTGCGAGATACAGATGCATCCTTTGCCATGCTCGGGGATGCAAACACGCCTCTCGTGGTCCCCGCAGGATTAGGGATGTGGCGTGTGCTGGTCCATGGCCAACACCTAAAAGGACAGTAAAGCTCTCCGGGTACAAACAGGATGGATTCTTTCACTAGGAACTTGAACTTAGGGTTGGAGGAGGCCATGCTCTGGCTGCCTCTGCAGCCATAAAGAGCTCCTGGTGCTGCTGAGGGCAAAACGTGGCTGTTTTTGTTAGGGATTTGAGACTGTTACAGCCTGGCTGCTAGTGAGAGTGTGCCCCTCCTGAGGCTGGCAGACAGAGCCGCAGGAGGCAGGCAGTGCACCAGCCTCGGCTGCTGGGCTGTTTTAAAGGTGGTTTTTGCTCGGCTAAAGAAAGCAGAGTCCCTTGGCACAGGGAGCACAGGGCAGGTGGGATGCCTTCCTCATCCTCTTGTGCTCAGCACTGGGGGTGCGCACCCCAAGTGAGCCGGGCTGGAGGCTGTAAGTGGGTCTGGAGGCAGGGGGCACCCACGGGGGACACCACAGAGGGCCCAGGGGATGGGCTCAGCCTTTCCAAACACACAGCACACTGAGATCTGGATGTTCCCCGGCATTTGGACTTTGATGCAAACTGGAGCCACAGACCCTGCTTCCACCCACCCAAAAGGCAAGTTTCTCTGGAAACCAGGGAAGAGGGGGAAATCCTCCCACCTCCCAGCTGCCCGCCCGGCTCGTGGCTGCAGAGCTGCCTTTCCTCCCCCTCTCTCACACCTCCCTCCATCTCTGCAAATCCCTCGGAGACGTTAGATCATTTTTCCAGCTCCTCCAGGTGTCCGTAAAACCAGCCGCAGATTCCTCCACGGAGAGGGGAGCAGTGGCGAGGAGGAAACTCGAAGCCGCCAAGGTGCCCCCTCCCCGAGCTTGTGGGGAAGGGCAGGAGAAGCTCCTCCAGAGCTTGGAGAGGGAGGGGAGCACCCCCCAGTGCGGTCCGGGGGTCCCTGGGGCAGAGGACCCCCAGGCGGGTGGCAGGCTGCCACCTGCACCCCATGAGCACCTTGTGCTGCTGCCTGCAGTGCGCCCCGGTTTGGGTCTCGCTGCCAGGCCATCCCGCAGCGGGGGGCTGAGCGAGGGCTCAGGCACAGGGCGTGGGATGGTTTGGGGATGAGGTGGTGCTGAGCAGCCTCTGCTCTTCATGTTCGTCATGGCCAGAAAGGCAAAAAGCTGCCTGCTGGGGGAGAAGGACAGGGCTGGGGGTGTGATGGGGGTGTTGGTGGAAAGGGGGTGCAGAGAAGAGGCAATTTCTACTTTTCTCCTGATTCCCTTTTTATTTTTATTTTTTTATTTTTTTTATTTTTTTTTGCAGGCAGAAATGATCTCATGTTTTGTCTAATCTAAATTCTGTCAAGCAAGCAGAGAGAAAGAAAAAAAGACAGACGGAAAGCGAGCAAGGGAAGGCTACACAGTTAATAAAAATCTGCTAGACACATGTTCTGAGCTGGGAGACCGGGAAGGGGAGAGCCGAGCGCCGGCGGTGCTGAGCCCGAGGCCAGGCTGAAATGCATGCCGGGCTCTGGGAGCTGGGGTGAGCTGCAGCCTCCCAGACCCCCGGGGGCATTTCCCCACCTGCCAGGGACTGGGCACACGGCTGGGGGCTGCGGGGTGTCCCTGCTGCCAGCCAGCTGCGGTCACCGGGGGGTGCTGACAAGCCTGGGGGAGCGGCTGGGCCTGGAGCCCGTGGCCTCTGCCCGTGCTTCCAATTCCCCCAGATGGAATCAGAGAGGGACTGATCAACCTGGCAGAGGCTTGCCCTCCTCCGTGTGGCACGTTGCTTTTCCCGACTTGCTCAGCTGCAGCAGGACAGATGCTTCTGGGGCTGTGTGTGCGGAGGGAGCTGGGGGAGGCAGAGGAAAGCCTTTTCTTGCCATTCTCACCCTCCGAATCCTTACCATTCTCATCCATCCTTCTCACCCGGTGGATTCACCGGCTTTTGGTTAAAACACTCTTTCCAAGCCAAGCTTTTTCATTGCCTGGCTACAAAAACATTTCTGTGGGCATGAGGAAGGAAGTGTAATGGGGGTGGGTTGGAGATGGGAGCAGCCCTGTTGCAGCCTCATGGTGGCACAGCTCGCTGCAGCTCTGCCTTGGCTTCTCCTCACGTCCCCTCCCAGCCCCCAGCGTGACGACTGCTCTCGGGAGAGCCCCTGCCCGTGTCCCAGCCCACACATCTCCCCTGGGGGCCAGGGGCTTTTGCTCTGTGCTCCCAAGAAGCAGGGGTTTGCCTCATCCAAACAGGGGCTGGAGGGAAGGCAAGCAGCAGCACGGTTCTGGTTGGCACCTCCCATGGGTGCTTATCCCAGGGACGGGCAGGGAGGCTGGGTGCCAGCCAGCGGGTGCCACTGTGGGGTCCCCGAGTGCTCGCCATCCTCCCCCGGCAGCAGGGTCCCCGCAGGAGGTGCTGGTCCAGGAGGGCATCTTGGTCACGAGCAGGGCAGGGGGAGAAGCGATGGAGAGCAAGGAGGGCCATGGGGGCTTGATCGAGGTCTCCAAAAGAGGATCCCGAAATATATTTCCAGGCCACAGAAACCACACTGGAAAATTCGCTTCGAATTACTTGCTGTCAGGGACGGAGCCGGGCTCCGAAGAGCAGCGCTGAGCAGAGCGAGCCCAGACGGGGCCTCTTGGTGTCGATTAACAAAACAAACAAACAGCATTGCCCGTAATGAGCTCCGGCTTCGGCAGGAGGAGGGGTGATTAAAACAGGATGCCACCGCTGCCATGTGTGCTGGGGACGGGCTGAGGGCTGTGCCCTGTGGATGCCCATGTCCCCTGCCCATGTCCCCTGCCCCACCGCCTGGTCACGGCACGGCGGCTGCCACCTGTCCCCAGGTGCCTTGCTGTCTCACATGGCCATCGTGTCCCTGCAGGCAGCCCGTGTCCCCCAGAATAGTTTGTTTCAAAGCGGGTTGCAAGTCAGGACAAAAGTTTTGCGCTCCGTATCCCCGCTGTCTGCTGTGCCCCTGCCACTGGAGAGCAGAGGTGTGAGCACAGAGCACGCCGTCGGCTCGGCCCTCAGCACTTCTGGGACCACGGCCAAGTCCTCAGCATTTTCCTATCCTCAACAAGGCTTTCACGTGGCTTGTGTGTGGCCGAGACCTGAACACGGGACCTGAGAGGCACGGGAGCTCGGGAGAGAGGCATGCCAGTGCAAAGCTTCGTCTGATTTTCCATCACATATTTATCTGCAGCACTCCGGGTGCATCATTAAAACCTAGCACATCCCCGGGTGCTCGGAAGGCCCTGGCTTTTCTGCCACCGCACTGACATACAAAGCATTTTGGGGCCCGGTGTGTCAGGCAGTAATGAAACCCGTCTGGGAGCCGATCACTTCTTTATCTCCCCAGCTCCGTGTTCCTGAGGACCACATTTTTTAATTTGTGTTGGATAAACAGTATGGGATTGTGTACGCAAAGAAGCTCTAATTATCCCCTCGGGTTGTGTTTCCTTAAAGGAAATGAACTGGGCATGGCATTCCTGCTTGAGAAACGCACCAGAGCAATAGCTTCCAGATTTCTCCCCGTGCCACGACAATCCAGCGGCGCGGCGCTGCAGGAGGGAGGAGAGGGGTGCTGCGCGCACGCGGCCTTCAGAGGGTCCCGGGGACCCTCCTGCCTCACTGAGCATCCCCAAAATGTGGGGCTGCCCTGCATGGCTGGGGCCTGCTGGGGCCAGGAAGAAGAGCAACCCTCATGTACAAGGGTCACCACACTGTCTCTTGTGCTTCCAGCATTGGGGAAACACCGAGATCAGGAGTGACCCAAGCACCACCGGCACCATTTCCCAGAGCCCTGTCCACAGCCCGGGCTGGGAGGTGCTGTGACAGTATCGATTTGCCTCATTAAATAGCAAAGTAGAGCAAATGGATGCGGAGTGGGAAGCAACCTCTTTGCAGGGCAATCCAGTCTCAGCTGAGACCTTTAACCCTTCCCACCGTCCGCCCACGCCGCATGCTGCCACCCTGCTGCCCAGGGAAGTGTTCCCTGCTAAAATTGCTCGGAGGCAGCTGGGAGATGACCTGCCAGAGGTTAGTTAGCATTTGCATGGGCCTAGACTAGCATGGAGCCATGCTTTAATAAGTCACAACTGGCTCCGAGTGCCTGGTTATCCCCAGAAGCTGCGAGCTGCTGCAGAAATGCCACTCGTGCCCTTGCAGTGCCTCACGAGGTCTCCGGACACCTCTCCAGTGTCACGAGTGCTCCTGGATAACCCCCTGTGGGCCAGATCATCTGCCCATGGGAGGCAGATGAACCATGAATCTTCCGTATTTATCCCTGCTCCACAGCGCCCAGCAATCTTTATTTACACTGCTGACAATTGCTTTGGGCTATTTTTAGGGTTTATTGCTGATTGGATCTTTAATGTTACGGGTAGTTAACTTGGCAGCAGTGGAGTTAATGCAGAAGGCTTTCACCTCTCCAGAGACCTGACATCAAACCCTATTTATGGCGAGTGAAAGTGAGCCTGGTGCTTCCTCCTCGTCATCCATTGACCTCCATGGATCGCCACGCAGCGGCCTGGGGCATGGATGGCTCTGGAGCCCGGGGGAGGACGGGTCCCCCGAGACAGCTCCGCTGCTGGGAGGCTGCTCTGGAGGTACATGGCATGGCATGGCTCAGTGAGTTGCTCTGGCAGGGCTGGGACTTGCAAAACAGGGATTTGGGATGAACCAAAACTGAGGAGACGCACAGAGTTTTGCTCGGGATAGAGCTGGGGTCCCGCTCAGGAGGTTTGTTGGAGGCTGGCGGTGAGGCAGAGGGGGACAGGACCCATGCGGGGCTTGAGCAGGGTCCAGGGAAGGACTGGCTGTGCCCAGCAGCTTTTCAGGATTCCTCCGAGGTGTGAGGAAGATGAAGGGGCATGGTTGCGGATCCAGAGCCCGTGAGGGTGTGCTGAGGCAGGGGGAGCCCCGCACAGTGCCTGGCCAGCCAGCTGTGGCTCCAGACCATGAGGCTGTGAAGTGTAACACAAACCTGCCCTTCCCCGCTCTCACTCGCTGGGAACCGGCTATGCCGAAGGATTTAAATTCAATTTGTTTTATTGAAGTTCCTTTTTTTCCTCCCGACCAATGCATCAAGCTATCACTTTACTCAGATCAGCTGCTCCCAGCCTCATCTTATGCCTCCCTCTCCGCTCCCCCCAGCCCGCTCTCCCTCGCCCTCCACATCCCGCTGTCTGGATGAGCCCTCTAATTCTTTCTCCTCTTTCAAGCCCACCAATGCTTCCTGCAGCATTAGCCGTAGAAATGCCACGAATTTCCTTTGTGTTGCTGCTTGGAAAAGGCAGGGGGGTAGGAGAAAAAGCACAGCGCGTGGTGGTGCTGGGGCTGACAATAATCTCTGCGGTTTTTCTCCCAGCCCCAAGTTTATCCCTGTGCAATTCAGCGTAGGAAAGCTAATAACGATGTGTCAGGAAGACCTGATGTATATTTGCAGAGCTGAATGGCTGGGCCGGCGGTGCCTCCTGCACTCCCACCCGGGGCTTATTTGCGCCTGAAGACCCCGGCCCTTTCACGCTGCTTTAATAGCAGTGATTTGTAGGGGTGGTCTCTTTTATTTTCCCACCTTCTTTCCCTCTCCCTCCTGCCCACCCTGCCACCCCACAAAGCAGAGCCCTGCCTCGAGTGCCTCTGTGCAGCGTTATCTGCGTGGGCACCGTGCTGCTCGTCCCCCCCAGCCCCCGAGGGACGCAGCCCCTCGGTGCCAGCAGCCTGGCACACCCGCACAGAGGGACCGGGCACCTCGCCGTGCCGAATGAGCGCCGGGGCCTGTCTGCTTTACAGCTTGATTAATGAAACAGCGGTGACATCACATAAATGGGCACTGCCCACGGCGAGGCAGCCGGCGTGCCAGCAGGTCCTTCCCTCCGCCACCGCTCCGGTTTGCATTCCTGCACAGGGGTGGGCTCGGCTGGGCCGTGACCTGCCCAGATTTATGTCCCCGTTTGTCTGTCAGCATTGGGAACCATCTGCAAGGAAGGTGTTTGGGGAAGCCGAGCGGGATGGTCCCTGCATGAGGACGGGTGCTCTGGTTTGCCCTCCCTGGGCACCGTGCTGAGCACCAGCAGCTGCAGGGACATCACCGGGGGGATGCGCTTCGGGGTGCTGCCACTTTGCACTTGGTGCCAGCAGCTCCCAAAGTGATCACTGCAGCTCCTGGGGGAACCACTGTCTGGCTCGTGAGATTCCTGATTGATTTCTGGTAATATTTTAAATCGTTTGTCCACAACGCTGATTTATGTGGGTTCCTTAAGTCTGGGGATGGAGTCACCTTGGGCTCACAAGAGTTCCCAGATATCCCATTTAGAACAGGCCAGGGGTAGGGAAAATATAAACATATTTTAGCAAACATAAACATAACAAAAATAAAATAAAATAAAATAAAATTTTAAAAAAAAAAAAAAAAGAAGAAGAAGAAGAAGAAAGGGGAGGGGGAGAGGGAAAAAAAGAAATGAAAGAAAAAAAAAAAAAAAAAAAAATAAGTAATATTTGCTTTTGCTACCTGTGACCTCCAAGTCACACGGGCGGAGGAGGAAGCCAAGAAACGCGGTTCTGTTTCTTACCACGCAACACATCCCTTGCTGCCTCAGTATTTTGGCTGCCTTGCAGTACCAGCAGCAACACAGGCCTTGCATCTCACAGATGGTTTGTTCTGGGGAGATTACCAAGTTACATCTTCCCTCTCTGCCTTTTTGTATAAAGCGGGGCCATCTGTCTGTTCCGCTCCCCTGCCTTTCCTCCCTGCTCGATGCGAGCTGTGGATGGGTGCAAGGGCCGGGTCCCCTCCCTCAGGCAGCACCCGTGGGTTGGGGCCCCCTGCCCTGCTCCTGGCCATGCAGGGCAGCTCGCCTGTCTTTGTGGGGGCTGAACTATTTTCTGTCATCAACAGCAGAGAGTATCTTGACACAAACACTGTAAAATGAGCAGCCTTTTTCTCTTTGGTCTCTATAGAGACCTCATACGATATACAAACAGCACGGAGGAGAATTTGTTCCTCGGTCTGGGGGCTGCCATTGCAGCCTCTGTTTGCAAAGCAGCTTCTTTCCCCAGGCATTAGTACCAGGGCTGCTGTGAGGTGCTCCTGGCACCGATGTGCACGGCTCTGTTTTGCCCCAGTGAGTGCTAAAGGTTGTGTGCGCTCATGCACAGCATGGCAAGCCACCCGTGGCCGGGGCTGTGTGTGTGCATGGATGCACACTGGTGCACGTGAGGCGCACTGAGGTGTGCTCTGTTTTTACGTGCATGCCTACATGGGGTCACAGGGCAGGGGATGCACACACCCTGTGTGGGATGCCCGCCGTACGAGAGGAGCAAGCTCGTTGCCAGAGGGGAAGAACAAATAACTTCCCGAGTTCTGGGCTCTTCTGTGCCGTCCTCTGCTCCCTAGCACCCGCCACTTGCAGTGGAGAGTCCCCGCATTGTAACTGCAGAAACAATTATGTTTTCATTACAAAAGCAAATTAAGGCGGCTGCTTAATCGAGTTTATTAAATACCAATGAAGTCCCAGGGTAAATGAATGGCAAAGAGGCTTTCTGTGCTCGAGTTGGGAAGGAAACAGGGAAATGTAATCACGGAGACGGGCTCACCAGCACGCATGGGCAGGGAGCTCTGTGCTGTCAGCCCTGCGCTCGCGCCGCCTGCCCCTGGCGAGCTGTGGGGGCCAGGGCAGCCTCTGGGGGTGTGGGGTGAGACGTGGCAGCAGTGGGGTGCGGGAGGGGTGTGCTGGTCCCTGAGCACAGCCCAACAGGCCCAGGGGCTGATTTCACCCAGACAGGCGTGCACGGGCATTTCCAAGGGGCTCCTCTCAGGGTGGGCACAATGGTGCCCTCTGCAACATGCCCCCATCCTTCTGCACCCGTGCTCAGTCCTGGGGAGAGCTTGTCCCCGAGGCTGCGTGCTCCATGCCCCGAGCTGCGTGTGGTGGCAGCGCCCTGGGCTCCTCCTCGCCTGCCCTGGCAGCAGCCGAGCTCTGACACCCCGATCCTGCCCCAGCCCCCCAGCTCCCCCCAGCCAGGCCCACAGCGCAGGGCGGAGGGCTGTAATGCAACCCCATTTCTTCTGATTGACACTTCTCTTTCTCTCTCCCATTGCAGGCTTTGGATGCTTATTTTTAGCTGCCGTTATTTCCCTCAGGCCAAGTTTTCTGTCACATTTCATCCTTTTTCTACTGTTTCTGGTTGTTACTTTCTTCCTCCAAGATGCTTTCTCTTACAGATTTAGCCCATCACCGGGGACTGGTGCTTTACCCTCCCGTACCCTTTCTCCTTTCTCTCCCCACCTGCTCCCCCTGCGTTTCCACCACCTGGGGGGATGGAGGGGCGAGAGCTGGGGCTGGGCGCAGGCAGAGCCCCTGCGTGACCCCCTCGGGCAGCATCTGGGGAGCCTCTCCCAACAGTGCCGGGGGGACTCGGAGCTGGCGTCAGGCAGGAGGAGCTGGAAATCCCCTGGCACAGCCCAGCACCGTGGGTTGGCTCGCCAGCTCTGCTCCCCTGGGGCCGGGGGGCAGTGGGGAGGAGCGAGGGAGGCTGGAGGCACCCACACCGCTTCCCCACACCCTTTGCCAGTTGCGAGTGGCACTGGCTCGCAGCAATGACGATGAGCTTTGCTCTATCCCGAGGCCCTCAGCAGGATGGCAGAGGTGGTGGAGAGGAGCTGTGCATCCCTCCCGGGGCTCACCTTTCCCTGCCAGCCAGCCGGGGCTGGGTGCGCTCCTGCTGCCCCATCTGCACGCGAGCACCGGGGATGCCTTCCCCCCCCAGACGCTGTTTTGCTTTCAGATAGGTGTGATGGCTGGGAGGAATGGATTTTAATGAACAAACCTGGCTTATTAAAATAAATGTAACCAAAGTGTCAGGGCTGATTTAAAATGGAAAACAGGGGCTGGGAAATAAAAAGACAAGGCTGTTTCCTACTGAAACGCATCAGGGGATGGCCTGTGCTGCTTCACTCTGCCCTTCCCTCCTTTCTCCCCAGACCACCTCTGGTATCTTCATCCTGACAATGCTCCCTGCAGCCCAGCTAAGGGCTGTGTTTGCCTCTTCTCTGGCTGTCCTGAGGGCCAACGCCAGCAGTGCCAGCCTCAGAGCACCCACCCACAGCCCTGGCATCTGCCCTGCGGCACCGCGACCTGCTGGGGACAGGGCCCCCAGGTGCCAGCGGGAACCGCGGCATGGCCCGGGCAGCCTCGAGCCCTGCGGGGCCCTTGCTGCTTTCCGGTGATGCTGAGGGAAATCTGGACTCTCAGAAAATGGAGAAAAATCTTTTAGCTCAGTTCCCAATATAGTAACAGTGCTTCTGCCTGTCCTACTTCGCGGTGACTCTCATGCACCTTGCTCAGCAGCACGGACTGTTCCCTGGGCTGCTCCTGGGCACAGGCATCCGTGCTGCTGTGGATTTTCTTTTTCTTTTCTTTTCTTTCTCTTTTTCTTTTTTTTTTTTTTCTTTCTTTCTGTTAATCTCCGCATTGCGTTTGACCCAAACACTCAGGTATTACGGATACAAGAACCTGACTGCCCTGCGTTACACAGCCCAGCACCGTGTACTGGAGCCTGTACAAAGGGACAGGGCAGCCGAATGCTGCCCCCAGGCTGTGTGGCATTCTCTGAATGCAGGTAGAGACCTGACACCTGACGCTGTGCACATCTGTGGAAGCCCAGCGGGTGAAATCCCTGCCATTTTGGGGCAGCAGTCATTGCAGGAAGGCCGGTTGGAAACTGGCCCTAGCCACTACAAATCGTTTCTTGCAGCCCCTGCTTCATTCTGGCCCCACACACTGGCTGGTCCAGGAGCACGAGTGCCTACCTGGCCGCCTGACTTCATTCCTGAGCCCTGGCAGGGGAACGGGAGCACCAGCAACCAGGCGAGCATCGCACAGCAGGCACTGCGCTTCCTCCTTCCTCCTGCGAAAATCATCCGGCCTCAAATCCATGGACCTGCGGGAGCTTTGGGGCATTTCCCCAGCCATTTGGTGAGCAGCAGTGGGGTGTGGGGAGCGCTGGGCTGCCGGGCACGGCCCATCAGTGTCCGTGTGCCTGTGCACTGCCCCGTGCGGGTGGTAATGAGGAGAGCGGGACTCGAGCTGCAGCTGCTCCCCGCTGCTTCCCATCTCCTCGTCTCCTGCTGGCCAAGCACCTGGGACCCGCAGCCTCACCTCCCTTCTTCTGGAGTCCAGGGTTTATTAAGTTGTGTATTATGGGCTGTTTGTAACAAATCACTGCAGAGAGAAAACAGGAGATTTCAATGGCTTGGACCAAGCAGCAAAACCAGGTTATTTATGTTTTATAATGTGAAATCTATGCTTGCTCTACAAGGGCTTGGGAGTTAGATGCCTTTCAAGCTCCTGAATAGCAAAATAAGGCTTGAAAGCAAACATCGCTGGGGTATTTTCCATCATTTAAAGCTTTTTTTTTTTTTTTTTTTTTTTTAATTCTTCTTTCCATTTCCTTTATCCAGTGTCATGGCTAAACTGCGCGGCACAGCTGAAGCAGGAAATTTCTTTTTGGTGACGCTAGCTGTGGGTTATGGCGTTATTCCCTGCTCACTGGTCCTGTCTGGGGCCCTGGTCTCCAGCCACCTTTCTGCTGCCCCCCCTTTGTCCTGGTGCAGGGATGCTGTGGGGTGGGATGAGGCTCCAGGCAAGAAGCTGCTGGAATTGCTCGTGTTGTCAGGAACAGGTAGGGCTGCCAGCTCCTGCTATGGAGAGCAGGGTGTCGTGCACACCTCCAGCCGAATGTCTCATTGCTCCAGCACTGTTTTGAGACGTGGGAGCCACCGGGGGCTGCTCTGGAAGCTGGCTGCTGGGGGTGCTGCTGCGGGGCTCCGTGGTGGCTCTCTGCGCCTGCAGAAACGCAGACGTTTCTGTTGGAGGGCTTTCCCAGCAGTTTGCACGCCGAGCTCGGGCAGGCTGACACCCAGCCGTGCTCCGGGAGGGACGAGCCCACACGAGCCGCTCCGTGGCCGCCGGCGGCCGCTAGGGGTAGATCGAGGCTAAGGAGACCTGGCTGTGAGCTGGGGAGGGGAAGGTGGGGAGGGAGGGAAGGGGAAGGAAAGAGAAGGAAAGGAAAGGGAAAGCCGAACGGCTCGTGATAGAGGCAGCACCATAGCACTTTATTTTCAGGATAAAGCACATGCAGAACTGACCTCCCCCCCCGTCCTTCCTGCCTGAGCCAGAGCCCAGCTGCTGTGCGTGGCCCAAGCGGCGCAGGGAAATGCACGGTGTGCTCCCAGCGAGTGCTAGGGAGGGCCGGGAGGGCCCTCTGCCACCTGGACCCCCAGTGCAAATGCATTCACTGAAGGTGTAAAAAAATTAGAGGACCAAGATTTCCTCCCCTTCCCTCCCGTTTCCTTGGGGCCAGCAGGAAGAGGAGGCAACAGGCAGGAAAGGAGAAGCAAACCACAGAGAGACTTGGAGACAGTCAGCATTCCCAGAAACCCATCCCACTTGGTGCTTTCCTGTGCTGCCACGGCGGTAACAGAGGCCTGGGAGTGGGGATTTGCTACATAAAGCAGCTTGAGGCCAAGCGCTGGGCGCGTGTCACCATTCAGCTCCCAGACCACAGCCACTGAGTCACCGGGACGTGGCCGGGGTCAGCCCTGCTGCGGGGAGCTGACACCACGCGGGGGTAAACTGCTGGCTCTCAGCGTGGTTCCTAACTGGACATCTGCACTTCGGTTTCGCCAAAATTGTGTGCAGAGCGTGGTGAGGCTCAGGAGCCATTGGGATGGGTCCCTGCTCGGCACAGGGAGAGATTACAGCAGAGGAGGGCAGCAAGGGGGGTGCTCGTGGGGTAGGAGAGACACTGAGAGTTGAGGCAGCCCAGCCCTGACAAAGCTGAAAGCAGGAAAATCGGTTCTGCTCGGGTGTGCATCACTGCAAGTGTTCGTCCCCCTGAGCAGGCACCCCAGGACCTCCCCTGTGTGCCCCTGAAATGCGGCACGGCCAGGGAGGAAAAGGGAACCAAAGCGAGGGAACTGGGAGACGACCTGGGTGTTTGACCGAGGTCTAAGGCAGAGCTGGGCTCTGGGATGATGCTTGTGGGCCAGCAGCCATGGCATGTGCCGCTCGGGGGTTGTTTGCACCCTTCCAGAGGGAGAGGGAGGAGCGCGGGGCTCTGATGGCCGGGCAGGGGCCTGTGTGGGGGCACGGCGCTGGGAGCCCGGCAGCAGTGGGAAAGGAGGCTGGTGGTATTGAATGACTCTCGAGTCAGGTTTGTTTAGAACTTCTTGATTTGAGGGAACGTGTATAATTTTTTTTTCTTTCTTTTTTTTTTTTTTTTTTTTTCCTGAGACAGGGTTGAATTTCAGTTCAAATCCCATTAATAAACCTTTCCTTGGTTCTTACACTGAGCTGATTTGATTTGCAGAATGGGCACAGAGGACTACTTAGAGCAAAGCAAAAAAAAAAAAGAAACAAAACAACAACAACAAAAAACATCAGTGAAGGGCACTGGGTTGTGGGGGCTGGTGGGGCAGCAGGGCACTCGTGACATGAGTTGGATGGCCTCAGCCTACATGTGTCACAGGTCCTGGTCCATGCCTTGGGCTGGGCATGGACAGGGGATGGGCCAGGGTAACCTGTACCCTGCAGACTGCTGTGGTTTACAGAGAAAAGGAGAGGTGAAGGGATCGTAACCGGCTGGGACCAAGGCACAAGGGTCCCTGCCAGCTTTGCCACCTCCCTCTAAGGGTGCCCCACTGGAGCAGGTTGAGTGTTCATCCATCGCGATGCCATAGGGAGAGGCCAGGCTCCTGAGACCTGAGGACATATTTTTGTTCTGTGTGTGTATCTCTGCTTCGCCAAAGCGAAACGAGAAGGCTCTGCCCTCCTGGTGTGGGACCCGGCAGCCATGGAGAAGTGAGAAGCATCTGGTCTCCCCACGGTCATGCATAAAAGAGATTTGCAAAGTTAGCGCAGTTTTTTAAGTCGATTCATCAGCAGAGTTGCAGGTGTCAAAGTGGGTTAGCAGAAGAAAATCTCAAGAAAATAAGCAGATGGGTGATGAGCAGCCAGCAAACCAAGATCACCGGAGTGTTTTGTCTTGCTTTGCTGGAGCAGCTGATGTGCTTGCAGAGCACTGCAAGCACTGGGAGGCAAATCCTGCTCCCTTTGCCATGAGCAGGAGAGGTTCGGCCCCCAGAAGCATGTTCCTAGGGAGCTTCCCCTCCGTAAGGTGGGGATGTGTCACCACACCTGGTCACAGCGGCTGGACACGGTGCTTTGGCAAGAGCATAACTGCAGCGAAGAGCCCTCAGGCTCTCGGTTTAAAAAACGTAAGAGAATTCAGAAGTGCTTTTTTGTGGGTTTAAAGGAAAAAAGACAAAGAAAGAAAACAGGAGGTGGTTGTAAGAGCTGGGGTGTTTCTATAGCAGCAGCAGCACCCAGTGATCAGTGCTGGGAGCAGGTGGGACAGCATCCACGTCACTCATCACAGTGTGATGACAGTGCTGTCGGCAGACAGATAAGCGGCTCCTGGTACTACTGATGTCCCACTGCCTTCCCCACGAGGCTGGCGGCGATGCCGGGAGGAACAAAGCAGCCGCGCGAGGAGCCTGAAGGAGATGGCAGCGGGGACATCGCTCTGAGGTGGGCACTTCCCACCCCAGGGCCTCTTCTGGTGAGAAAACCAGGTTGTCCTGAGGGGTAAAGTTGGTCCTGGCACCTCTGTTGTGTGGGTAGGCAGAGACGCGGAGGGGCTGGGGACATGCAGAGGTTCCCAGGAGGCACAGAGGGCCATGCAGGACCATCAGTGCCACGTTTCCCCAGGTCTTTGGGTGCAGCTGTGGTGCCTGTCCATGAGGGCGAGTCCCTCACCACATCCCTCTTGGTCCTGCTCCCATTCTGCAGTGGGCAAGGAGGGGAAAGGGGGGGTGGGAATCTGTACCCCCCACCAGAGCTGATGTCCCTCTGCCACCGCAGTGCAAGAGGGGGGCAAGAGGAGCTGCCGGGGACAGGGGGAGAGGGGGCGAGGGCAGAGCAGCGAGGGCAGACCTTCCTGCGCCCACCGCTTGCAGCAGAAAGTGTCCCGAGGACAGGAACCGAGAGAACTGCTGGAGTGTCATGGGAGCAGCTGAGAAAACACATTAATGCACCGTAAAGAATGTCTTTGCTTCCCAATGATCTTTTTTTTATTACTATTATTTATTCATTTATATGCTGCTGCTTTGCTTTTTTTTTTTTTTTTTTTCCTTTTCTTTGAAAAGGCCTCTCAGTGCCTCATACCACCCTCTCCACCCCTGGAGACTGCATTTCAATAGTCTGATCTTTAGGCAAGGAGCACGGCGCTGGCGGGGAGGCGGCTGCAGGACCATCAGCATGCCCGACACATGCCGCGACGCAGCCAGCAGTGCAACGCCCCGGCCAGAGCGCCGAACCCGGCCGCAGCCCCTCCGTCGTCCAAATATTTAGATTCTAAAAAGGCCAGGATAGAAACACCAAGAAAAATAAATATTTTACAAACAGAGTAACCGAAAACCTAAACAGGAACCCGCTGCTTCTCTCTGCCCAGTGCATGCTACTGAATCAGAGCGAGCTCCGCATATATTTCACAGCTGTGGCACTGACACTTTATTTCCTTACAAAGGAATGCTATGCGGCTGCGGCATAACATCAGGCAACTTTTATGTAGTTTGGGGAATGAAGCAAACTTATCTCGAGATGCTGGGCAGCTCAGGGCGGGTAACGTCACAGGGCTCCCCGCGGCGCTGCCTGGGGTGGCTCGGGCGCTGTGCCGAGGCTGAGCGCAGCATCCTCCTCCTCCTCCTCCTCCTTCTCCTCGCACCCTGGGGAGCCTCGTCAGCACTTCAGGCCCGAAGCCAACGGGGAGCTGCGGTGGTGCCCAGGGCAGGTGCTGGTGGGGCGGGCAGGAAGCCCAGAGCAGCAGGACCTGAGCCAGGCAGGGGGATCCTGCAAGGCACTGGGAGCTGCTTCGTGCCCTGCTGCTGTGCAGGAAGCCCAGGGCCCTGCAAGCCCCTCTGCTCCCTGTGCTCTACCCAGGGGCAAGGGCGATGGGTGGCTGCTCCCGCAGGAGTTAGGGCTGTGCTTGCTCTGCCAGCAAAGCAAACCCCGTCCCTGCAGGGCCCCAGCAGTCCATCCCCTATTTCTGGCACTGCACAACTGCCCCAGCGATGGCCATCCCCCTCTCTCCCAGCCTCTTTTGCTCGGCAGATTTTCTGGCTCCCATCTGCAGTCTCCGCAGACCAAAGAGCTTGTCGTTTTGACTTGTTATTTAGGAGGCCCCCATGAGCATGGCAGATACCTCCCAGAAGCACACGTCCCCGTCTGGGAGAGGAGGAGGAGGGCAGACGGTCCCGGAACGAGGAGGAACGAGGCGTTTCAGCCCGTGGTGCTGGGGTCACTTGGGGACCTGCGGAGCACAAACCTTGGGCTTGGTCCCGCTCCTCCTCCCGGCGGCCTCTCGCTGATGACAGATAGGGCATGCCTCTGCGCTTCCTCGCTGCTCGCCACATTCCCCGAGAGCCTCGATGCGGGTGGGACGTGGCCCTGCTCGGGGTGATGGCTGAGCACTTCTCCGTGCTGGTGCTCGGGGAGGGCTGGGTGCCCCAGGCGCTGGAGCAGCTTGGCATTCTCTGCCAGCCCAGCTGGGTGGCCCGAGGACCACAGGCATTTCCCCGCGTCCTGCCCAAGCTGTGCCCAGAAAGCGCAGCCTGTGAAGACACAATGTCCCAACCCACAGCACTCCTCAACACCCTTCGCTGCCCTGCCTCTGTACCAAAGCACAGCGGAGGAGCCTGGTAATGCTTCCCATAGTGGACCATGCACTCCGGGCACACTCTGCTTGCAGACCCCCACTGGGGCTCTTTGGTGGCTTGCAAAAAGTGACCAGCACTGCACAGCTCTCCCTGGTCACCCCGAATCGCTCCCTTTGCAGAGTGGCAGAGCAGGGAAGGAGCGTGAGGTGCTTCCTTGGCCTCCCGGCCCCAGCAATGGGATGGGACCAGTCCTTGGGTGCTTCCCCTGCCCTCCTGCAGCGTGCCAAGAGCCGCGCGAACACCCGCCACATGCTGCCCGCACCCTTGTGTCGTCCTCAGGGGAGCCGACGTGTGCAGCGGAGTGCTTTGTTTCGGTAGCTGTGCCTTGTTGTTGTTGTTATTTTTAATCTGCATATTGTTTGGGCTTTGCGTCAGAGGCAGCAGGTTGAAGAAAGGCACCTGGCTCTGCGCGGAGCATGCCAAGGCTGGGAATGGCCCCAGCTCCTGGGCACTGGGTGCTGCCGCCAGCACCTGGCACTGCCCAGCCCTCACCCCGTCACCCATCCGGCCCCAAAACCAGGGTGTAAACCCCGAGGCACAGCAGAGCCTGCAGCCTGAGGGGTGACACTGAAGGGCTGGGTGAAGGCAGGTCCCAGACCCAGGAAGCCCAAGGCAAGCTGCGTGTGTCCATCCCACGAGGCACAGCCCAGCTTTGGTGATGGAGAATGGAGACAAAGCCCAGCGAGGTGGGCACATGTGGGTGAAGCTGCCCTGCTGGGGACACGGGAGGAATGGCAGAGCCCAAGGAATGCCACAAGGCTCCAGCTCCAGTGTGGCCCCCCTCGCCACAGCCTTGCCATTCTCCTCCTGCTCCCCTGGGCACCCAGGTCTCTGCTCTCCTCCTCCCCACCTGCGGGAGATCCCCGTCCTTGGCACTCGGTAACCTTTCTGTGCGCTGTGCATGCCTCAAGGAATTAAAAAAAGACACACCAGGATCTCACTGAAAGCAACCAACTGTTCCCCTCGCATGTAAATGTTGCTGCTCTTTTGATTTTAAATGGCTTTAATGCTGAGTTCATCTGCTAATTCCCCTCCTGCCCCTTGTGTATTGTATATTAGGAGAAATGTTGTTCTGTATCATGAGCAGTTTATTTTATCGAGTTTAAGAGAAAATCCCATACTGAGATGCTGCAGATAAATATTCATTGTCACATCTGTTTTGGTTTAAGATTGTTGCCTAAAATGTTAAAAATACAAACATATTTGGCGGGGGAGAGACTGGGGCGGGAGGGTTGGTGTGGGCTGCTGGAGTCTGGGCCTTTAGTGCAGCTCGTCAGGCGTTTTATCGCCGGCACGGAGAGGAATGGCAATGAGGGGGAATCTCACTCAGGGGAAGGAGAGCAGCAGCAGCCAGACGAGCCCCAGGCAGCGCAGCGCTCGGTGTGGTGCCCGCACACCGACCTGCCAGGCGTGGGGCGCACAGCACCCTCCTGCCACAGCACCGCCGGGGCTCCCGCGGCTCCTCTGGGCCAGGCAGCGAGGAGCAGACGAACAAAGGCAGGGCAGGAAGCTGGCCCAGCCTGCGGGCTGCGGGCTGCCCCGGGAGGGGTGCTGTGCCATGGGCTGGGTGGATGTGGTGGGTGCTGGAGGCTGGGCTCCAGCCCTGCTCCGAGGTGGCCAAATGAGGTCCCCTGGCCGTGGTGGTGGTCTGTGCATGGAAATGGTCCAGGTCCATCCATAAATAAGGGATGATGGGCACCCATGAACCCACCCAGAAGGGATGCCAGGGGCTTGGCAGGGTCCTGCTGCCTCCGAGGAGGGGTCTGTCTGGGTCAGGCTGGGACACATGGTGACGGGCACTGGGGGACATCAGGAGGGATGCTTGGCTTGGTGGAGTCTGTGCTGTCCCCGCACCAGCAATGATCAGGGCCTTTTCCTCCCTGGGGCTGCCAGTCCATTACTTCTACCCAGCAGTGAAATTTTATTTTAAATTTAAATAAAATAAAATAAA
>CM021768.1:880506-903466 GCA_011076525.1 Nettapus auritus
TTTTTTTTCTATTTTTTTCTAAAGCTTTTGCAGCTCCACTGAATGCAGCCAGTGGATATGGGAAGGCATAATAATAAGGATAACGCTTTCCACTTACTGAGCACTTTATATTCTCCAAGCACTGTACAAACATTAACTAATTAAACAGAGCAAAGAAGCAGCCCTATGCTCTGTCCTAATGCTGGGAAATGGAAACAAGGAAACTCTGAACCAATATGTCAATAACATCAAAGTCCCATTGTCCTGGCCTTGGCTTTGTTGCAAAGGAATCCGAAATTGTCTCAGAGTTTCCAGCATGGCTTCAGGCTCTTCACACTTGGGAAACAAGTGTGAAAAAAATGTTTCGGAGTCAGAAGACAAGCCCTGATCAAAGTTGGCAGAAGTGGCCAACGAGACCCCGGGACTGCAGCCGCTGCCTTTGATGCCGCCTCATGTGGGAGCCATCCCGGCGGCTCTCGCACACAAGCCGGAGAGCCCGTCCCGAGGGCTGGCATCTTCCTCAGGGCCCTCTCATCTGCATCTGGGGGATGTTTCCTATTAAGGATTCACACTCTGGTTGAGTTACATTCCTAATTGTGGAGACTTTAACGGCCCTAATAGGAAACACACCCGCAGCGGAGTCCCTGTGAGTCATTCTCCCACCGGAGCGGTCCTCGGGCCGGCTGCCACATGGCAGGGACACGCGGCGCATGCTGCCTCCACGCCCCAGGGGATGCAGGACCCCGTTTCAGCCTCTCACCATGCTCAGCAAGGGCCCTGGTGGGACGGGGCCTCCAGGAGAAGCTCGCCGTTGGCCATCCCTTTCCCCAGAGACAAAGCCAGCTCTGGAGAGAGGAGGGGGTGTGGAAACAAGGACATGGATAGACCACGGACGTGTCCCCCAGACCTCTGGTTTGGGGCTTTCCTTGCCATGCATGGCTTGGGGAAGGGAGCAACCCAGAGGCAGGACAGCCCCAGTCCTTCCCCTGCACCTCCCTGCCGGGCAGCCGCCTGCTTGTTTAACAAACCGAGGCGACCTTCTGGTGATGCCCCGTTGTGCCAGCGCTCAGGTGTCCCATCCATCATCGTGACAACCCACGCAGCTCTGGGAAAAGGTCACCTGGGCTGTACCAGCCTTCCCCTTTCACATTTATGCTCATGCCAAATTAGTTCTTTGTCATAAAACCAAATGACCCCCGTTGCAGTGGTCTGATGTTTTCTGAATAAGCCTGGTTTAAGATGCCTCCTTTCCTCCTTGCATCACCCTCTCTGTTATTGAGAGGCACCAAAGAGAAAGCATCAGTCTGTGCATTTTAAGGAGAAATTCCTTAATTCTGGGGATGTTCTTGCTGAATCTCGGTGCATTTTTCTGTGTCTGCTTGACAGCAATACCTGGTGATGTCAGATGAGCCTCTGGGGCCCTCAGCTCTCATTACCAGCCTGTCTAATTAAGGAGAGATGCTGTTGCTGACTGCTTTTGGTGAGCAACAGTGGGAAAGCAACAAATGCCAATCTCCATCAGAGGCAGGAAGGTCTGTGCTTCTGGGTCCCTGCCGGGCCGGGGTCTCCAGGCAGCCCCAGCCCGTGCTCACAGCCACGTGGAGCCTTATCTTATCCGAGCAGCCTCGCTCCAATCACTAATAATTAGCAAGAGGCCAGATGAAAATTAAGGCAGAATGAGTCGTCCCCCCATGGGCCCCCCGTCCCTCTCCCCCAGATGGAGATGGGAAGACGAGGTCCTCGAGGCCCATGAGGAGCTGCTGCCCCCCCCCTCCCCTCCTCCCCGCACCCCAGCCCAGCTTTTCCCAGGGCGCCTTCTCCCAGGTTGGGAATGTTTGGCTCAGGGTTGTGGCACGGGCGAGGAGGGAACTCTTGTTTTTATTCTTCTACAGTGGGAATGTTTTTCCTCCTGTTATTCATCAAATTCTGCTGGAATTTAATACTCACCAGCTCTAAATAGCCTATTGCACTAACAGTGATTGATGGTTTCCAACGAGTCCATAAATGCTGCCCCTCCTCATCCCTGCACTTTCTCTCCCTTCTCTCCCTATCGCTCCATCTCTCCTCTCCTCCCTTTCTCTCTCCCCCTCTCCGGAGCTAGAGAAAAGCCAATCATGCTGTTGTTATGTGGATTGATTTGTTTTCTGTTTCTGCTGTGTTTTTGGATAGGAAGACATCAGGGATTTTTGAAAGAGCAGTGAAATGCCATGGCCAATGAAGCCTGACTAGAAATTCCTCAGGTTATTATCTCTTAGATTAGGGAAATCTTGGTGTGTTTCTGCACAAAAAGACTTCAGGAGAAGAAAATGGCAAAGCCCTGCCTGCAAGCAGAGCTGCTGGCCCAGCCTTGGAGGAGCCACGGGGAGGATGGACACAGAACAGCCTCAGACAAGGCACCAGGAAGGGCTGGGTGCCCACAGGCGCTCGTTCAGCAAGAGCAATAGCCCAGCTCTTGCCTGGATGAGCAACCTTTTGCTTCCACAGCACAAATCCTTACTGTTAAGGCTTTTGGGGTTAGGGAGGGTTAGGGAGCTCAGCTCCCCTCCGAGCAGCAGTTGGGCTGAAATGCTGCCGGCTGCCTCCCCGCTGTCCCTGGGACTCCGAGAGTGCTGGCTGTTTACCGGACCTTCCCGCAGGACACTATAAATCATCTTTATGCCCTTCCCCTCTTGGCTGTCCCCAGCAAAGCTTGCTTCTACCTGCTGGGGGCTGCCCTGCCCCTGGTAAGCCTGGGAACTGAGAAGCCTGCTCTGTCCTGTTCAAATTAAAGCTACCTGAGATAAAATCTGGGGAGCTCTTAGAGGGAAACAACTTAAAGAGATGTAAAATGGTAACTTGATTTACTCATTTGTTACCGAGTGTTTGATTCCTCCCTGAACTGCCACCCAGCCAGCTGGGTTATGTGTCAAAGGGAAAAAAAAATCCAATACAGACAGATCCCTTATCAGATTCCCTGCATTAAAAGGATTTGGGGAATGCTAATGCAGAGGCAGGCGGTGGGAGAGGGGGCTGGCTGGCCGCAGGTCACAAAGCACAAAGCACGGCTCCCCGGGGACCTGCTGCCAGGGCTGGCTCACGAGGCTGGCGCTGGACGAAGGGAGATGGAGGGCAGGCTCCCAGCCTCGACGAAGGAGAACGTTTCACAGAGGTGCTGTCCCACCGTCGGCTCAGAAGACCCAGCCCGAGGGAGAGCTTTTGGCACTGCTCCCCAAACTTTCCCAACCCCACGTGGAAGGAGCCAGGGCCGTCGGGATGGGGATAGGGATTCAGCCCCACATCCCATAGTTGAGTTCACTGCAGCAAAAATACCCCAGGGATTAGGTCCTGAGTCACACTAATGACTGGGAGAATTGTTTTGTGAATTAACAAATGCAATTTGTTTGCCAAACAAACACAATCCGAAAAGGGCAAGGTTAGGACAGCAGGAAACATACTTCGCTCATTCATTTTGACAACTGCAGTTTTGTTTCAATTACTGATGTGCATCCTCTGTAATGTCCTCGTGAGCATGCTCTAGTCACCCTTGCCAAAACGATGAAGTCTTGGTAATAGGAGACCTTGAGTGTGATGGCTGCGCTATTAAACCTGTGCTGAGATGCGGAGAGAGCCGTTTTGGTGTGTCCAAATGATGAAGGGCAGATTAGTAAGGCCCTGCTGTATTATACTGTGAATATATTTAGCTACTCAATGTGATATAGATTAAGAGCAGCGGGGAGCCTGGCAGTTACACTTCAGAGGGCTGGGAGGGAACATTTCCATTTAGCTGAGTTGACATTAGCTTTGCACGCACCTGTTTCACGCGCCCCATCGGGGGGCCGCATCCCTCCATCCCCAGGGCCGTGCCCCCTTCGGTCCCAGTCAGGGTGCTGCCAGCCTCGGCTCCCATTTGGGCTGCTGCAAAGCTGCTTGTGCGTGAGTCAGACTGATGCAGTGATGGCTTGAAGGGCTTTAGGGGCTCTTTAGGGAAATTTACTGTCCCTGCTGTGCCGTGCAGCTCCTTTTCCCTCCCCTCCAGCCGGTCCCTGCTGCTGGGCTGGGACAGCTCTCATCCAGCCCAGCTGGAGCCAGCCCTGGGGATGAGCTCATGTGATAGGGCGTGCTGCCCTCTTGCTGCCCCTGTGCTCAGCTCCGTCCCTCTCCTGATATCCCCAAAGCACCACCTTTCCCCTCAGGACAGCCCCTGCCCACAGCCAGTGATAGCATCAGCGATCTCCCCTGGCTGTGCATGCGTGCCCCGTTTATAGGTGACACGGAAAGGAAAGATGGGGCGTCATGCTCAGCCGGGCAGCAGTCCTCCTCCGCCGTCTCACTTGGATTGCTGGCTCATAAAGCCGCAGCACAGCCTCGAGCTGCTCCATTAAGGGACAAATGTGGCTTTCCCTCTTCTTGGAGGAAAGGTCTGGAGGCCAGGACACCCGCTCCCCGCTGACATAGAGGCTGTTCCTTCTCCCTGTGCTTGGCTTCAGCAAGTGCTGTGCGTCCCAGTCCTAGGGCAGGCTGGAAGTGGCGGAGCAGGGACAAAGAGAGGGCAGGCCACCGCGGGACATCCTGCAGGTCAGGGAGCACCACTGGTCCTGCAGCAGAAGGGCTGTGGGAGCCCCTTTCTGCTCCCTCAAACCTTGGGCAGATGCTTGGGTTTTCAGCCAGCAACACCAGCTTAGATCACATCTGTGCCATTTTCCTACTGGTATCCTGGGCGAAAATCCCATTTACATCCATTTGCGATGGATTTCCCCAGAAGTCCAGGTTGCCGATCCCACAACTGGAGCACCCTGGAGCACTCCCTTCCTGCCCACAAGACCCCTTCCGAGCTCCACATCCTCTCGGGATAATCCCTTACTGCTTAGGCTGGAAATTCCTGAGAGCTGGAGAACTCCCCTTATTAGTTGCAGGCACATGGCCACTCTAAGGACTGTATGATTTTAATAACCATCCCAGCGCTGAGGCATGTGGCTTTAACAGCCCTCAGCAGCCCATCTTTCCACAGGGGTAATAGGAAGCTTTGGAGACGTTGACAAAAACAAGCTTGCACTCAGCAAAATGAAAAAAAAAAAAAAGAAAAAAGAAAGAAAAAACAAACCAAAATAAAAAATCCCCCTCCAAAACCTGTTTCAAGTCAATGAAAATGTTTTGCTCAGTCGTAAAACAAACAGCCCATTGGGTTTCGCAAGCATTTTTTTTTTTTTTTTGAAGCTTCTTAAGTGGGTTTGAATTAAACATAGGCAAATTTAGTCTGAAAACATTATTTTAGAGCAAAACAAAAAAGATTCAAAAAGTTTCCCTGCAAAGCCATTGTAACAAGATGTTTCAACCTCTGTGATTTTATTTTATTATTTTTTCCTTTTTTCGATACAATGCGATTTGCCATTTAATGAATCATCTTGGTTGACCTGAAACTGCACTTTTTGTCAAACAAACTGCTTGTCAGGAAAGTTTCACCCGGCGTTACCAGGCGCTTCCTCGCCCGCTGGCTGTGCCCGCTGCCGAGGCCGCCTTCGCCCGGCTTGCTTGTACGCGCAGCGATGCTGTGCCTGGGGGTGCAGCGCCCTGTCAAGCACACAGAAAAGCCAGAATTTCTGGTTTCCATAAAGGAATATGGAGAATATTATCCAGTGAGATTTGAAACTTTGGTGGGAAAGTTGCCAGCGTGCAGCCTTTTCAAAGAAACTCCTGTATCTCATATTGCTGAAAACTGGGAAGTCCTGTGGGCTTGGGGAAGGGGAGCCCTGGGGGGCGCGGGGGTGTTTGTAATGGACATGGGGATAGGGGCAGAGCAGGGGAAAACCTTCTGAAGGGTTTCTTTTCTATTAGAATAAGTCATAATTAATGCTATCGAGTGGCAGAAAGGCAGCTCCGGGTAACGTGAGAGGAGCCTTATCTCTCCCCATCACGTGGCCGTCTGCGCTCCTGCCCCAGGTGTAAGCAGGAGGCGTTAGAAGCGTGGGGAGCGGGATGCCATCGAGGGGCTCAGGCCTTCCCTCGCAGGGCTGGCTGCAGGTACCCAGCAATGCAGGGCCAAGCACCAGGAGGAAGGCAGGTGCCAGGGGGCTGCACGGACCCGTGCCTGGGCACCCCGGGGCTGTGCTCCCTGGCAGGGTGCCCGCCGGTGCCCTGGCGAGAGATGCCGCCAGCAGCTGCGAAGGCGCCCGTGGCTCTCCGTGCCTTCATTAGTGCCTCAGCCGCCTTCTGGGGCCGGGCTGGCCGTGGCAGCCGGTTACCACGTCTCTGAGGCATGAGCTCATAGTGTTACTTAGACAATTTGTTAAATGGAAGCTGATTAGAGGTTTCCCTGCCTGGGTCCCGGGAACCATATGTCATTGTTTATTTACACTTTTTGGCCACGCTCGCTTTCTTTTTCTCTCCTCCGGCAGTTGGATCACAAAGCCACACGATGCCACTTCGCTCGGTGGCTTTGATGCGTCCTCCCTGGCTGCGGCTTGTCCCGGAGTCAGCCCCAGCACAGCGGGGCCGCGGGGCTGCGGCACCGCCTGGACCCCAGGCACCGGGGCAGGAGGCAGCGGGTGCCGTCAAACGCCGCTCCGGGGACGCTCTTTGGCTGCACAGCTTTAAAATAAATAAATAAATAAATAAATAAATATTAAAGTTCCTAGAATTAGTGGACTGGAAAATATTCATCGAAATGCCTGTGTGGTGGAAAGCCCCTATGATCGTAATTACCTTTTTCTGTAAGGATCCTTGCATAGCTGAAATTGTTTCGTTTCTGAACAGCAACGATAAAAAACCACTTTAGGTTTTATTTCCCTACTTTGCCTTCCCCTGGGAAAAAAGTAGGAGAGAGAGATTCCACGCATGCACATAGGCAGACGCATTCACACGCACACAAAAGCCATAACAAAACTCGAACAAACAAAAGCCTCAAAACTTGTTTGCTTTATTTTTGGGGTTGAAAAAAATGTGAACTTCTCAGAGAGAAGAAAATGTGACTCGCTTGTTTTGTCTTTGCGGCTTGTCCTGTTTTCATGGAATTTTCTTTCCAGTGTGCAGCCATCGCTAGTTCTTAAATTTCTCCTATTAAGGCTAATGCTAACAGCTGCCCTAAGCCACTGCCTCTTGAAGGAAGCACCAAGCGGGACGGAGGTGCCCAGCAGCAGGCAGCAGGTCTGCTCACCCCTCCGTGGCACAAACAGCCTTGGGCAAGCCCTGCAGCACCTGCAGGGCCCAGTCCAGATCCCCCCCGTGCCCCCCTCTCCCCCTCTCCTCTCCTGGTCCCAGCCCCACAGCATCCCCAGCGCTCTCTGCCTGGCTCCTCAGCTCTCTGCTCCCAGGAGGATTGTGTTGTTGCATTCCTCTCCCCTGTTTTGTGCAAGAAGAGGGTTTTCCGAGCGCTGACTGCCCCTTGTCTTGCTTGTGGGATTTTCCTCCTCTCCCCCTTTCCCCCACACCTCATGGGGTGACACAGCGTCAGGATGGGTCCCTCAGCCTGGCCTGCATCTCACCCCCTCTGATCTTTCCCCAGCGCAAAGCTCATCGTCAAAAGCAAAAAAAGCTTAAAGACCAAACCAAAATAAATATCTGTATAAGGTATGATGGATGGTCCCTCCTCTGAAATTCATCTTCAAGAGAGACATAAACTCACAAGCAGCCTGAGCAGCGGGACCAGACGGGGGGGCACTCCCTGGTGTGCACTGTGTGCTAAAGCAAGGCAGGGTGCTGGCTGTCCCCCCGCCCCACGCCCCTGGCCCACGCCAGTTGCTCTCACTCCTGTTCCATCCACGATATCCATGGGAAATGAGCTGGCAATGAAAACCATGGTTAAAAAGTCCCCAGCGACCGCTGTTCCTGAGCCCTCTCTCGCCGTACACCTCTCCTGTCAGAGCACAGGGGCCCCCGAGGCCAGAGCTGACTTTATTTTCCTGTCTCATGCAGCAACAAACAGACTGTGGATGCGCGGCGAATACCAAACGGCACGCAGATAAGGCAGCCGTCTGGGGGAGTCACGGCACGAGGCTCCGAAAGAGGGAAAGGGCAGCGGTGGGGAGAGGATGTAGAAGTTGGAGATGTCTGAATTGGATTATCTTGACAAATTTCCGAGGGGCTTTGACCCAGGCAGTGCGTCCCGCGGCACACGTCCTTCCCGCACGGAGCAGTGGCTGCGCTGTGCGGGCAGTGGACCTGCTGGGGTTTGCACACCAGGAGGATCTCGCACCGCAGAAAGCAGGAGCTGCAGGAGGGTTTGGTGCTGAGCGTGTGCAGGGCGAGGGAGAGAGGCCAGGTACAGACAGCAGAAAGCCCAGGGAGTGCTGCATGGAGAGGAGCAGGAGCAGGAGGAGGAAGGCCATCAGGATGGTTCAGCAGATGCGCTCACCTGCTGCGACTGTCCGTGGGCAACACCTCGGTGTGACTTTGCTGAGGAACCTCAGCTCTGCACGGGCAAACTGTTCATCTTGGGGATTTTTAGTCAATGCCTGTCAGCCGGGAGGACATGAAGCCTGGAGGGAGAACTCGGTGTCGGGATTGTGGGGCACACCCTGGGAAGGATGCGGCCGATGCACGCTGGGGTGGTGGAGGCAGGAGAGCAAGAAGTGTAACGCCGTTGACCTTCAGCTAGCTTAAAGGGAGTCAGCAAAAAGAAGGGAGGGGAATGATTTAGAAAGGTAGAGGAATGTGTAATTAGAAAGATGAGACTGAGGGAAGGAAAACAGATGATAAATTTCAGGGAAATAATCCAACGGAGAGAGGCAGAGGAGTGAGAAGCTGTCATCTGCAGGAAGAGACGAGCCCATCTTCCTATGGCACTGAGAAAGGATTCTGAGATGCAAACATTGCAAACGTGTATGGTAAAGGTGCACCCCCCACTGCTGGTTCCCTCGGGGAGCCCATTTCTGCCTCTGTCTCCTCAGCTCGGACAAGGCAACATACTCTCACCTTCAGGCGGCTCGGACAAACCCTGCCCCGGGCAGGGAGGTGGCAGAAAACGTCCCCGGTGCCTCTGAGCCCTCCTCAAGCTGAAGGCCGTCCTATCCTGCTTTGAAGAGAATCCCACACTAGTTTTGTGCCATGTCTTCACGGTTGTTTTCATTTATAGGCAATACAAATTTATATCTTTGAAGTGAGCCCGTTTTATTTTCCTGCACGTTGCTCCCTTACTTTATTGTACGCATTTTTTGTGTGTATTTGTGCTCTGGCCAGGCTGCCACTGGCCCACGGATCATAAGGCAAGCAGATCAGGTCTGCTTTGTTTTTGAAGCTGCTTCTGCACATATACTCAGTTGTTTTTCCCCAGCTGGAGGGTTCTGCAGAAAGAGACCACAAAACCATTGCAGGTACTTAGCAGAGAAAGCCCCCTTACAAACCTCAGCCGAGAAACCATAAAACACGGCAGCATCATGGGGAAGGGGGCCTTGTCCCAGGCTCTGTCTTTTGGGATGGGGAAACTCAACTTCTCCACCATGTCACATCCTCCTGTGAATGCCTGGAGCTGCTGAGGGCACCCGTTTATTTGCCTGACCACAGGGCAGCATGGCTGTGTGCTGTCCCCAGCTGCTGGGGACATCAGGCAGGATGTGTCCTGCTGAGGCCAGCCTCAGAGCAGGTCCTGTCCCTCTGCTGTGGTCGTGGGCTCCTCCCTGCTCCCCAGCCTGGACACCGAGCTGCAGATTCCAGCACAGCCAGATTTGGGTTGTGAACTGCCTCATTGCTTCCTAGGGGGGCAGAAATCTAATCTGCTATCGCTTGCTGAGATCCACCAGGCGATGTGACCCGGCCCAGCCAGAGGGTGTTGGCCATCCTTCATCAGTGGGAGAAGCAATAAATCTCGGGGTGGTTCTCTCCGGGCTTACACAGCCTGGACTCTGAGCGTGTGGTTTGGCAGCCGGCGGCAGCGGGTCATGAGACAAGTGCTGCTGGGGTAGTCTGCTCCTGCCGCAGCTCCGTGGGCACCCTTACAAGAATCCCGGCCTGGCCTCTTTCCTGACAGCCGCAGCAGGGAGAAGGATGCTCGGAAATGCTTTATGGCCTGAGCTGCTCCAGGTGAAGCCCAAAGCCTAATAGGAATAAAATGAGGAAACTGAGATTACATCGGCCTGATGCTTCTTGTGATTGCCCTGGTGTAAGTGAGGGTAACCCCACTGCACGCTCTGGGCTCACTGTGCTACAAGGCCGGGGCAAATAACATCAGAGCTAGGCAGGAATCACAGTCAGAGAAGGCTGATTAGGTCACTTATTTCATCCTCTTACCAATTGGGCAGGAAATTATTTAACTGCTTTATTTATTTGTTTAGTAATGTACCTCAGCAGCAAAATCCCCCCGCAGCCAGCTCTGTGGGCTGCTGAGCATCTTGCAGAGCAAGGGGTGGAAGCCCAGCTCCTCGCTCCTAAACACAGGCCTCAGAAAGCTTCCTAGGGCTGCCCTCGGGCTTGGGGCCTGGATGCAGGAGAGCCTTCCCGCTGGAAGCTGGGGAGAAGCTCTCAGGAGAGAGCCCAGGAGCTGCTGGAGGTCGGGTTGAGCTCCTGCATCTGCTGGAGATGCGGGACTGGCCGCGGGGCTGGCGGCTGTGCAGGGGGAGCGCGTCAGCGGCTCCCTCCCTGCCTTGTGGTCACCAGCAGCCTGCATTCGTTTCAGAACGATGATAAAAACCAATTTCCAAATGTCATTTTTTTTTTTTTTTTTTCTCTCTGAATGGAATTCTTGCTTTTCTGACAGCCCTGGCTGATGCTGGTGGAGCAGAAGGGCAAGCGTGCAGAAAGGGAGCTCCCTTCCAGCGGCTCTGGGTGCATGGGCTGTGCCTCCTCTGCTCGCACTCCTGCTCCCCTGTTCGGGATGGCGTGGGGTGACGGGGTCGGTGCCCCTGCAGGAGATGGGGGGCACCCGAGCACTCCTGGAAGCAAGCCCCTGGCACGGGAGCCCTGGTTAAGGGCCGCAGCTGCTCTCCCATCGCCAGATGCCAGCGCAGACGAGACAGCCTCGTTACGGAGGAGCGATGGGGGTTTCCTTTCTCCTCCACCCGCCCGCTCCCCCCGCTCCTCTCCGTGATCATTCTTGTTATTCGCTTCCCCTCTTCTCTTCTCCTTTCAGTGCAGACGGTTTCACTGGGCAAATCCAAACGAAAGGCTTGCAAAGAGGATGCTCATAAAATATTTATGGAGAACTGCGGTGAACACAAGTAGGATAATGAGGGTCTGTGGGATATGGGATGTGTCCAAACCAGCACAGTGAAGACCTCGTAAGAGGCGGAGGCAGGCGGTGGAAGCCATCAGTGAGTCCCGTAGGCTCTTTACTCATTTCCTTCGTGCACAGTTTCTGTGCTGCCACATGCTGCTGCCGGCTGGGTTCTCCTCATCGCCCAGCACCGTGCTGCCCCTTGCTGGTATCCACCACCCAGCCGTTCCAGGGGGTCTGTTCTGGCTGTGCCCACCTCAAAGCCATCGTGGTGCCAGCACTGTGAGCCCTGGGGAGGGCCACAGCACGGTCTGATGTGCAGCTGCAGCAGGGAGCTCTCCCAGTGCCCAGACATTTCCGCATGCTCCAGCCCCACAGCCGCGCCGTGTGCTCCACAAGGCTGTGTAATGTCAGCCGTGGCAGAGGGATGGGCAGGAATTTGCCTCAGCACTGTTTTTTTATAAACTGCGAGGGGATGTGTCTGAACAGAGGCTTGCCTCCCTCGCTCGCATCCGTTATGGTCCTGCCGTGAGGTTTCCCCGTGTAAAATCCCATATGCTCAGCTTTAAAGCACACAAAAGCCCAGGCGCTGCCAATGCCAAGAAGGGGCTCAGCAGCTCCATGCGAGCTCCAGCGATGTGCAAGCTTATCCCATCCTGAGAGCAGAACCAATAAACACCGAGCGGCCTACCTAAAGCCGGGGAAGGAACGCCGTTAAATCTCTGTCTTACAGCAGCTTAGCTAACTCCTTCTCGAGTTACTCAGGCAGCGGGTGTCCCACGTCTCCCACGGCTGGGATGCTGCTGACCTTTGGGCAGTCTCTCCGGGGTCTGACCCATCTCCATCCCGTACGGAGGGTCGGCCACGATCTGCTCCAGAGCCCCTCTGCCGGGAGGTGAAGAAGCCCTGGCTTACACACCCCTTGCTCAGCCAGCCCCCTAAAGGACCTTGAACTGCTGTTGGAGCTTTTATCCCCCTGGGAGCCATACTGCTGGCAGATGTTTGCTGTGATACAGGACACGACAGATTTTATTAGTTGTCAGCAGGAACACAATATTTTAGGGTCTGTAGGTTAAAGTGGAGAAGCGCAGCTTGCACGCACGCCTGTGTCGGCGGCACAAGGCACCCTCAGCCTCACTGAGCCCTGAACTCTGTGGCTGAAATGCTTTTCCCAGTCCTGTCCCCTGGGACTGGCCCCGTATCCCTGCGGGGACACTGCCTGCATGGCTGGGGACCTCCTACGGGAGCAGCACCCTTCCTCCCTGCCTCTTGCTGCTTCCACAGCGCCTGCAAGGCTCATGAGATGGATTTTCCAGTTAGCCAGCAAAGTAGCTCCCAGAGGGGAAGGGTGGGCACCGAGAGGGCATTTCCTAATGGGTCACCATGGAGCCGTGAATGTGCACAGCCACTGTGTCTGTGCTCCAGGCAGGCAGCGGAGGCAGGTGGAGGGATGGAGGGCACCACTACGGCCCTGCTTTCCCCAGCTCCCTGCCTTGTGCTCGGGAGGAATCCCCATCTCTGTCACAACGTGGCTCTCTGGGAAAAGGAGAGGCGATGTGAAGGGATGGGGACAGGGAAGCTGCTTCTCGGCAAGTGCTGGCTCTGCTGGTGTGTGCACCTGCCCTGTGCAGGGTCCCGCTTCACCCTCTCCCCTCCACTTCCATCACCCCACAGGCACCGAAGGTCAGGTCCCTCAGAGCGGGGACGAGTGCTCCAGACATGAAAGGTATTTCTGGGCATCGCGGGAAGCAGTGATTAATCTCAATTACATGCTCGAACACTGAATAATCTGGAGGAGCAGATTGGGTTACGTTGCCCTCTTTCTGTGGCTATGGGAGGGGGGTTCCAGCCTGAGGAGACGTTTGAAAGATGTTTTGACTACTGAAGTGCCAAACTTTAACCTCGGTGTAATTGGGTTTGTGGTGAAACGTGCGCCTTGGCGTTTGCTTCCTGCGCCCTCCGGACAGCCTGACGTTTACCACTGACCATGCACAACAGATCTCATCCCAGCACGTTGTTCCCAAGGCCATTTCCTCTCTCAGAAAAATAAATAAATAGATAAATAAAAATGAAGGCTGGGGAGGCTGATGCTGGCAGATCCCAGAATTGGCACCGCAGCCAGGATGGGACACAGCTGTCCCAGGCAGCCACCAGCTCCTGCACTCCCACCAGCGTCCCCAGCCCCACCAGTGCCACTTGTGACCTGGGGCCTGGGGGCTTCGAAGCCCCCCCCCCCCTTTGCATGCCCTGCTGCGAGGTCGGGGCAGGTCTGACCCAGCACGAGCTGTAACCTAAGCGGGATCCCAGCCTCGGTGCCCAGGGGAAAGCAGCGGCTGTGGAGGGCGGTGATGAGTGTGGTGTGCGAGCCTGGACGGACAGATTGATGGGTTCAATGCAGAGAGCCGCTCAGATCCTTCGCATTATTTAACGGCGTCTTTTTCCCCAGACTAGAAAGCTGTTACTGATACGCTGTGGGGACCAATAATAACCTAATCTCAGTTTTTGATGGACTAAACATACACAGCGTTTTCTGAGGTTTGCTCTGGAGAGATCACTCGTACCGTCCTCTGCTGCGATGCCGGAGTGCCCTTTGGGGTGCAGTGCAGCACACGGTTATCAGAGATGCTATTAGAGGCGTTGGATGCAAGGTTAAAAATAAATATATTCCCGGGGGACTGAGTGAGGCTGGGGTGTAATTACCTGCGCTGGAACAGAGCCAGGATCTAACTTGTATTGCAAATTCTTTGCATTACTTTAGATACCTGCTAACGAAGTGATTATAAAAACCATATTTAGAGAAGATTAGGAGGTATGTAATAGATACACATACATAATTAGCCATAATAGATCTGCATTGATTACATTGCCGTTAATCCTCCTCTAAATATGTGCACATTAATTAGTCAGCATTTAACATATATACAATTATTTTAGGAACAGAAACAGTTCTGTTGGTGGGTGCAGCAGAGAACAGGGTATTTATTCAGCTTTTAGTATTTATTTCTCGCTTTTCAGCAGCACCACATCAGGCCGTGCATTCGTCACACTGGGCCCTGCACAGAGAACAAAAAGCATCTCAGTCCAAAGTGCTACGGCGTCTGCGTGGTGAAAAGCACTAACAAGTGCATGTGAGCCATCTTGCCAAAATATTATTTTTTATGCATAAAATATTTTCCCGTTACCATGTAACCCTGCCCTGGCTGCTGCCGCAGACCAGCTGCAGGGCTGGGGCATTACCTACGCCTCCAATCCCCCTCCTGCGAGAAGCCAGCACACAATAGCCCCGGTTCTCAGGAGCGGTGCTGGTGGGCAGGGTGGTGAGGGGATTTGGTCAGCTTCGGGCCACAGGTGTCCAAATTCATCCACGAGCACGCTGCCCTCCTGGAAGCTCCTGTCTGCAGGGCAGCAAGGAGGCTGGGGCAGAGCCGGGCAGGGGCTGGGGGTGCCGAGAGGAGCCGCAGGGCCACCAGGGGCTGGGTGGGCATGTTTGGTATCCACGTATGGATTAGTGGCAGGAGGGGTGTTGGTCCCTCTTCCACCCGGCCCTGGCATGCTGCTGGTGCATGAGCCGCCCAGAAACCCTCGGCGTTAGCAGCCCGGCAGCGCCTGATGGCTAAAGCAGCTTGTCTCCCCGGGTCGCTCGCGTACTCCTCCGAGCGCATGAATCATAACACAGATCCCGTTTCATGCAACATAAAAAAACTCTCGACAAATCCAGCAATTAGCCTCCAATTTGCTTTCTCCATTAATGGGAAATGGGGTCTCTCTGGGACGCTCTGACGAGACCCTGTTTTCTCCATCAGTTCAAAACCTTTCCCTCCTATTTATTTTTTTCACCCTTCCCCTGAATGCATTTCCCACCACAAAAACGTTTTTCAGATCTTGGCAATTATTTATTCCACCTTTTCTGTCACATCTTTGCAGAAATGAATGTCCCTGTTGGGACTGGCGGAGATGAAAGGCTCGCAGCCGCGTGGGGACGGCGCGCGCTCGCACACAGGCCCGCGAGCAGCAGCAGCAGCGTTTGGGCAGTGTCCCCAAGTCCCACGGGGCCACGCGGGGCCAGCGGCACAGGAGGGAGCCTGCAGGGCTCAGAGCAATTAGGGACTCCTGACTTGGGGACAAAGGGACAAGAAAGAGAGGAGCTGGCTGGGTTAGGCTTTTTTCTTCTCCCCTCGCTCCTCACCTTCTTTTTAATGGCGAGTCCCCAGGGTCCCGTCGGTGTCCTTAAAAATGGAAATCCCTCCCTGCCCTTTATGCCGAAGCATGAATGTCACGGAGCAGATGAAAAGGAGCAAAAGGCAGCACTGCTCCTGACGGCGCTGGGTGTTGCAGGGACACCGAGCTAATGAGGGATGGAGGCACGGAGGAGGGATGTGCTCAGGGGTAATGTGGTGGGGCTTTCCAACATCAGAAGTGGACTGGAGGTGCCAGAAGCAGGCTGGCAGTGCAGGCTCGAACTACGATGCTCAGAAGGTGATCTGTGATGGGAAACACCATGGGACTGTCCCCAACGAGGGACAACGCGCGCCTCAGCAAAGTCCTCCCGAATTCACGTGCCAGGGTCCCGGGTACGGCGTGGGGCTCCGCAGCCTTACCCACTTATGGTAAAAGCTTATACGCCTGTTGTAGGCTGGGGCAAACCCCGGGGGAAATATCTCAGCTTCATACCCACTGAACAATGCTATTGAAAATGGAAACAGCTTTTTAAAGAAGCGTTCCTTTGTTTTCCCTCTTTGTTCCTCGCTGCCTTGCAGGGGGCTTGGGGAGGGAGGAGAGGAGCGGTGTCCCAGCCTCAACGGTCAGTTTTGTGCTGTGCTGGCAGCCACGTTCCTGCTCCGGGCCCAGCGAATGCTGCCGCGACCTGCCGGTGCCACAGCACCACGGGACAAACCCTGCCCTGAATGTGGCTCAGGAAAAAAGCAAAAATCCTTCAGCACGGGAATTACTTGAAAGCAGCGAGGGGCAACTGGGCCCGCAGGTAGCTTTTGTGTGGATGAAATTCTCCCCTGGAAACATTATTAGAATATCACAGTCTAAAGGGCTTGAGAAATCAAACGATTTGGGAGCCGACAGGAGCTTTTGTCAGAAGCTCAGCTCCTGGACGGCTGGAAATCCGTCGGTCACACATTCCTGTCTTCCGCCGGCATCCTGTGTGCCCGGAGGGGCTGCGGGCCCTGCAGCTTCCCAGCCCTGCACTGCTCACGGGATGGTTTCGGGAGCCGGAGCGAGCCGGGCTTTGGCACTGGCTCCCGGCTCTGGGCTTCTCCAGCCAGCACCAGGTGGGAAGCGCTTGAATAGAAAATGCCAGTTCATCAAAACTGAAGTATTTCATTAAAGCACTTTAGTTTTGACAAGCTTCTGCCAGCAGACCCACCCACAGCTCAGCAACATGCTGGCTTTCCTCCCGGGGCCGTGCAGAGAGGGGGAAAAGCGCTGATGTCTCTGGCCCAGGGCTGGGGGAGCCTCCAGTGGGACGAGCCAAGGGGCAGGAGCCTGACACCCCCAGACCTTGGGGTGAAAACCTGTTCAAGAGTGTTCTTCTGCTGGCAGGCTCAGAAAGGCCAGGTCGCCGCACTGTACATGTGAGGAGAGACACTTACGGCTTGTGTCCCTTCTCCTTATTACCTCCCAGGCACACTGCAGCACTGCATGGCACAGCACGGCACAGCACAGCACGGCATGGCACAGCACGGCACGGCACAGCATGGCATGGCACAGCACGGCATGGCACAGCATGGCCTGGCACGGCATGGCCCCCTGTCGGGTGCACCCCAGGGAATTCACCAGCAGTGGAGTCTGCCACTCGCTGAGGGGTCCACGTGTGAGCAGCAATTATCTCCTCACCACCCAACTCACCTTCCACTTGAAATACCCAGAGGCGCTGGTTTGCAGTGAGAGCTAATGAGCAGATTATTTCAGCATTTTAAAACTCAGCTGTTTTGTAAATTGGGATTACCCAATGAATCCAAGAAGACTTTTTTTTTTTTTTTTTTTATCACTTCCTTCTCCACACCTCAGCAGCCTTTCTAATAGCTGGCACAGCCATGCTTGAGGCCTCATTTTTCACACTCTCCTATCTCCGAGACGTCTCTCCCAATTAACATCAACCTCCTCCTCCTGCTCCAGCTCCCAGAAACGAGGGGCTGGGTGTCCCCATCCCACCCGAGAGCAGCGTGGGGCTTTTGGTGTTACCCCAGCCTGGGTTGGCTTGCTCCCGTAGAAAAGATGGCAAATCCAGGCTGGAAATCCTTGCTGGCACCACGCTTTTCCTTTTCTTTTCCTGGAAACGGGAATGGAAAAGTGCTAGCACCTTGCTCCACGGTTTTCATAACAGGCAGAGTCCTTGCAGATCCCTACACCCTGCTGGAACTATCTCCCGGGGTGAGGATTTGCTATGAGGTTGTCCCAGATCTTTCCTTGGGGTAAAATCCAGTTATTTACTGCACTGGCCTTGAGCGCCCACAAAAGCAACCAGTGCAGGTTCTCCGAGCAGAGTCCTTTTACGGGGAAAGGGGAAAGTTGTGGAGGCTCAATTTCTGGCTGTGCACAATGTGCCCACCTCCATCCCTAAACATTTCCAGGCTTGGGGTGTTTCGGTCACCTCCCTTTCTGCAGGGAAGGCAGCAGGAGAGGAGCTGAGGAACCATCAAAAGAGGGACCTGGCGGACGGAAACGTGGAGCTGACACAGCTTGGCCTTGGAGGACCTTCAAATTTTGGGCAAGCAGGTTGCTGTTAGGCAGGAAAAGCATTAAAAGCAAAGAGGGGTTCAAATAGCTGACACTTCTTAGGCAATTACCATTAAAGTGAGCGTTGGCACTGGTGATGGGAGAGCTGATGGAAACATGCTGTTTTGGTCAGCACCTCCTCACCGCGCCGGGTAACCGGAGCCCTGTCACTCCTCCCGCGGCAAGCCTCCTAGACAAGCTCCAGTGAAAAGAACCGATTATTTCCCTCCCTAAATTCTTGCGACTGCAATTTTCATTGCCTCCTGTCCAAAGCGGTTCTGGTGCAATGTTAACGTGATGGACGGCAGCTGTATTTCACCCAGCTTGACTTGTTTGCAAGGGCCCCGGGTTTGTCAGGTCTGTCACATGCTTTGAAATACAATCCTCGGGAACCAAACTAGGAAAGCTTACGGTTGTTTCCTATTCCTTTTCTCACCCAAATATGTACAATCTCATCAGCATTACGCTGCAGCTGGTTGAGAAATTTCCAAGAGAGCGTTGTTTTGTTTTGGTTTTTGTCAGAAAATGTTGAGCTGTCAAAACCAAGGATTTGTGTCGAAATGTAATCGTTTTGACGAAACTGTCATCGGGGAAAGTCTCTCAGCTCTGGGATGGAAAGCCTGATCAAAACCAGACAGATTGAGGGAGACAACTAGAGCCGCGACAGCCGGCAGCGTGGTGCGGAGGAGCCAGCACCGGCTGGGTCGGGGACCGCAGGGTGCCCACGGCGCAGGGCGAGCGCTGCTCCCACCTTACCTAAACCATCCTGAAACAGAGCCCACCGGGGAGCCGAGCTGATCGGGTGGATCTCCTCCCAGCACTGCCTACCTCTGCCTGCCCACGTCCCAGCACCTTGGGCACACAGAGCCCACCAAGACACACATCATCCGGACATGGCATCATCCAGACACATCTCCACTCCTCCCCGGGACTGCCGGTGCTCTCCTGTTACCTCTCCTTCCTGAACTTTGCTCAGGGCAATAAATAACAGCAGTTCCTCTCCGACAGTACGGATAACCACAAAGCCAGTGCGACAGGTGCATACCCACAGAGGGCTCTGGCCTCTGTCCCTGCACCCGCTCAGCTCCTCAGGGGCCAGATCCTGCCCAGGACATCGCGAGCTGCTGCCTGTGTCTGCGGGTGCAGAGCGCCCGTCTGAGCGATCTGCCAGACGAGGACATTAGCAATGAAAGAGGCAATTGGCTTTGCATCCGCTGGGTCTCGGTTTCACCATCTGTAACCTGGGGTTAATGATGTCTACTTCAGAAAAATGCTTTAAGATCTTTGGATGAAAAAATGTGTGCAAGCGCAAATTATCCTGCTTATGACATGAGGAGGTTTATGGCCTGCATGGCTCTTAATAATGCATTAATTATGCTTACAGTATTAAAAGTGTTCTGTGATTAAGCAAATAATTACAGAAATAAATGAGTAAATGGGGCACTGGGTGCAGGGCTGGTTACTAAGCTTATCCCGTTCTACACATTGCATTACAAAACCTTGTTTTCAGTTGCTTACGGCTCTGCCAAACTTTAATTGTTTGAGATGAAATTTTCCATGCTGCTGTCTGCCTCAAGCTAATTTTTTTTCTGGGGTGTTTCAGCCAAAATGGTTAATCTGCTCCTGAGAACATAGCTTGTCAAAAATATGCAGAATTCTGGCAACCGTTTCTTTGCGACACTCTCATTCTTCACCAGGGCTCTTCGCAGCAGAGCTTTAAATCTGGGAGGGGGCTTTAGTGCCGGGCGTGTGCCCCCCGAGTCCTTCTGCCTGCAAATCACGGGGCCACCCGAACGGGGCCACGTGCTGAGCCTTGAGCGAGGACAGCTCACACTTTGCCCATTGAAATTTGCTGTGTCTTTGCCATCAAAATGCTGTATCCTGGCAAGGACAGCGGTCGTGAACCAGGAAAAGGAAGGGCGGGCTGGGATTTAAACATGTGAGCACCCCTTGGGGACCAGTCCTGGGGGGGAGCCTGCTGCAGAAGGCCCGGGGACTTCCACCGGCGTTCATACATCTTGAATGTGTGCCTCTTTTCTTGGGTATTCAAATCTGAGATCGCAAAAGGGGATTTCAGCAATGCTGTGTCTGTGGCCTGCTGGGTGAGCTGCAGGCAAGCCCCGGATGAGGGACATTGCGTACAAACCCCACGCCTGTGTGATGAGGCCATTAAAGCTTGGGATTTCTTACTTGCCTACAAGGAGGGTGGGCAGGAGAGGATCTTGCATAAAATACAACTTCAGCCCATCTCCTCCTAACTTCTGAGTTGTTGCTGCCGCAGTGGAAGTCCCGCAGCGCTGCTCGTGTGTGAGAAGCACCGCAGCGTTTACCTTGCCAAGGCATGGCATGCGTTCAGCTCCCTCCCCAGCACATTTATGCCTGGCTCCTCCTGCTATTGAAGGACACTTAGACACTTGCTTGCCATGATTTTTAGTGGCCAGAAACTCCTGCGTGCATAGCAGCATTTCTCATGCCCTGTAAGGGAATGTGTTATCAGTTTCAGGAGCTCTCCATGCCAGGAAGCTGTCAGCATGGTTGTAATCACACTGTTCATGAAAAATCCTCCAAGGCATCCGCCTACATTTTAACTCATCTTTTTTTTTTTGGCATTTTTCTCTTTCTGACCAGAAAGTCATATTTTGGATAAAAATCTGGCGACAGCACTATGTGTCTCTCCGAGCGGTTTGGTTCTTCCCTCTCTGCAGGTGGCTCTGTTTCCTCTGCTGTGTCACATCTGAACACAGACACCCAGGCAATGGTTGGTGTTGGTCGCACACGTGCTCTGGGAGTTGTTTTTGACACCGTTTGTGACACGATGTCCCCCACGGAACACACGATCCGTACCTGTGGTGGCACTGAACATCACCGAGCAGCACAGCCGGTGGGCACGTGGCTCTCAGTGCCCACCTGGAAGGAGGTCGGGGTTCCTACACCCCCTTGCCATGCCCATGGGGGGCCCTCTGCAGCCTGGCCAGCCCTGCTCTGCCTCCCTCTCACCTGGAAAACAAGACCCAGAGCTCTGGGAATGGGTGAAGCAACTCAGCCAAGCAGCGCTGCGGTTTCAGTTTGCCTTTTGAATGCAGCCAGCTGCGGACTCGCAACTTCAGCTGGAATAATTCCACCCCATCCTGGCAATATTTTGCCATTTTCATAGCATACCTTTTGTGCAAATGCATATTTAAAAGAAATAAAATAATAATTAAATCTCACTAAAGCAGCACAGCTTTCTGCCAGCAGGTGTGGTGCTGTATTTTCAAGTAGGGAACTTGTTCCATAAGCAGCTCTGTGAATATGTCCCTGTACTTCACGTATCTGCAAAGGAAACTGGGGCTTCTTGGTCAAAAGAAATGTTTTTTTTTTTTTTTTTTTTTTTTTTTTTTTTTTGGTCATTTCTTTATTTCCTGAGATTGTTTTCCTCTTTATTTTCTTATATTATGATGAGTTTTCAAGTTAGCCCCTTTGGTGTTACCTGGGACTCGTCTCCCTCTGTGCATTGTTCACCTCAGTCTCGTGCTGTGATTTTGCCCACCAGACAGTGCCTTTTACAATGTGGGAGCGATTTGGGATTAACCGAATGGTCCTGGAGAGCATTTCTGGTAGGCTGAACTCACACCAGCAATCTGCAAAGTTCATTTTCTGCCAAAAATTCCAGTCACCAAAAAACCCCAAAGTATTCATAGGAATAGTTGTAGAAAACAAAGAAAATTAAAAGCCACCTGAATGCTTTCAGAGGGCCTGATCCTTGCTCGAGCAAGTCACAGAGTGTCTTTCTTTTGACTTCAGATGAATTTTGTCAGCTTCAGCAGGAATTTGAGTTTTATTCATTAAATATTTTGAAGGATTCTCCTAGCTTTATCCATGCACAAATGACTTCAGCATCTCCAATGATCCAATCAGCCAGTCAGCATTGTTTATTTATTTATTTATTTTATAAACCATTCAGGTCAGCTATTAAAATACAAACTGAGGATATTTTTACAAGGGTTTTGTTCTCACACCAGGCTGGCAGTCAAGCTGGCACTTCTTTCATTTTTACCCCTCTATTACCTCAATGTAGTGTGTCCATCAGTTTGCTCTTATTTATTTTTGAAGCCTATTTTAGACAATCTGCTGAAGGAATCTCACTCAGCAACGAGTGTTGACCTTGAGCTGCTCCTTTTCTTTCTCTCTCCTTTATTTAAGAATGTGCAATGAATTAAGACATCACTTATATCCGCGCTCTTTGCAGGCAACAACGGCTCTCCAATCGAGCATGAATGGCAGGTCTGCGGGCAGCGCTGTCCTGGAAATGTGATATTATGGAAACGAGAGGTGACCTGCTTACAGACAAAACAATGTGACGGGAAGAGTCCTGCCTCCCAAATGGGACATGACGGCCATCCCCCCGGGGGCCTCGCCGCTCGCTTTGCATCAGCAGCCCTTGATAGGTAGGAGGGGGGGCACAAGGACCACAGGGTGCAAGCGCTCATCCCCACTCTCCTCTCCAAAACCCATCCCCTGCCTTTCCCCACCTGCCTCCAAGGTGAGTCCCAGCAAGCCACGGGTGACCACAAGCTGTGAAACCTTTAATTGCCTTGAAATCCTTCTTCTTGTGTCACTGAAACCCCGGCGGGGAGGTGCAGCACCGCTCACGAACCTACAGCCCCAACAGGGATGGAGCCAGGGCAGGCAAAGTGCAGCATGCAGCCACCCACAAACCCCACACCCTGCGGGGCCGGGGGCACCCTGCCAGCTCCACAGCCAGCCTGAAGCTCAGGCAGCCTGAGCAGAGCCTGTGCCAGGGCCTGCAACCAAGGAGCTCAGAGATTTGGGTTTAATCACATTTATTTGGGGGGGGAGAAAGGGAAATTCCTCAAATCTCTCTTTTTTTTTTTTTTTTTTTTTTTTTTTTTTTCAAACATTTCTATATCTGGTCTCAGAGGTAACAAGGAATTAGCACAAAACCATACCACACAATAATAATCGTATTCCGCATGCTCAGAAGCTCATGGGAACTTGAGGAACAAAAGGAATCCATGGCATCAGGCGCAGAAAGGCCCGTGCTGTGCCAGGCCTGCTGCGGTTCCTCTTCCCTTTTCTGCCCCAGCACTGGGGCTGCAGAGGGAGAAACCTGTCCTGGGGGGATCCACCCCA
>CM021768.1:912841-938845 GCA_011076525.1 Nettapus auritus
GAGGAGAGGAGAGGAGAGGAGAGGAGAGGAGAGGAGAGGAGAGGAGAGGAGAGGAGAGGAGAGGAGAGGAGAGCAGTAAATTTTAGCTCAATTCCAGCTCCCCAGACTTGCACCACCAAATCTCATGCTCCACCAGATGCCCTCATGGCTGACCAGCATTTCAAGTCCCTGGGGACACCTTGGTGTGACAGACTCTGTGTGTGGCACTGCTCCAGGCTCGGGGACCAGCGGCCCAGCCTGCGGAGTGCACAATATCTGCTCCCACCCTACAAAGCCGTTTTCATTCTGACCACGTGCAGCTCGGGGTAGTGGCTGTCCCGCAGATGCTGTTGGTTTCCCTCTGTTTGTTTGTTTTCCTGGCAACAGCCGTCGTGGGGAGGGGACCTCTGTGGTTCACCGAGAGTCCTGGGAGCGCAGATCCAGCCCCAGCACCCTGCGAGTGGAAGGGAAGGAATGCCAGGAGCAAGGGATCTGAGAGCAGGCCTTTCTTCTCAGCTTGTGCGTGTTCCAGACGCCAGAAGGAGCCCCGTTGACTTCAATCTACTGGTGGCATTAATGATGAGGTCCCTGCAGGATGCAAGGGAAGGGTCTGTGCTTACCTCTGTTGGGGCTCAGCCACCAGCAGGACGGCGCGCCAGGGACGTGGCTCCTCCGTCTCCGCTCCTAAACAGACACAGCCCCGGGTAGAGGCAGCCAGAGCTTCCCAGAGAGCGCCGCGTCCTCCCCCAGGAGAGGCCATCTCACTGAAGGATAAACTTCATCTCAACAGCTCATTCAGGCTTGTGCTGTGTTGCCAAAACAGCCCACAAGCAGGACTGGGAAAGGGGGAAGTGGTGGGACAGGGACAATTAGAGCCAACTGCGGTGGAGGGATTTTGAGTTGATCTCTTTTTTCCCCTTTTAATAGCGCTGTATTATAAATATCACAAAACCACATGTTATCAGACAGAATGAAACAATTATGCTCGACTTCACAGCTACGGGATATGTGCCTTCCATGGGGCCTTGCGCTCTCTGATGTGGACACCTGCTCTCTGGAAATTTGATGGGTGAGCAGCAACTTGACCAGGATGTGGGCCCCAAGCAAACCCCGTAAGTCAGAGCAAATTTTAGTCATGACCAATTGGGTGCTACTGAAGGAAGAACTCATCCCAGTTGCTGAGTCATTTTAATCACACGCAGCTAATGACCCTCTGGGCCGGGGAGCGCAGAGCCATGCGCGCTCCTGCAGACGGTTCTGATTTCTTCGGAGGACACGGCGAGGCCTGGTGGGTATAATGGATATCCAGGCAGCTGGGGCTTAGCTCCGGCTCTCCTGAGCAGGTTCTGCTAGAAATAATGTCAGCGATTTTTCTGCCCCATTTATTTCGGGCTGCTGTGGTTTTGCGTTCATTTACGAAGAAAACCCGCTCCGGTTCTCCACCACCACCACACACGCGTGCTTTCTCTCCCTTCCCTTCCGATGTCAGGAGGATTTTCCTCGCAAGGGTCTCCTCGCAGGCACCCCCGGCCTGGGCCCGTTATTTATAGGGTACCTCTCTGCAGAGCACAATGCTAGAGGTGAGTGAGTTATTGTTCCGGGTGACATCATGGGGTGGACTTCATAAGGGGGCTCAGCGGACGGTCTCTGAAGACAGCTGCAAAAAAGGCAGCCCTGAAGGATATGATGGAGTGGGTGAGACATAAATTTCTTAGGACAGGCAGTGAAAAAACGTTTACAGCCCTTCTTTCCTGAGTCTGGTTTCAATCAGAGTCCCAGCCGTTTCATTGATGCTTCGCACTAAGCACTCACTCAGACATACGCTTTATGCGCTCAACGTGCTTTATTTATTTTATTTTATTCCCCTTTTTACTGTTTTCAAAATGCACCGGTACAGGATGGCTTACAGATCCTCCAGCAGCCAGCTCCCATGCAAGGTAGCCACAGACAAAGGCTATCTGCCTGGATATGAATCTGGCTCGCAGACGGGAATCACCGAAGAATAATATTGATAACGGTAATGAAGGAATGGGTTTATAAAACCATCACATTGCAGTCTCAGTCTATAACAAACGTGGTATTAACTTTGACATTCATTAAGGCAGCTTGCCATTTCTCCCTGGCTTAATGGAAAATCTGTCTGTTTAGAAGTGTTTGTTGCAACTGCAGAGGTTAAGGGAACAGATAGGTTTCTGATTAGGAAAGCCCCGAGTGCCTGGTTACCCCAAAGGGCATTTGGAGTTCATTCTTAGCCGTCTTGCTCCTATCTCATATCTCAGGGGGACTGCTTTGTATGCTTGTGATGTCTGTGACTGGCTGGCCCCAAGGGATGTTGGCAGCAGGTCCTGAGGGTGTGCACAGCACCCCAGGGACCCAAGGCTGGTGGTGCCCCCAGGGGAGCAGTGCTGGGGGAGCCCCCGACACAACCACATCAGCCACCACCCACTGTCCTGCTGCCCACCAGTGTCTGGAGGGCCTGATCCTCCCTCACAGGGCAGCCTAAGTAAGAGTGCCTGGTTTTGGTGTGTAGAGACACAATTATCACCCAAATCCCTCTTCTATTCCCAGTGATATCCATAAAGGCTTCCTAGGAGCAATGGGAAGCAGGGCCCTTGCTGAAGCCCCACCTGCATGGATGCAGTGCACCCCCTCAGCCCCATCCTCCTGGCTCATGGGGGCTGGATCAGAGGCACCCACCTTGTGCAGGACTCCCGCCCAGCAGCACGGCTCTCTTCCTGGGACGCTGAGCTTTGCAGAGCTCCTGCGGCACCAATCCTGGAGGCCACCGGGACGTGGGGAGGAGGCGGGTGCTGCCCCCAAGGCCACCTTGAGCACGGCCCTGCTGTGCCGTCTGGAAGAGCCTCTTGGTATCAGCACATCTCAGCGCTCTCCATCTTAATCGAAAGAATAGACTTTTGGTTAATACAGCGAGTTAATCTCTATCTGCCTCTCCCTGTGACTCGCCGGTATTTATCAGCATTCTGCATTTTACATATACGTGCGAGGCATTTAATAAAACCCAGACCGAGGAGATGAAAGATTTATCCGTTTGCCCTGAGAGATGTCCCTTGTGAGGGCAACTTGGGACTCCAGAGCGGAAACCTGGATTGTTTTTTATGGCAGCTGCGTGAAGAGATACAGAGCCTTTGAAGTCCTCCCGGCCCCCTTCCTCCTGCCGGCCCCACGTGCCAGCAGCAGGGCTCCCCTTCCCTGGCCTGGGGACACGGGGACATGGGGACACGGGGACACAGGGTCATGTCCCAGCTATGTGGGATGGTTCTGTGTGGGGCTCAGCACTGAAAACCACCCCTGGCACGCCGGTGACTCAGGCTTTGGGAAGGAGAGCGAGGCTTCCCAGTGGCGCTGGAGCGGTGACATTTCCCTGCTGTCCCCCACGTGCCCGCCTGCAGCAGGGCAGGGAGGGACCAACAGGTGCCAGCCCAAACAAACAGAAGGGGAACATCCCCCCAGGGCACAGCGGGGCCTGCCTGGCCCCAGGAGGGTGGCAGGAGACGGCCACTGTTGGTGCTGTTGTTACCAATGAACAATTTTAATTTCTTCCATAAACAGCCAATAAAGCTCATCTCTCTCTCTCCTTCTCTCTAATGCACCATTTATTTCTCGCTTTGAAAGGCGATCAAGGAAATTCACACAGAGGACCGGGAGGGGGAATTTGATGCTAAATGTCAGCGCTGCCTGAGGAAACCTAATTCTCCTCCGAGCAGCTGCAGCAACATCTTCCCAAGCAGGGCTCTAAATTACAAAGAGCATGTGGCTTCTGGTGACCAGGGAGAGCTGATGGCATCAGTCCCTGCCCCGGGCTGCTTCCAGAATGGACCATCCACCACCTGAAATTGGGAGCAGTTGCATTTATGGGGATTATAGAAGGTGTCCTGAGCTGGGCGCTCCTTGGAGCAGCAGCAGCTCCCTGCAGAGCATCCCCAGTCCCCCGGGTGTGCGGTGCCACCCGTGTGCCCCCCTCCAGCAACGAGCTGTGCCGGGCCCTCCATGCAGCCCAGGACATTACTTGTCCTCGTGGACTATGATTATCCTTAAAGTCACTGAAGGATAATTGTCTGCATGTCAAGAGGCTGATGATGATTGTGGGCTACTGGTGGTGGAGAGGAAAAACACAAAGCTAATTGCCCAGGAATGACTCTAGTGCTGAAGCTGATACCTCTGGTTGTGCAGGAACCTTCCTGGAGCCTCTGCAGCTTTGTTTTGCAGGACCAAGTAGGGGCAGGTTTGCATGTAAGTGGCTGACAGTGGACAAAATGGTGGAGATCCAGGCATCCTGCTAAGAAACCTCCTAGGCCTGTGATCCATGTGTGAAAAGCAGTGCTCTGTGCACATGGGGTATTTGAAATATCAAAGAGAGAACTCTTTTCATCTCTGAACTCTGCCTGAGGAAGAGATATTAGAGAAATATTTGCACGATTTAATGTGGATGGTCAGTTCTCAGCACGAGGAGGTCAGGAAAAGGAAGAGTGTCAGCAGGGCGTGGGGCAGATCTGGAGCTTCAGCCCCAGCCAGTGTTCGAGTCCCCGTGAGAATGCAGTGCCATGAAAAAGGAATCAGCATATCGGGACTGCAATATCCAGCACCCAGGGACCCAGGCTTTGCTTAAACGGAGTTGTCTGAGCACTGCGGAGTCCCAGGAAAGACAGAAACAGGGCTCCGAGGGCTCCTGCTGCCCGGCATAGCCTCCTGCCTCACGCCTTCCCTCCTGCTCACGGTGCTCTGCAGCATCGCTCTTCTGGGTGGAGGCTCCTGGGCTTTGGGCTGCTCCTAAGACCATTTCAATTATTTTGCTGGAGGAAGGATAAGAAACATTTTTCATTGTTCTCCTGCCCTCCCCTGAATCTGTGTGTTTGTTGTTTTGCTCTTTATTCTCCTGTGCAGAACTCTGCGTTTGGGAAGCTGTGCTGACTGCTGCGGCTGAGTAGCCCTTCCTGCGATACTCATGCTGCAGGTATCTCGCACAACATAAGCCTGGTCTTGATCTTTCTGTAGAAAGATGCATAAATTAGATATAGATTTCTACAGACCTACCTATAGAAAAATCCAGGGCATCCCCAAGACCTGAGCTACATGAACAGCTGAATTCATGTCCTGAACAAATGCGTATCTGCTCCCTAAACCCATGAGATCTGATCAAGCCTAACGCAAGCTCATTTAAAGATGTCAAAAAACTGTGGATCAAATCTGTGGCAGTTTTAAGTGGCCTTAGATTACATAAAGTAAGCAACTGCCAGTCACGAGCAAGAACTATTTGACAGGGCATGTGCACAAGAGCTGGGTGTACTCGCTTTGTAATATTCAAGGCAGAAATGATGAAGCTGAGAGAAGACTGCAAATAATTTTTTTTTGCAGGATTAGCTCCAAAGTTTTAAATGGTTCCTCCAGCTGCACTCGCGCTTTCGAGCTCCCTTTTTGGGAACATTCAAGCTGCTTTCACTGGCATGGGTGTTTGGAAAGAATTCTTCGGTCTCCCACTGCTGATTTGTGCCTGAAGCACAGGCAGACACAGAGCCTGCTTTCCTGCCCTGGTACTGCATCCCCGTGCAGCCCAGGTGGGACCACGGTAAATCTGGGGTCAAAAAAGCCCACCCCAACTATGCTTGCACACTTCTTTCACCATTCTCCCCATGGATATCCCACAGACCGAAAAGGAGGCAGAATTTGTCAGGTGAATTCGTCAAGCAGGGGTGATAATCATTCATTTAGCCAGTAATGACATGGCACTTACTATGTAATAACCTGGATATTGCATGGAAATTGCCATGTAATCCAATGCTCGGTAGCTGCCATATTGTCAGCAGCTGCACGGTAATTTGTGCCCTCTCATTTAAAACCCTGCAACTTCTATTATTATGAGAATAAAGCGGCAGATCCCCAGTTTGCCAAAAGGGGAATCTCCAGAGGGATGTTATGAATAATTAGGCAGCCACGGTGGTTTTGGATAACATCTTTACCGTAACTCCATTAACTGGCAATTGATTGCTTTCCGAGCTCCGACCTGCTTGCAGCCCGCAGCAGCGCGGGCAGGGCTGTGCGGGAGCTCACCGCGTGGCAGCAGCCGGCGCAAAGTGCCGTCCCTCCCCGGAGCCTGAAGGAGCACCTCCAGCACATGCTGGCTGAGAACCTCACACCACTTTTGATTATCATTAAAAATGCACAAGTTCAAATCGCACTGGCACAACCATTGCTCTATTTAAAATCACGGCCGCCTTCTCCAGGCCAGTCTCCAGATATCCAAATATCTGGAGCTCAATCTCCAATCTCCGAATATCATCCTCGGGTCTCTGTCTCCACAAAGCTCGCTCACAGCTTACAGGCGATCCCAACTTGACCTCTGCCACCAGATGCACATCCTCAGCCCTGCCTCTGGAGCGATAAATCGTGGTCCCCTGCAGCCGCCGTTGCCCTGATAATGTGTTATTTTTAGATGGAAGAAGTACGAGGTCAGAGTTAATGTTTTGCATTTGTCAGTGGAAGACGTGCTCCCCCCCCGCCCTCCTGCACTCTCACCCAGCCCCTGCCCCCCCGGACCCCTCACCCGCGGGTAACCCCGTCCCACGCCCCCTCTCCCCCCCTTGGGCAGCTCGGAGCCTGCTCCTCTTCCTCGCCTCCGCTCTGCCTCCCAGGCTGGCCAGCACGGGCTTCCCCGGCTCTGCCTCCACGCCGGTGATATATGGAGGAGCAGCTCTTCTGCTGTTGTTTGCTGCACAAACTCCTAACCCGGCCTGTGCCTGGGAAGTGAGAGGCATGAGTGTGTGTGGGAGGTTTGCAGTTCCTAGTGATTGAGATTCCTTGGTTGAAGAAGCCTAAACAAACACCATAACCTCAGGGGAAATTCTGCAAAGTTTTAGTTTTAAGTGTTTCCTCTAACAAAATAACTGTTTGGCCTACAAAGCTACCAGAGAGCATTCCTTTGGCTCACTAAGGCTTGGTGAGCTAAGGCTGGAGACAAGACAGTGCTTTAAGCGCGAAAATACAAGAACTTTATCTATGCTTTGAGCAAAAATTGGAAAGTGCTCCTTGTTACAGATTCACCTCTGTTGTATTTTCCACCCAATTAAATGAAGGAAAATTCAGCTAGCGTAAGTTTCCCAGTAAATTTCCTAGGGCTGGTGTAAGGACAGGATGAACAGGGGAGAGTAGGGAGAGCCTCGTGTGAATGCTCATCCGCCTGGACACGTCCTTACCTGGAGAGGGAAGAGGTGTCCCCACACCCTGTCACTTCTCTCAGCCTTTTATTTATTTATTTGGGGCAAAAAAAAAGCATTTCTGCCCTCCTTAAATATCTCCAAAACTACCAGCCTGAAAGCCAAGGGAAAAAAAAAAAAAAGAAAAATTAAAAATAAAGAAAAAAAAAGGCAGTGGGAAGTAGCAGATGTGTGACTATCCCTTGGTAGGAACAGATGACAGCTAACCACCTGCCCTGATCTCCTGGTCCTCCTCCAGCTTCTCTGCACTCCTGGGGGCAGCTTTGCCTCCTCCACAGGGCCCTGCCCTGACGCAGGATGTATTTATTGCCTTATAGAGGTAGATCCAAATCATAGCTGCTGGGCACTGGAAGATGCTTGTATTCAGATCTGAGTAGAGAAACAAGGCTGCTGAGAAGCATGTCTGTGGGAGAAGTGGAGTGGGATGAGTTTGGAGCAGTTTGGATCCGTACCTGGAGAGCTGCACAGCTGAGCTTCCTGCAGCAGTGAGCTCTGGAGGCACCACAGAGATGTTGTGTCCCATTGCATCAAATATATCATGAAATCTCCAGGGGCAGCCGAGTATCAGTTCACACCAATGAGTTCAGAGGGTATGTAAAATGAAATTCCTGAACCACACAGCTTTATGCATAAAATGGGCTCGGTTTTTGTTCATTTCGGAGGCTGGGCAAACGACTAGGCTAGCTGCTATTTTTCCATCTCCCTCCCATTCAAGGCAGAATGAGCACTCAGAAATGCCCCAGGGCTCCTGAGGCGTGGTTTGGAGCACTCCCCAGTAACCTGGCTTTTGCCCCTGCCCCATGAGCCACGTTTGGCAAAGGGAATCAGTGATATTTACTGATGTGTGCTCCTTGATTTTCAAGGCATGGCTGAGTTCTGGGTCCGCATGTGTCAGTCTGCTCTACCATGCCTTAAACAGGACACGAAAAACAAATTTTCGGACACAGTGAATCATTTTGAAAGGTGAGGGTCACCACCTATGTTGTACCTTTAACCCGGGCTGAAACTACATCAGGAGTGAACTTTCCAGGGCAGTATGCTTGGAGTGCTTGGAGCCTGAGGTGTGGAAACAAGCCAAAATGGAGAAGTAAGCAAAAGTATGTTTTTAACCTCAAAACTGCTTGTTTCCTCTGTCAGCCTGGAATGGAAGCCCGGAGTGGGCTCTCATCCTGCTGCTCATCCTGTGCAGCCCAGCGGCTGGGGCACCACGGACCACAGGGATAAAAATCCCAGCAAGGGGAGAGGATGTAGGAGGAGGAAACAACCTCCTAAAGTTCTCATCACAGCATCTCCACTCAGCCCTGGGGCTTTTTCAGCAAGATCAGAATCTGCACCCAAACTGGTTTCTCTTATAGGAAGCTCTGCAACCAGCAGTAATTGTATTTTGTCAAGGTTTTAGGAGAGCTATCCATATTTATTAGCCAACTGGATTACAGAAATGATGTTCTTGATTCTAACTGCCAGCTTAGCCTAGCCATTATCAGAGAACAGAGCAACTTTTCGCATTCCTGTCTCTCCACGTCACGAAGCGTTTGTTTCTCTTGCACGCTTTATTTACTTCTGCTTGCGGTAAGTATGTCTCAGATAAATCACTGCCGAATCCAGGCCGCCTGTTTGGCTCCAGGTTACAGCATCAGGTACAAATCTCCCTGATGCTGCTGGTGTCTCATGACTTTCCAGAAGGGTGAAAGAGCTGAGACATGCAGAGTCAACATGAATTTCACAAAATCACCTCAAGCCAATTGTGAAAGATCATTAGAGAAAGGAAGGGGCTTCTGTCTAGTGCCAATCACCTCTTACTGGCCTCCTCCCACCCCCTTTTACAGCCTTGCTCTAGATACAGGAATATTCCTCCTTACTTGGATTATATCATGTTTATTCTGCCAGCCCATCCAGCAGGAACCTGGAGGGACCTGGAGGGACAATGCTCGTTCCACCAAAACCCCCACTCATTCCTGTTCCCGTGGGGTTTTCCTTTAATTGAGCTCCTGGCTGCATTAACCAGGGACTCGGGTATTGATTCTGCAGGCACTCAGATGAAGGAGCTGAGCTCAGGCCTTTGCTATTTATGGAGACGTGCATTGCTGTGGGACCCTTCAAAAACGAGGACACACGTGAGCTCAATGGGATCATTATTCATTTGGATGGAGAAGGGAAACTATTCCATCCTCCTGCCCCACCTGAAATATGACAGACCCCTTAGCTGCAGTGCACAGCTTCACCTCCCTCCTTCCACCTGCATTGCCACCTATTTCCAGCATCCAGCAGCTCCATGGCAGCATCGCAGCTGAGGGAAGGCAAATGTTCTTGCAAGCACTTGCAAGGGCTGAATCCAGTGGGGATATTCCAATAAGCAAATTTACACTTGATCAGGCGCACCTTATAATGCTTCTAAAAAAGCCCCCGAGGTATCACGTCTTCGGAGGCAGCAGCTGATGGAAAACACTGACGTTCCCAGGGAGTCCAGCAGTGACCTCAGATCCGGGCGCCCCATGGAGCATGCTGCGGGTCACCTGCAGCACTGCCTCACACACTTCTGTCACTGCACATTTTTGGCGTCAGCCGAATAGTCCTCTCTTTCCACAAATTGCACTGTGAAAACTTAGGCTAGAAGATTTGTTCTAGCTTTCTTTGGGAAAGTTAAAAGATTTCTCATCTATCTTCTGTTTGGAGGAAAATAAGACAAGACTATTAGAGCTGGCTGCAACACAAAATTCCCATTCAGCCAAAAATATCACAGTTTCAGAGTTTTCTTTCATCCCATATTTGAACAACAATGTTAGCAGCTCCAAATTTCCAATGAAATAAAAATTCCAAACGCCCAGTATAAACACTGAAAAGCCTTCTCTAAATATTTTGCTTCAATGAGGCTAAAGTGTTTCACTCAGCTTTATCACTGAAAAACCCCTGGCATATTGTAAGACATTAATTGGTTTCATTGCAAATCACGGGGCCACAGTGCAGTGGCTGAGGGACCCGGTGTGCTCCCATGGGTGTCACAGAGACCGTGAATGCTGCTGATACCCTCAGTGCTGTCCAACCTCTCCCAGGGTTTTGGGTCTCTTGCTTTTGATCTTTTATACAGGGATTTTGTTTCCAGGGAGGTGGAAAAGCACCTTCAGCTGGTGACAGTGGGGGAAGTAGGTGCTCTGTGGACATAATTCAGTGCACACTGCAGGGATGCATGCTGGCAAGGTGGTAGATTAAGGACCCAGGATCTCAGCCCAGCCCAACATTTGGGGGAGAAAAGCATCCCTCCAAAAATGCTCTGACTTCCTCTAGGAACAGCTTTTGCAACCATCTGAATGAGTCATATTGCGAGGAATGGGGCAGGCAGAGAGAGCAGATAATTGGGAATGTTTCCTATGAGACAGATGCCTGAAATGTGTGCAGAGTGCATGCACTGTGCAGACACAAAATGTGTAGCAGAAATGAGAATGAAGTTGGCTACATTATCTTGAAAACAGTTTCATTTCCATTTCAATTCCAGGTGAGGGAGGAAAGTCAGCACCTTTCTCATTTCAGCCGGTCTGGGTCTCATCTTACTTACGAAAGTTAAAGTTCATCCATCACCCATGCCCCGAAGGCTGTGTGCCAGACCAATTATTCATACTTAGCGATGACTTACTCCACAGAGAGTCCCTGCGAAATCAATGGAGTGGCTCAAGAAACAAGGTACCACGGAGCTCCGGGAGCAGCAGGCTCTGCCCTGGGGTTTATTGTGCAAATTCCCACAGCTTTCCCATCGATTTACATGAGCACTTCTCCAGCCTGAGGATCACAGGGTGAGGCTGCTCTGCGTGCGCATTTGTGTGTGCTGAGTTTTAATAACTCTGTTTTCACATCAGGCTCCCTGTTCTGAGTTTTTCAGTGCTGTCACTAATCCTGTTTAAGCGAGGCTTCCCTCGGCTAACGAGGCCGAGCGTGGGGTGTTGGCAGAGCCAGAGGGCAGCCGGTCCTTCTGGGAGCACGTGGCAATGCTGGGCACAGTGGGGAGGGACAGATCCTGCCAAACAACTCGGAGTCAAATAATTTGATAACAGAAATATTTTAAAGCAAGAAAACTTCAGGAACTAGAGAGCAGGTGACCATCTAGGTTATATCTGTACCTTGCTTTTGGGATACACCCTGAGGAAAGGCATGGGGAAAGGCTGAAAGCTGCATTTTCAGCAAACTGTTCTGCCAGCCTTGAAGGGCACTTGCAGGCTCAGCTCCCACCAGTGACCACAGGGGAAAGGCTCTGCCTCCTGCTTCAAAAGCCATTGTTCTCAGGTGTGAGGCTGGCCTGTGGAGGGGCAGGCAGCTCTGACCTGGGGCAGTCACTGTCACGCAGCACCCAGAGGGCAGCACTCACACAGCCCCGCATCCACCTCTTGCAGCAGGCCTAGCACAGCAGCCTGCTGATGATGCACCTGGAGGATCACCGCCAGATATCTCCAGGAGCGTTCTCCACCCGAGGGAAGATGAAGAAACGCAGATCTGCTTGAAACCGTAGGCAGTGCGTGATAAAAGCTGGTTATCGTGGGCTGGGAGAGGCAGAGCTGACCCTGCACTTCTGAGTGAGAGAGCGATGGGGGAGCTGGCTCTAAGAGGGGCTGATGGATGAAGACAAACACCTTTTCGGATGGGAGTGAAAAGGTGGGTCTAGTGAGGAAGAGGAAAGCTATGGCTGGCTGCAGTCCCAGTGAGGGGCCAGAAAAATTATCATGGCAACAGCCTTCTGGATGCATATTAGCAGGCGGCCCTCACATTTGTTAAGGCTTGAGAAAAGGATGTGTCAAGAAACAAGTCAGGAAAAGATAACAGCCTGGAAGCCTCAGCCGTGGACAGACAGGCAGGGTCGTACCTGGGAGTTACAGCGTGAGACGCGGAGATAGCTGGGTGCGCTGCCCGAGTGGGGCCTGGGCCAGGAGCACTGCCCGAGGAATGAGGCTGGAAAAAAGGCTGACGTGGTGCATATCTCTGCTTCTGTGCAGGGAGAGGCAAAGAGGGCAATGATGGGCTGCTGGGTCCCTGATAAGAAGGAAAACCCAGTATCATGGGAGAAATTGCAGTCTCCTGAGCACATGTGCTGGACTCCACAGGCCAAATGCTGAACTCTGATGACTCTGGCTTTCCCCGTCCTGCCCAGCTCTCCGGCCTGGTCCAGGCAGCCTGTGCTTCTCCGGCATTCCTTCACCCACTAGCACCGAGGAGGAAGCAGTGTGCAACCAGGAGCTGTTACAGAGATGATAGTATTTTATTTATGTTTTTGCTCTTGCAGAATCACTTCTGACCATAATCACACTGTAATGTTAAGTCGGAGGTGTGTGAGCTCTTGATTTCACAGCATTGCTGCATTAGTATGCAAGTACGAGGCGCGCAGCAGAAATATTCCTGCTTGCAGAGAGCACTGGGATAGAAACATTGAGGAGAGGAATGTTAAAGTTGCTTTAATTGTAATGCGTTTATTTATTTCCATTTTATTCCTGCTCAAAGCTGGATTTACAGAAAAGTTTCAAAGCTGCTAAACCACTGAGCATTCAAACCCCTCTTGATGTGTACATAGCTGGCATAAGCAAACACGCAGCCTTATTGCTGCTTCCTTTGTCTTCCCACCCTTCATTCTTTCTTGTTACTCTTATTTGCTGTGTCTGATCTCCAGCTAAAGGCCTGTCTCTTGCTCTGTACTGCTACAAAGCTGAACACAGGGATCCCTTTCAATCTTAAAGACGTCCCTGAATGTTGCCTCAGTAGAAATAATAAATAATAACTTTGGGAGTTTGCATTTAGCAGGGCTGAACATGTGTTTGCTTGTTTGGTTTTTAAAACAAAGCTTATTTTTGTGCGCCATGGAGGTAGGTTTCTTTTGAACGCTTCCGGAGCCGTGCCTTGCCTTTCCGTCCCTTTGCTCCACTGCTGGTTCCCCCGGCCGGGTGCCCTCTGCCCAAGTGCTCCGAGCCCCCTGGAGAGACTGCTCTGCCCCCTGTCCCTTCCCAGCCCCTCTCTCATCTCTGTCCTTTGCCTGCAGGGACCTCATAGTTCCTCCTTCCCCAGACCTTGTTCCCCACGGGCTCACCTTTCTGCCACAGCTCAGGTTCTCAGATACATCGGGGGGCTGGCAGGGCCCAGAAGGTGATGCTGCCCTACTGGGGAGGGAGAGGAGTCGGGGACGCAGGGAGTGTGGCTGTCTGCTGTTTCTTATAAGTAGTGGGTGAAGAAACCTCAGTTTTCCCTAAGTGGGAACATTTGCCTTTAATAAGGCTAAGAGGCTTTTTTCTCTTGCTTTTTTTTTTTTTTTTTTTTTCAGGGAAGCAGGGACTAGAGAATGGGTCATTTGTAACAAACAAAGCATCAGACACATCTCCAGCTGTGGGATTAGCACCCTGCCTCTGTGCAGCACTGCTTGCTCTCAGCAGCCCTTGCACTCATGGACAGCCTGGACCAAGTCCTCTTGTCCCCAGTCTGTCCCTGACCGTCCCTGCCACGGACAGGGGACACAGATGGGGACAAACGTGTGACAGCAGCACCGCAGCCATGCCAAACCTTCCCCGCGCTGTGTGTGTGCCCCAGCCTGATTCGTGTCGCACCAAAGGGCCCCTCTGAAGCTGGATGTGTTTTAAATGTCTGACAGAAATTAAACCAATATGATCCCACTCAAATTGTTTTACTGCATCTAAACTATGTGGCAGGTCTATTTACTTTTGTAGAGTGCGTTTGCCACATTAAACCTGGGTCATTTTGGTTCATATTGTAGCTATTTTAATGTATCTATGCATCAGATCTGACCGCAATGCTGCTGGTCAATGCCATGGGAATATTACTCTATACGGGAACAGATATGCTGGATCTGGCCACAAATTAGTTTTTTCAGTCTACAGGCAATACCAATATTTACTCTGGATTCCCATACAAAGCTAAAATTTTATACAAAATCAAAATTCCAATAAAATTCTTTCAATGGGAACCAAAACTTTTTTTTAGTGAGAAAAAATGTTAGGTCTAAGTACAGAAAAACAAACAAACAAACAAACAAACAAAACAAACAAACAAACAAAAAAACACGATTCCAGTGATATCAGAACACGTTAATGAGCCCCAATTAAACAAGTACATGAAATGTACAAAAAACACATTTTCTGTCATGTAAAGTTGAGAGTGCAAATGGAGAGAACAGCTCCAATGTGACTCATTCTGACTTTTTCCACCCAAAATCCTCATGCGTCCAACGCGCTCTTGCACAACGGTTTAGCAGAACTCGTGGCAGAGCGAAGCAGATGCAGACCAACCCATTGGGACTCTCCAGCCCCAGCACAAACTCCTTCCCAAGGCAGCTCGGCAGGGCGCGTGCAGATGTTCCTCGAGGGGAGGCTGTGGCCTCTCTGGATGAGGGAGGCCGGAGAGGACACGTGTGCGCTCAGCTGCTGCTGACCCATGGGGGCTGGGGTCCCGGCTCATGTCCCTGGTGTCACGTCCCCGGCTCACAGAGGGCTGTGCCCGCTCCCCCAGCCCCGGCTGCTGTGGGACGCAGGGGCCATGGCTCGCCTGACAGACGGCTTGTTTGGAAATCCCTGGCCCGATTTTGTTCACACTCTGCCAGAGGGTGTTGAGGTCCCCCACGCCCCTCCTGATGTTCTCCTGTCAGCACTTCGTCTCCCAGGCTTTTGGCCAGAGCGCTTTCCCTTCAGCCCGAGGTCTGATATTGGAGGAATCCAGGCTGCAGATAAGAGGGGAGACCGGGGCAGCCGGCCAGGGGGGGCAAGAGAATTTACTGGCAGGGCAGCGTGCGTTCTGCAAACCGGAGGCTGCAGGGCTGAGCTCACTGCAACACTCTGGAAGTGACTGGCCGATGATTAAGCCTGACCTCTGAAGGAAGGGGCATGATGTATTTCATAAATTGCTTTAGATGCGACATATTGAAATATTGGTACTGCTTTCAGGAACTGATTGATTTAATTTCAGACGAAAGCCAGCGAGCACCACCACGGCCGCTGCTCTGTCCGAGTGCAGGGGTTGTCCTCCCCTCTGCAGCCCTGCCCGCAGGGAACGAGGCAGCTGCAGCTCCACGGGACTGAGCCATCCTGCACCCCAAGCCCGAGTTGGTCCAGACTCCATGTCTATGCAGGTGGCCCCACGGAGGAATGCCATGCTGTGCTACAGGCCTCGGGAGCAACAGTTCTTTGGGAAGGCCGATATGCATCGGGGCTTCCAGCTCGACTTTAATTCATTCGTGCTCCAAACCTGCCGCACGGCCACGGCCGTGTCCATCTCCATGCACCATGCTTCGGGGTCAGTGGCACCTCGTGCTCAGCACAGGGGCTTTTGCCTTCCTGTCACCCTACCCATGTGCTCAGCCCCATTTCCCCGAGTATTTGTGGAATGAAATACTGTTGCTATCATGGTTTACGTGACTGGAGAGAGGGAACGAAAAAAGCGAGGTGGGGAGGGAGGAAAGCGAGGAGGAAACAAAGACAGCATTGTTATCTCTTCCAAAAAACTGCAGATACTTATTCAAGGCAGAATGACTAGTTGGGTTTGTGGTTTGCTTTTACATATGTGTTTAACCTTGTGAAATAGTCAACAGCCTGGAAAGAAAACACCACACTCAGAGGCAGAGGCTGCCCAAGGCTCCCAAGCCCTGGGCCTGATTTTCCAATTTGGGGTGCTTGGCTGGAGCCCAGCCTCGGTCCCTCGGATGCGACAGCCCCTGGGTTCTGAGCGTGGGAAGGGTCCCCACCACCGACAAAGGCGTCTCTCCACTGTCCGGCAGGAGCAGCACATCAGGCTTTATCAGACTCCTGTCTTATCACTTCCCAGCAGATGCTACAAGACGATCTGTCATCTAAACCTTGGCATTCCTCACTCCAGCCAAGCGGCCGCAAGAGCCAGAAACCCAACAAGAAAAAACATATATATAAATAAATTAGAGGGGGAGTGGAACAATGCAATGAAAAAAAAAAGAAACACAAATTCTACAGCATCAAAATGTGAAAGAGAGAGTGAGCATGCTGTGCTGCTGTGCCAACTTTCCAGGGTTTAGAGCACAATCTTTTCTGTGGTACCACCGCTTATGATTAAGTTTGCCTGACACTTCCCATCAGGAGGCTCTGCAGTCACTCGAGCAGAGCTTTGCCAGACTTGAATCAATTGGGCTGAAATTTCCCATGTTTGGTATCTGCCTCAGGCAGAAGCTGAGGAAACAATCCAGTCCACATGGCACAGCCATTTCTGAGAACAAGGGTACGGAAAACACCATGTATTGCTATTAAAAAAAGAAAACAACTCAATTTCCAATTATATTTATTTTATCTCCTCGAGAAGTTCTTGCTCTCCCATGACGTGGAACAGATGCTCAGCAGTTTCCAAGAAGCAGCCTTCCTTGCAGAGATCTGCCTTTTGCTCTTTCTGCGAAAACCTGCCCCAGATTCGGCTGGTTTGAAGTGCCTCTGAAAAACCACAGCTTACGGCTGGGCCAAGGGTCCTCGGGCTCCCTCCCCATGGATTTGCCCCCCGAGGGCAGCACGGCCTGCGGGAGGGGATGGAGCAGGTGGGGGGAAATGGGGCAGTGCCGAAGCAGCAGCCGGGGGCTGCGGGACCGCCGGGGGGCACCACGGGAGCAGGGGCTGTGCGGGCAGCAGACCCCAAGGAGAGGAGCCTGCACGGCAGGGATGGTGCACAGCCTGCAGGGCACCTGGCCAAGAGGGAACAAATGTAGATGGATAGCGTGCCTGGAATCTCTTGGGTGTAATCACACGAACCGAAGTGACAGAGCATTGTGCCTGCTCGCTGCGTGCTCTCGCTACCCCAGTACCTATAGTAAGGGCTATATTTAGCTTCCTCATTGCTAGCTACAGGGTGTCAGTGGCTTCTCTTTTCCCCTTCGGTGACTCAGCCGAGTTCAATTGTTCATTCGAGCAGAAGCCAGGCAGTGCAGGCTCTGCACAACGGGGAGCTGGCCCATCACCCCTAGCCCCCATGTCACCCTCAGCCCCGCAGCCCCTGCCTCAAGGCTGCTGAGCACAGGCCTGGCTCCCTATCTATTGCACAGCCTGGGCTCGTCCCTGTCCCCATGTGCCAGGACAAGTTGGGGGCCGCTGTGACAGCACCGGTTGGAGAGGCTGAGAATGGTTCAGAGCGGGCTTTGGAGTTGTTCTTGCTCATTTTGATGAGAAATTCCACCCTGGATTCGAGGAAATCCTCACTAACTAAATTTTCATTGAAAACACTATGTTTCCACAAAAGGTTTTGATTTCCATGCATCAGCATTTTAAAAAAAAAAAAAAAAAAAAAAAAAAAAAAAAAAAGAGGCATGCTTTGTTGAAAAATTCCTCCTCCATTGAAAGCGGATCGCCCGGCCCCACGGCGTGCCCGAGCCGGCAGCGAGCCCACGGCGTCGGGAAGGGCTGGGCTGGGAGCTGCCTGTCCATGTGCTCCAAGACATCACATCAGAGGCTGCCTAATTGTTCTGTGCTCGTTAATATTTGCTGGGGATATCTAAAGAAACCCTGAGCCACAGAAGCCCCGGGTGGCAGCGCTGGAGGGAGAGCGACTTCAGCTTGAGTAAGCAGCTTTGTGCTGGGACCACTGACCAGACGGGCGTGTGGCCCTTTGCTCGTTTTAATCTGGATCCAGGAAAGAGAGAGGCGGGTGAGGGAATGATTCTGCCTCTTGCACACACTGGGAAAATAAAAAGGGACAGAAATGCCTGCCCATCAGATTTTTTTCCCCCCTTTCCTGCCCCTTCTGCAGCTGGGGAAACCACTGGAGCTTCAGAGGCCATTTGGAGCCGGCTGTGCGGACGCAAGCTTTTGGAAACGTGCAATTACATCCACAGGCGTCTCCTCGTAGCTTAAGCAGGTTTAATATTACAGGCAGGCACAGGAAATCTTGGCCCTTTTTTCTTCTCTTTCTTAAATTATTTTTTAAACACGCTCCTAGTAAAGTTAATGAATCACTCCCAAAAATGAGGCTTTTATTAGGGTCTGCAATTCGGCACAGATTTCTTTGCCTTTCCTGTGGCAGAAAGATGACAATTACATAAAAATCTTTTGTTTGAAATCTATTTCTATTGCTGTATTAGGGTTTTATCCCCACACAATTTAAAACAAACAAACAAACAAACAAGCACGATATTCCTTTTGTTTAGGGTCGTCACAAACAACCGCTCAACCAAAAAACCACCCCAAAGTCCTCTCCCACAGACATCCCACTGCTGGGAAGTTTATTTTCCTTTGCTGTGGTCCCGTTAGTCTTCACCAGCCCCATTTATTTACCAGCCCTCTGCCAATGTGGGAAGCGTCACCACCATGGGCTTCCTCCTGCTCATGTCCCAGGGCGGGGACCCACCACGCGGATCACCCTGCTGGGCCATAGCCCCACTTCCCAGGGGGGCCCTCACCCCAAATCCCCTGCTATTTAGTCCAGCTTTTGGTGTCTGGCCTTGGGGGTAAATGGGACACAGCCCAGGCTGCTGGGCTTTGAAGAGGTGGGAAAGCCATTGCTGATGGTTGCCGCTGCCTCCTGGTTTGTAGTAACGCAATTTCTTTTGAAAATCTGAATGTGAATCATGCTCCTTTTATTAAAAAGAAAAAAAAAAAAATGTTTCCCCCTTGCCCCAGCTGCACAGCAGCAGCCAGCAGGTGTGTGTCAATCGGCCAGCCTTGGAGATTTACAACCTGTTGGAGGATTTCTCAGCCAGGCTTGGGTTGGGGAAGGATTTTCTGCTCACAAACAAAGGAGCTGCAGCAAGGGGGCCCCAAGGGACACAACAACCGGAGATGAAAAAACAAACGCATCCTTCCCTAATGTGATTAAAAAAATAAAAAATAATAAAAAAAAAAGTGTAGCCATGGGCTCTGGCTGGCCGAGGTGGAGGAATTAGCTGCCTCTCCCCCTTCCCTAGCTGTCCCCCTCCCACAGGAGGGGTGCAGGAGGTGACGGGGGTCCCATCCCTGCCAGTCGCTGGCTCCAGTGGCCAGAGGAGCTGACCCAGCTGAGCCCCATCGCCTGGCCAGCAACGCAGTTCCTGGCTTTTCAGCACTTCCTCTTAAAAATAGATCAAAGCTGCGGCTGAGGAGAAGCCACAGGAAGCGGCTGGGACTTCCCGTGGTCACTTGTGCCCCCGCCGCACCCCGAGCACAGGCTGGAGCCCAGGAGCTGCTCCCAGATTTGTCCTCGCCAGGCAGAGCTCCCCCGGCTTTGCTCTCATCCAGCCAGTTTTCAGCAGAGGACACGAGCCACGTCCTCGGTGCTTGCCTAACGGCGGCCTTCTGGCAGGGAACAATTTGGTTCTGGGAGAGAAAAAAGTCACTGTCTTTCTCTTTCTGGTGCAGAGCTGTGCCCTGCGTTGCAGCGCGTGCACAGGCTGCTTCCCCTGTGCTCTGGAAAACTCCCGTGGAGGATGTCTCAGAGATAACAGACATCTGGAAGGATTCATGATGCATTTGCTGAGACAACCAATTGCATGCACACAATGCACTGTCTTGCAGAGTCCAGCCCTTGGAGACGCTCTGTGAAAGCACCTGAACGGCTCTTTGGGAAGAGCTGTCAGCAGCAGGCACCTCATGGTGATGCTCCTGTTCCCCAGCAAAGCAAGTGTGCCGCTTCCCAGCTAAATCTCATTTTATATTGGAATTTACAGGAATGCTAATTTGGGGCATTACCCTTGAAACACGTATTCCAGCATAATCCCTGCAGGGTCACTGAGCTGGTGAGTGCAATAAACCCTGCGACTTGTGAGTGCACCGGGGGAGAGGGGAGGCAAGAGGAGGGCAGCTGGTACCCACAGGTGCCTGACGGACGGAGAGCAGTCGCACACAAAGACCCGGGGCAAAACCAGAAGCATTAGGGTGAGAACGAGTCAGGGAAATCTTAGCTTAGACAAACAACAGTGACGTAAGAGTGAGATAATTAGGCTGGAGGATCCTCTGCCAAAGGAAATACTGGAAGTCCCACTGGCTGGCCTTAGTCAGCACCAGGCAGGGCGAAACCCGGGGGGACGCACACAGTAGCTCCTGTCCCCACGGCCCCGCCACGTGCGGCGAGGTGACACATCTCCTGGCAGCCGTGCTCCCCGTCCCCTCGCCAGGCAGCCTGGCACGCGGCGGGGCCGTGGCTGCAGCCGGCGCGGCGGCAGCGCGCACACAGCTGCGCACATCTGGAGCAGGCTCCTCCGGCGCGAGCTCCTTGCCAGCAGCCAACCATTTTGGAAGAGCCCCACCGACAGCTGCTCCGGCAGGAGGGAGAGGGAGAGAGCGGGCTGGAGGCTTCTGCGAGGGGCTGGCAAGTGCTGTGGGAGCAGCAGCAGCCGTGCGTGGCAGCCGTGCGCAGCCAGTGCTCGGGAGCAACGCGGCCGGCCCCAGCCCCGCCGCCGCCCCCCGCTCGATGGAGAGGCCAGGGAAGTCTCCTGGCTCCTGCGAGCCCCGCAGCCTCCTCGGGAGCTGCTCACCAGCCCTTTTCAGCAGCAGTCTCTGCTGGTGGCACTCAAGCGTGAAAGGAAATGCATGACTAAGGGCTGGAGGAAAAGGCTGGGAGAGCTACTGCAGCTCAAGGAGCCAGTGCTCATGTTTCCCACATGGGCTGTGAGTGAGTGCCCGGGTACATGGCGTGTTGGTGTGATTTCCTCACGTCCCATGCCTCACATGAGCCACACAGTGCCAGGAGAGCCACGAAGGGCGCAGGAGCCCTGGATCTCCACGCATGGAGACTCCTGGAGGAGGTGGGAGAGGAGCCTGAGCTGCCAGTGCAGAAATGCTCTGCTCTCCTTCCCACCCACGGCCGGACCCCATTATCTGACCCCACGGAGCACCAGCCCCGGCCGTCCCCGAACAAGTGGAGCTTTGTCTGATGTGTTTACTGCAGTCAGGAGATTAAACCAAAGGAAACAAGGCGGCTCAAAGGCTTAGGGCCGTGACTCACGCAGAGGGCTTCCCAGGCCGTCTTCACTCGGCACATTGCTCTGTCCCACATGAAAAATGACTAAGTCAAAATAAATAAATAAAAGTCAATAAATCTTGTGCAGCGGAGATGGTGAGTGATCGGGGAATAGAAAAACCTGTTCAAACAGAGCAGTATATTCTAGGCAGAAAATTCAGCGTCACGTTCCTCGGCTGAGAGGGGACACTATGGAAGGAGGAAGAGAAATAAATATACATTTCCCAGCTACGTGACACAGCTTCCAGAAACATCAGCTGGTGGCTGTGAGGTTTGCACTTCGGGCTGCCATGTGCCGGACATGGTTCGCAGACCAGAAGCAGAGAGCCAGGCAGAGAGCAAGGATGTTGCTGTGTGGCCAGGCTTTCAGGCAGGCAAACCAACTTTCACTGGGGAAGATCCTCTGTGGGCCTTCACAAATTTGTTCCCCATGACCCAGAAGCCAGGGGAAGGTTTGGTGACCTCAGTGTTGTGCTCAGAGCCGTCTCTGCAAGGCTGCAGCCACACCATGACACTGTGCTGTCCCCTGTGGACTTTGGACCCACAAAGACCCACACTCTCCAAACGGGAATGGCCTCTGTGAGCTTGTCCAGCTGTTATGCAGACCAAGGATGAGCTTCACCCCTGCCCAACCCTCTCCTTCTCAAGGAGAAGTCAAAATCATTTAGAGACAAGGGTGTTTCAATGTGCTGTTTCACTGCATTGCAGCCACAACACTGGGGCTCCTGAAAGCTTCCAAGGTTTCCTTGCACTCAGTGGTTAAATAACAGAAACCTCCTGTCTGCGTTCAGCTCACGGAGCCCACGTGCCCCAGAGGGATGACTTCTACTGAGCCGCTCTCCACTCCGGTTATCACCTCTGGACCCTGCGACCAGCAAGAGAAACACATGTAGGGAGGAAGAAAGATCCACAGCAGAGCACACGAAGCTCTGAAAAGCCTCCGAGGTAGAAGATTCCTTTTGCCCGAGGTGACTTTGTTCCTCCCCAGGCCTGGGCGCAGCTGACAGCGAGGGCTGTGGTGTCTGGGAAGGGGCTGGAGAGCAAACAGAGCTCTCAGCAGAAGGCAGCGGCTGCAGCAACAGCAAGCATTAAGGCACTAATGAGACGGAGTAGAGCTGGCCTGTCTTCTACAGAAGGTTGGACTGCGTAATCTAATGGTCCCTTTGGCCTTACAATTTGTGAAACTGTTTCATTCTGGTAGATAGTTGGCTCTGGCTTTAAATCATCCTTTGCAATCCAACAGCAAAAAGCTGGGAAACACAAAGACTCTTGGAATCGCACCAAAAAGCTCTTGGAGTCATTCGTGATAGCATCGCCGGGCCAAACCCTGCCGCAGCCCTCGCCCCGCTTGCTGGTGGTGCGGTTTGGTTTCAGCCCGGCTCCCCGGGGAGGAGGGGACTTGCCCTGCACGCATGGGCAGAGCGGCGCTGGGTCTGCAGGGAGGGCTTTGAAAGCAGCCCCTCGCTGCCCTTGTTGCGATGCATTTACTGATGGGCTTGGACAGAGGCACTTTCCTCTCCTGAATCCGGCCCCATTTCCCTGACAGTTGGAGTAATAGAGTCCAACCCTTCGGGCCCCGGGCCAGCGAAGTGTATTGTTTTAAGACGATCAACTGTTGCGTGCTGCTCTCCCCCGCTGACTCGCGTAACAAAGCCTCTGCGACGGCACACAGGGCAGGGTCTGTGCACGGGCTGAAAGGGAAGGAGAACTCGGAAGTGGGCTCTCGATAGTCTTTTCTGGTCCCAGGGCTCCTTGTTTGGATGCCAAGACAAACAAATAAATCATATTCAAAGGCATCTGCCCACAATAGTGCTGAAGTCAGAAAAACATAAAAGAGGGGAGCTGAGATCAGGGGTCAGGATTCCTGTTAGACACAACAGCTTTGCTCAGTGCTTTCATTTCGTTTTATTGCCTCTTCTGCTGCAGTTCGGATGAGAGCGATTATTTATTTTGTAGCCTCTCTTTGGCCCGTTTTACCAATAGGAATCTGTGATATGCTTACAGAATTTCCTGGCACAGCTTGCGGAGGGGGCTGTCGGCCGTGGGCAGCCTGCTCGGCCCTGCAACCAGTGCTCACGCTCCGGTGCGATGCGCAAAGCCCTCGCGTCCTCTGTGCTCAGGCACCTTTCAAATTCTTTTTGACGGAGGTCGAGCTAGCCACCAGGAGAAGTCAGACACTTCTGCAGCTGATATTTAAAAGCAGCGTTAGGCAGCCAAGGAGTGAGGGACAAGGACTTGTCTGGGGAATGCTCTTCACACCCCAGGTAAGAAGCAGTGAGGACGATGCTCAGTGCCTATTTCCCAGAGAAACAAAACACAAAATGTTCTCCTCAAAACCAATAACCCAGCCAGCAGCCACCCACTGCAGCTCCTGGGAGCTCTCTGGGGCTCTGACTGGCCCAGCTCAGCCCTGGCCCCACTGAGCCAGGCTGGTGTGGGGCAGGGAACCCCAGCCCCGGGCAGCGGCTGTGTTTTGGAAGGGAAGTTGGGGGTGGCTCAGGCTCTTCGTTGCCACATGGCAGCAGCAAAGAGAAATTCAGCACGTCAGATCTCACCCCCAGACCTCGAGATTGCAAGACCTGTCAGTGAGGGGTTCAGGAAAAGGACTGAAATCAGCTAGGTCATTTCTCATTGCTCTCTGAGGCCAAAAGAACCTAATCGGGACCTGATTTCAGCTGTTTGTTTGCCAGGACTCAGACCAAAAAAAAGCTCCATCTGAATTAGAAATACATAAAAAAAAAAAAAAAAGGAATTCCCTTCCCCTCATGGTTTGGATTGTTTCTTAACGTTATTTTAATGTAGGTCTGTTTGGTGCTTATTTGGAGCTTTAGGTGGAAGAAAACAAGCCTTGGGTCAGCTCTGGTGCTGGGCTGGGTGACCACCGATGATGAATGTTGGTAGCAATGAGCACAGCGCCCATTGGCAGCAGGGAGGCATTTACTACCAGACCGGATATTCTGGTAGCAGCCCCCTTGGTCCCACAGTGAGTAGCTGGGATGCGGATCTGAAGTGTTGGCCCCAGCTTCGTGCAGGGGTGGGTGGCCGGGCACGTGCCCTCCTGCGCCGGGTGCCGGCAGCGCGCCCGCTGGCGCCGTAACCAGCAAGGAGCAAGCAAGTTGCCTTCTCCTCCAAATCTTCAGGCGAGTTATTGCTCATGCAAAAATTTGACAGAGTTTTGGGACTTGTGAAAGTTTTAATAAATCCCCAGTGACTGTCTCGCTACTCACAAAGAGCGAGTAACAGGATCCCATAAATCATGGCAAAACAAACTCAGCACTTTGGGTCAGGAAAATATTGAGAAATCCGTGGGTTTTACACTAATCCTCCCATGGCAGGGGCCCTGGAAATGCACTTTTTTTTTTTTTTTTTTTTTTTTTTTTTCACCTTTCTGGCTTTGACACTAGCTTCCTATTCCAGCCTAAGTCTTGCCAGGTCCAGCAGATGCCTGGGCATCCAAGGTAGAGCGCAGCACGGCAGGGAGCAGGGAAAACTCTCCTGGGCCTCCGCAAGCCCAGCAAGCTTACCAGCCGAAGAGGAGCTTGCCCCATGGACCACATCCTCTGGGTTTGGACATATTGGCTGCTGCACAGCCCACAGTCCACTTCAAACTTTTATGGGGATGTTGAATTTTCATCTGTGGTGCTACTTCCCTGCTTTACCTCAGACTTGTGGCCTCTGAGCTGTCCTTCCAGGGCATCATATGGCAAGGGAGGCTTCAACCTTCCTCCAGCAACAAGGTCTTTAACTTCCTATCAAGTCTTTCTTTTCCAGAGAGACAGGATTTTATTATTTTTATTTTTTTTTTCCACCAGCAGCATATCTGAGCACTGAATGTGCTGGATTTTGGGTGGGCACCATCCTGTGTCCTCCTGTGTCCCCATGCAGTGCCCCCCAGTTTGGCAGCAGGGCTCCTGCCCCTCTCCCTCCAGGTCCTGGATGGGTTCTCTGACCATCCCGGAGGGTTTGGGGTGGAAGGAGGGAGATCCTCGAGATCAGCACAACAGACGGGTGGCTTTGCAGCGTGTGATGGGACCAAAGTGACAGCACCTGGTTTATTTTCTGGGTTTGATGACCTGGAGCTGGGACAGCGCTGCTCACTGGGGCCAGCTCCCCAGTGCCCCCGGTCCCCCTCTCCGAGTCATTTGGTCTCTCATCACGCACTGATCCATCGGTGACTTCAGCTGTAATTGGCTGCAGTCTGGCATCAATAAACTGAAATGTTTATTGCACAGTTTAAATCTAATACAGATTATAACAACCCAGATAGTTTTTAATGCATGAGCCAGGAAGCAGCTCCACAAACTCTTGCTCTGCAGGCGGGAGGCTCTTCCCCGCTGCTGGAGCATCCCGGCTTTGGTCCACATCTCTGTCCCACGTCCTCCCATGTCCCCATGCAGTGTCCCCCTGTTTGGCAGCTGGGCTCTGGCCCCTCTCCCTCCAGATCCCGTGCTCTGGGATGGCCGAGGCCCCCTGCCCATACCGATGGGTTTGGGGTGGAAGGAGGGGGATTTCCTCCTACCTGTGACGTCCAGTCTGGTGCGGGGCGGGGGGCAGGGGTCAGCCCTTATCTCAGCATCTGCGCTGGGGTTGTTGGGTTGGCTGCGAAGCCTGCACCAGAGCCAGGAAATCTGATTTGCCATAACACAATATTCCTTTAAGGAGCGTTTTCTTAAAAGACCTTATTGAAGTTTAAAGAAGGGGCCACAGTGCAGGAGAACTTTAAATTTAGATTTTGCAATTATTTGCCTGACTACTGTTGTTTAACCCTTGAGAGGTTGAAGCCCAGCTCCACGCTACTGCTGAGGGAACAGAGCCCTCACGCTCTTCAGTGGCATTAAAATAATAATAATAATAATAATAATAATAATAATAATAATAATAATAA
>CM021768.1:938855-1019291 GCA_011076525.1 Nettapus auritus
AATAATAATAATAATAATAATAATAATAATAATAATAATAATAATAATAATAATAATGGGGGAATAAAGGGGTTGTAGGACTTTGACAGCCTCTGCCAGTGTGGGTCCCCCTGCCCCCCGCCGGTGCCCAGGGGCAAGGCACAAGCAGCCCTGCAAGGGCTGGGGGCCGGGAGGAAAGCTGGTGGGTAAGATTGGGTTTCTCCTGGACACCACTTCTGCTGCCACCACTCCGGCGGCTCCCCAGATCTGATTAGGCTCTCCATCCCTGTCTGCCGCGCGCTCGCATGCCAGGAATCGCTTAACAGGGACCGGCTGGAGTGCCTCTGCGGGGCGAAGGGGGAGCACTGCCGGTCCCCCCCCGGCATGGTATTACTATCAGAAATATCAGACGTTTCGACTCAAATTAAAGTCAGGTTAAATATCTCAAATGCAGAAATTCCACATGGTTCCAGATGGAAAGCGGTTCCTCAGCTCCACGCTGAAAAAAATAAATAAGAAACCTTTCAGACCTGTGGCCGCTCCTCCGCCAGGGAGAGACGGGCAGCCCCCTCCGAATTTGAGAACTTTGAAGTTGTAATTTGGCTGGACTAATGCAAAGCATGACACACTCTACTGGAGTATAAATTGCGTATTCGTGAAACGCACAGTGGTAAATACGTTGTAATGATAGTAAGCAAAGCAGAACCATGTGTGAGTGTGCGCACGGGCTGCACACCACGGCACACACACGGTGCACGGAGGCACACGCCGGCACAGCGCACCCATCCTGCGCACACCCCCAGGTCCAGCAGCACGCAGCCCCGGTGCTGCACAGCGGTGCCTCCAGCACATCTCGCACACCTCGCACACGTTCCCGCATGCTGGACAGCAATGTGCTAGCAATTACATGTGGCAGCACAACAGGGGGAGAAGAGCTTTATGCACCGAAAGGATGAGATGATTTAGGGCAGGTTTCTTTGCATGTTCGTTTTTCTCTGTCCAGACATGTGTTTAATGGCACAGGCCTCAGCGTCTGAGCTCAGGGTGGGTGGGACACCGGGGCAGTGCCATCCCCGATATCAGACCACAGAACCACGGAGCGGAGGATTCTGCCAGGAGGCACCCAGCACACGGCCACCGAGCTGAAGTTGTGCTGTGGCAGCCGGGGCTGCTCCTGAGCGTCAGCAGGGCACCCCGAATCTGCCCCGCCGCTCAGCCCTGCCCCGTGCGCTCATACCTACGGCATGCCAAAAGCCACCTCGGTGGGGGACCTGCTGTGCCGCCAGGCCTGAGCTCTAAAAGGAAGGGGAGAGCTTCACTTAGGCAGTGCTGAACCCAGATCACGCTCCGTGGCTTTAAGCAGCCTGAGCCGTGCCAGATCCCACGAAACTGGATATGCCCTTATCTCCCCAGCCTCCCATCGCGCCATGCTGAGATCGGGCCCAATCCCCCCAGTTCAGATCTGGTTCCAAAAACCTCCCGAATCAGATGTGCTGGCAGAGCACGGGACTCGCCCCACCGCTGCTCCTAGGGGATGGGTCCCACACGTCCTTGCCTCGCAGCCCTGCAGCTCCACACACAGGTTCAGCAGCCCCGGCAAGGCAGCTCCGGCTCAGGGCATCCTGCCCACGCCTATCACGGGGCTAATTCCCTACATAATCCCCCTCTCCTTCATTAGCCCGTGTCACCACACCCAGATGTGAGAGCAGAGGCCGTTGGTCGTGACCCCCCCCAGCACACAGCCCCAGCCCCCTTCCTCGGCTCATCTCACTCCCTGGGGATGTCCCTGCAGGTCCCCAGCCCTGTGTGCACCAAGAGCCCCCCCGGCCAGCTGCAGCAGGCAAAGGGGCAGCTTGACCTCCCCAGGAAAATGTGTCCTGCTCCCCTCCGTGTCCCTGCTCTCTCCTGAGACCCCCCTGTCCCCTGGCTCTCTATGGTGTTCCCAGTCCTTCCTTTAGGGTTGCGGTCTCTGCCTGAGCTGAGCTGTCCCGGTGCTCTGCTGTGGCTGGGGTGGGTGATGCTGACTTCTCTCTTTTTCCCTTCTGCTTTGATTTAGCCTCTGCCTATCTCTCCTCAGGTTAATCAGTGGATTAACTGCAGCTCTCCCTCCCTTTCTCCTAAATCCTTATCCTTCATCACTAATCTAGGAAACAAAACAGACCAGGTACTTTTCCACGGAGGAAGCCAAACTATTTGCTCCCCTATCAGCTGGTCTCTCCCACACCTTTCTCCAGGTTGCTCTGACCCCAGAGACACACGCTCGTCTGCCCCTCAGCCCCTGGGGCTGTGGATAGGCTCAGCACAGACCCACAGCTCATGCTGCCGCCCCAGACCTCTGGCTGCAGGGTGGGTGTCCCTGGGGTGCTCCTCCAGGGGGACCCTGATGGCACCTGGCCCTCCTGGGACACCGCTGGGGACACCCCAGGGCAGGAAAGGACCAGAAGACTGAAGTTCTCAGGGGGAGGTGGGTGCTATCCCTGCCTGTGCCATCTCTTCCTGCCACCATTCACTGCTTTAATCAGCAGCTTCCAGAGCTGGCTGAAGGCAAGATAAACTCTGTCAGCCTTCTGCAAATAGGTAGCCAAAATGAGACTCTCCGATATAAAAGATGAAACCACTGTAAAAAGGTGTCCTGATCCCAGGAAATATCATTTCCTTGAACAGTGGTGTTAAATAGGTTCCTCTTCTCTCCTGTGGCCCACACAGAAGAGAGGCACTACAGCAGCAAACCCTCAGCGTACTGATCACCCCACCAAACCTCCTTAGCAGGTCAGGGCCTCGTTGTGCTGGGTACTGAAAATTCAGGGAGAAATGGATCGCGGGCACTGGCGGGAGGCACAGGGCTGGGAGGAGGCGACCAGCGCTGCCCTGAACTGCTCCTGTTCAGGGGGAAGGGCTGAGGAAAGAAGAGAAGCAGAGCCGAGGGGGTGTCCTGTGGAAGAGGGATTCCGGCAGCTCACAGCCATGGCCCAACTCTTCAGTTCAACCTCTCCTGCCAAAGCAGTGCTTCCAGAGCTGCAGCTCCCTGATAAAACCTAATACCGTTGCCCATAAATTGTATTAAATAAACAGCAGCTGCAGATCAAGGTATATCCATCAAGGGCTTCCTCTTTTTCTTTTTTTTTATGAATGGCTGAAGACTCTGAGATGCAGTTTGCCAATAGTCTGTCAGCGAAGCCTGCATTTAAAATCAATTTGGTAATTACAACTCCAACCCAGAGCCACAAATCAAAAAGGAAACTTCAGCTCTTCAGGATGTTTTGGCCCATTAGGGAGCTGGTAATTATGCACCCCAGCCGGGCATTAATTTAAGGCCCTGGTGGAAATGCTATGGTGTGAATTTGAGACAGGAAACTGACTGTAAGGAATTTCAAAGGTTGGGAGGCACGCTGTCAGTCTGTTTACAACCACCTAACTTAACATGGTTAAAATCTGCAAGGAAACACTTGCTGAACTTGGGATTGCCATTGTGTTCGTTTATTTTTCCTCGTGAAAGAGGCCACTTTTCTGCTGGAGAGGAATAAATGAGGAAAATATATATAACCTCTGTTTATATAGGATCTGCAGTGTTTGTACTGTGCTACTCCAGGTCACTTGGATTCTGGTGTGATGAACGGCGTGTATGTATATAGATAGATAGATATATACACGGGTAGACAGGAGGGTTTGACAGAACAAGCAAAGGGAGCATATCTTTAACTCTGCTAGCAGCAAAGTGAATTTGACTGGAAGACTGCTACACGCCCTGCTCTTTGCCGTGCCAGGAGCACCACTGGAGGCTGCTCCTCCACGTAAGCCCCTTTTCCTGGCCAGATCCTTTGGTTCATGCAGTGTGCGCCTGGCCTCCAGCACCTCCTGCCTCTGAGAGGTCAGCCAGGCTGTACCCAGCCAAAAACCCGGTGCTGCAATGTGGGGAGCAAAATGTTCCCCCACGGCCACTCCGTCCAGCCTTAGCCCTGCAGCACCAGGTCTGGCCATCCCTGCAAGCCGGATAATGCTCAGTAGCTGCAAATGTTATTAATGGTCATAAAATGATCCAGTTCTTCAGCATATCTGGTTACACTGGTTGTCTCGGTGACCTCCTGCAGGCTGGTCCCACAGCCCCACTTGTCTGGGCTCTCCGAAGTATCACGTCTCCACCAGGAGAGCTGGAAAGGTAGTTCAGCCCCAGGGGCTGGCTGAAGGTGAAGGGAGGATTTGGGGTTCTGGGGGAGAAGCTCCCAGCCCTCCATGCCCCGTGTGGCTCCTCTGGGGTTGGTAGGTCGGGGTTGTGCATCGGTTTGTTTCAAAGTCCTGGAGAGCAAGCGAGAATTGAGGCAGCTCTGCCAGTGCTGCTCCTGTGATGCTGATCCTCCAGTGCTGCTCCGTGCCTCCCTGTGGGCACCAGCACCCACCTGTGCTCCCTGTTTGGAGGCTGGGCATGGTGATTTTGCTGATGGGCACTTTACACTCAGGAGACCCCAAAAAGCAGGCCTCTGAGGAGGAGAAGGGGTGTGCCTGCTCCCCTCCTCAGCATGGGCTGCAGAGGCCTGATGCACATGAAGAAACGGCAACCAGAAAACTGCAGCCCCCCAACTGTGCCAGCAAGGTTCAGAAAATCCCTTCACCTTCAAGGGGCCACACAGAGCTCCAAGCAGCCCTCCTGCCCAGCTCCTCCGTGTCTGGTCCTTGGCAGACATTTCTTTTCCCCCTCTGCCCCAAAGCATTTGTGTGGCTGGTGTCAGAGGCAGCTGACAAAAAAAAAAAAAAGAGTGAGAATTCCTCATTCAGAATGTGAAGCCTTTTGTTTTAAGATTCTAAACACAGTAATGGCAAGTGGATGTGTAATGTGGGCTTTGGGGGTCACGGTGCCCGTGTCCGTGGGGCTGCCTGCCCTGCAGCCACTCTGCCAGCACCGAAGGATGTGGGCGGCCAGCCCCGGCGCGAAGCCTCGTCCTGTAAATAATGAAGTAACGAAGCAAGGATGTGTCTCGCAGCACTCCATTAAGTGGATGCATCCAGGCTGCCGGCTGGCTGAGGAGCTTTGATGGCTGGGGGGGGCATGGCGTGCAGAGCGATTAAACAAAGCCCAGTGCCAGCAGAGCAAAGCCTGCTGCAGCCGGGACGGGGCAGGGGAGGCGGCGTGGTCACGGTCGGTGCCTGGCAGGCTCGGTGCTGCAGCGTGGTGCTGCTGGGGGCCACCTGGAAGCACCACAGCGTGGGCTGCTCCTGGTGTGAACCAGCATCCCTGGGTCCCGGCTGGCTCCTTCAGCCCCAGATATAAAGGATAGGCAAGCTTTGCAGGTGACAGGAGCACCTCCACGCCAGGAAGCTTCTAAACCACCATTTCAGCCTGTTTGTCCTCCTTGGCACCCCCCCGGCCGTGCTGCCCCGAGCAGACACACTGCCACAGGTTCCTCCAGGTAAATGTCACCACGTCACCCAGCTATTTCCTACCCCGCACGTCGACGCTTGGCATTTCTTGTGATTTTCCCCACATCCCCCCCAGACAAAACCCAAAGTACATATAAATATATATTGGAAACGGAGATGCCATCGTTATTACAAGCCTTGCTCTGAATGGCAATTTCTGCATTTGCTTTAAATACATCCATTTAAAGTGACAGGCGGAAAGCTGGCTGAGCTGACATCAGGGAGACAGCAAGGAAAAGGGGGGGTCAAAATTTTACACTCTCCCCTCTCCTTCTGCCCTCGGCCTCCCGCTGGAACCAACCCATCACCCCGGGAAGAACTTTAAAACAGGAGCAGCGCAGCGTCCCTCAGGAGACGATGGTTGGGATGCAGGGGACGGGGATGCAGGGGACAGGTTGGGGACTTTCTCACATTTCCTCCAGTGCCAGTTTGAGCTGCCTGGGGGAAGGGTGGGGAGTGGGGGAAAAGAGAAAAGGAAGACATTAAAATGTTCAATCTGAAGTTACTGACAAACTGTCAGGCGTACGGACTGCACGCAGAACAAAGGTTTGCATTTGCAAATCAATAAAAATAAATGTGGAGTGAAGACGCAGGAATATTTTAACATAAATCTGCATAAACCCTCACCCTGGAAATGCCTGTGCATGTGCCGGCTGCCGGCTGCCCCCCCCCGTGCCTGTCTCAGAGCAGGTGGCTGAGCCCAGGCTGGGCGATGCCCCCGCAGCCCCGGCAGGCCAGGAGGGGCTGGGGGTGACGGAGGAGCAGAGCTGACCCCAGCCTCCCCGGCCCCATCTCCTTCCCCTTGCAGTGTTACAGCCTGGGGGCTGCCAGCAGCGAGGGGGCTCTGGGGGGTGCTGCTCACAGCCCTGGGTCGCAGCAGGGCCAGGGCCAGGCACTGCTCGGCACCTGCAGGCACAGGGGAGGACTCGGAGCCCCGTGGGTGACAGCAACTTGTGGAGGGCAGGCACAGCACCCGTTGGATGCGTAACCGATCACTGGCCACGTGCAGCAGCACGATGTGCGATAACCCTCGGTGTCATGGCCTGGGTGCTGCCTGTTGGCGTGCTGGAGGGAAACGCCTGTGCAAACGGCAGAGCTCGGGGCTGTTGCTCTTGGCCGTCACCTTCTGAATTCTAAAATTTCTCGGCAGTGCAATACGCAGTGCTGCGAGCCGGGAAATGACCCGAGGAAAATGCTCTGTGCTCTTCCAGGGGAAGTGCCAAGCTGGTCATCTACCTCTTCCCTGTGCTCAGCACCGCCACTGCACGCTGAGCTCTCAGCTGCTGTCTGAGCACCGCGAGGGAAGCTGCTCCAGAAGCGGAGTTCCTCCCCTCTGGGAAATTCTGACATTTCTCATTGTTGTGTTTTGTTTTGTTTTCAAGTCCCGCATCAGGACAAAAAAAATAAAAATAAAAATAAAAAAATTAGACCATAGAATAAAATGCAACTCAAAGGTTTCCATCCCACACCTTGGAAGGGACGCAACACTATAACACTAGCAGGGAAGGTCCAGAAAGCTGAAAAGGCATCTTCTATTTCCGCTCCTAATAGCTCTGAAAATTTTCTGCTAAAACGTCAGCTATCAGCTTATTCCCAGAAAGCATTCCTCTTTCAGGCAGCGTGCTCTCTGCCAAATGTTAACTCTGCTGACTGCGTCATCCAAGTGTCAGTCTGTTATCGCCTGCAGTTTACAGCTGGGGAAACTGAGGCACGGGGGCTCTGTCTCCATCTGCTGTGACAGGTCCTGTCCGCGGGACGGGGGGCGCGGGGCCCTGGGGACAGGCAGAGCTATGGGGGAGGAGGGGGCTGGAGCCCCGCACCCGGGGATGAGGTAACGCTCCCTCACTGCTGCACCTCCTCTGTTCCCAGCTAATTAATCGCCTTTTCTCTCCCTCTTCTTCCAACTTAATTGGGACGAAGACATCTGGCAGAGATTTGCTGGTGCAGGCCGCGGTCTTTAACTTGGAGACACATTCTGCTTAGTGGGGGTTTAAGAGCAGCACTCCCCCGAGGGTCCTGCAGCAGACCTGCAGTGGCTGAGCCATGGTGCCGGGGGCCTCGTCCCAGCCTGCACTGGCCAGGAGCCCTCTGCCATGGGTGGCACGAGCATCCCGACACAGACACCCCCCTAACCTCACCCCTGCGCGCTCCCCTCTCATCCACACCCCAAAACCCACGCCAGGAAATGTTCCTCTGTGCACTGGGATCTGCCAGGCGCTCGTGAGCAGGAATCCCAGAGCAAGTCCTCCAGCACCTCCCATCCCATTCCCACTAGCAGGAGCTAAAATGCTGCTCTAGGTGGGAATTCTGATGGGATGACTTGTGCCTTGCTGCTTCAATGGGAGGTTTTCATGGGGTGGGCTGGGGCTGAGCTCCCCCTGCCCGCACCTCCTGGTGCTGGGATGCCCAGGAACGGGAGATACAACAGGAAGGGAGGCTCAAATTTGCTGGAAAAAGCAGAGTGTGTGAACATCAGGCCTTTTAATCACATCGCTAGCTCACTCATCCTATGTTTCTCTTGCTAAAAATGACCCAAATGGGAATTGAAACATTTTGTTTCATTTTGAGCAAAGCATTTTGTTTGATCTGAAAAGAACATGGATTTTTGGGGGGGAGGAAGAGGGAGAATGGGTCATTTCAGCAGCCAGGAAACAGTTCATTTCAGCTCAGATAAAACCTAATTCTGTTATTGTTTTTGCTGCGTTTGCTGTCCCGGACGCCCCGGGGAGGCAGCGGCAGAGCAGGAGAGGCTGGGAGGGCTTGCAGGCAGCTCAGGGGATGGCATGGAGCTGAAAACCACCGCTGGGGACAGAGCTGGAGGCCCCTCGCAGCAGGGTTGCCCCGCAGCCAGCCTGCCGGTGCGCTGTGCCCTGCTCGGGGCTCCCTACAGGGAACAAACACAGCCACACACCACAGCAGCAGAGCTGCTTCCCAGAAACAGCTCTGGGGAACTGAGCCTGGCCATGTCCTTCGGCGGAAGGACTCAGAAATGATCCTCCAGTGTGGGGCTGAGTGCCTTTACTGCCAGCCATGCCACCAAGGTGCCCCTGCAGCCACTCCGCTGGACTGAAGCTGTATTTAGCAAGCCCGCAGAGAGTTTCAGGGCAGCAAAGCTGCATTTCCCAGTGAGCTCGGCAGCTCTCCCTCGTTGTGGAGGTTCTGCATTGCCAGCCCTCTGCTCCTGCCCCTCCAGGTCCTCCAGCCAGGACGGCCCCACACCGAGGGGCGCAGTGAGCCGTGCGGGTGCCGCCGCAGCCCTGCTGCCTCCTGGCTCACCCAGCGCAGGGCCGGGTGACTAATGGGTGGCAAATCGCTTATCAGACAAACTTTAGCCTCTCTTCCGGTTCATGAATTGCTCATGAGCTATTTATGGTTTTCTTGACTTTAATTGTTATCCTAAATTATTCATCAAATAATTTCAATAACTAGTTCTTGGGCCAGATTACATTTTAAATGAGCTGTTTCCGTACACGCTCCTGCCAGAGCGTGCTGTCTGGGAGCCACAGAAAGCAAATGCAAAAAGGACACAAGGCACGGGGAAAGAAACTGCAGGAAACTGGGGGATTTTTGCCGTGGGGTTTTCACCCTGCTCTGCTCAGTGTTTAACCAATGCAAACAGCATCGGGCTGCAAATAGCATGGGGCTGAGCTGCGCAGCACCGCTGAGGAGCTCTGGTGAAGACAGCTGATGGATGACCCAATTTCCCTCCCAGGTCACCAAGAGAGACAGAAAAATGATGATAAACCCAATGCTGCTGGTTCTCAGGTTCATCTCTGCTGGACAACACCCCCCTCCAGGAGCCTGAGCTCCCAGAGGGAAAGCAGACCTCTGCTTCCCAACGTGCTGCTCCTGGCCATGAGCACCCCCGATGCCGGTGCTCTCACACCACTCCCTGCAGCCGCAGCCCCTCCTGCACAGCCGGCTGGAGGAGCCGGCAGCACCCGGCCGCAGAGAGGTCCTGGGGCACAGCGCCAGCCCCGTCTGCGCAAAGCAGCCAGGAGAGGCTTAGCGCACAGTGCAATTAAAGAGCCAAACGGAGATTTTCCCAGCCCAGCCCATATCCACAGGCCTGGCTCGGGGAGCATGCCCCAGCCGGAGGGAGCGGACGGTCCCACAGCTGTGCTGGTGCGAGTTCGTGGTGACTGGTTCAATAGTTTGGTGCAGCACACAGGGATGGGGCTCGCTGCCTGCCCCCTCACAGCGAGCTCAGCGAGGGTTTTGGGAATGGCTGCGTCAGGGTGCAGTGGGGAGGGCACAGAGCTGGGGACAGCCTTCACCTGGCTATTGCCGTGCTCCGGCAGCTCTGCTGCTGCCCAGCCGCCTCTCCTCACCTCACCACTGACATCTCATCCCACTTCAAATGGCTCCAGGGGACAGAGGCCATCCTGGACTTTCAGAAGGGCGTCCCTCTGCCCCCGATGCTGGGTGGCTCAGCCCAGGTACATGCCAAGCCCCCTGGCACAGGCGCACACCCAAGCCCATGTGAGTGCCGGCTGGCTGCAACCATGGCAAGGTGGGAATCGGGGAGGAGGCTGAGAACTGACCCTGTCTGCTCCTGGGATAATATATCTCTGAAGGCTGCTTCAGGTTTCCTGGCTTCAGTGCTGCTGTTGAAAATTTATGGTTTGAGAAAGTTCTTGGAGCCCAAATCCCTCGACCTCTCACCTTTTCAACCTTGTGTTTATCGGGACACAAGTTCCTCTTCCTCCCACCCTTTGTTTTTGGCTCTTGGAGCCTAGGAGGCTCGGTCCTGGGGCTGCCCAAGCGAGCGCTTAGAGTCAGGCCATGGGATGGTGCAATAAATTCTCCAGGTTTCCCCCTTCTCTCTGCTCCTATCCTTCCGTCCCCATTCCCCTTTTCCTTGGGTGCAGAGTGGTGCTGGTGTTCTGCTCTTTGCCACCTCCATGTGCTCACTGCCACTGCTCTCGGCTGTGCGAGGTTCATCCCTGGGTAGCAGACCCTACAAACACCCACAGCGAAGGGAAACCGGTGGGGGCCCTGGGATGGGCGCTGGACTGGCTGATTGTGGTGCTGTCCTGGGACATGCGTCACACAGAGATCTGTCCCCGAGATGCCCCCGGTCACACCACGGCACGGCGTCCCAGAGGGACAGGCAGGGTGTGTGCCCATCCCTGTGCAGTGAGAGCAGTTTGTTTCTGTCACATTTACTGCCACTGCCACTAGAAAAAAATGTATAACCATTTTTTCTTCTAGAATTTCCTCGTCTCACAGACTTTTTGTCACCTGTAGAGTACCAAACAATTTACCGGTACCAGACTGGAACCAGCAGGAAACAGAGGAGGGCAGCAAGGTCCCCGATGTGAAAGTGGGCGGCCTCTGGCTTTGGATGAGAATTAGAGGGGAAGTCCAGCCCCAGGCGCGAGGGGACAGCGGGAGCCCAGGTGAGGGGGCGGAAGACTCTCAAGTGCCAGGGATTTGAGAAGAAGGCTTGTAAAAATGCTGGAAGTAATGAAAGGGAAGAAGAATGACCGGGAGAACAGAGCAGCGTATTCCAGGAGGAACAACATGCCTGCGGAGGAAAGAGAGGAGGAAATATGCCAGAGTACAATAAAATCATGGACAATTGAGATGAGGCGAACAAGAAAAGATTATTCACATTTTTCTCAGGACACAAAGCCCCCAGGACATCCAATAAAGTTACCCAGCAGCAGATTTTAAAGTGCTCCAAGGAAGCCTCCTATCGCACGCAGCCCAGCTGCGGGGCGCACCGCCACGGGATGCTGCGGGGACAAAGCCACCGCCTGGGCGGCCGCAGCAGAAGGACAGAGGTGTGTGAAGGGCTCACAGACTAAGATCCAGACAAAACCTCTGGATGTGGTGGCTGCCAGGAGCTGGAAGGCTGCACCTGGGAGAAACACCCAGTTTCTGATGTAAATGTTGCTGGATGCTGCCGGAGGGGGCACGACGTCGGGTGGTGATGTGGCCTGAGCCTTCCCACTGAAGGGGATGGGACCAAGGCCCACGAGGCCAGGTTTGTAAAGGGGAGGACACCTCTACCTCTGATTTTTATTCTCCAGCTGGTATCACAAAAAAAACCTTTCTCAGAGGACACTCCAGGCAGCTCTTGCCAGTTATTAAAGCCCGATAAAATCCCCCTCTGGTTAATTCTGCTGGCAGAAAGCTCCAGATTGATGCACAGCACACTGTCCCTCCTGACTTGACCATGTCTGCTTATTTATTTATTTACTCCTAACATAAACCTCAGCTGCACAGCAACAAAAAGAGGGCTTCATGAGTGGCACAGAGGTTTGTCACGGGGAAGGAGGAGGCTCAGGATGCTGAGACACGGGTGGGGAGCACTGGTGGTGGCACTCGAGGTGGCCACCCATCTTCCCAGGGTTTGTACCTCCCTCTAGAGACCTGCCAGTGACGGCTTTGTTGCTCCTGTGCTTCCAATGGTACCAGTGCCCAGGAGGACCCCGGACAGCCCAATTCAACTGCTATCAGCCTCAGGGGCTGCTTTCCCATCTCAGATCCTGGCTCGTGTGGCCGTGGCCGTGCTTCCCAGGACATCCATGCAGACATCTCCCCTTCACACACAGCTTTATAGCTACTTCTCCAGAGTTTTATACAGCTTTTACAGTCTGTTTTTATGATGTTTGAGTAATTGCTGTTTATTTATCATGGATTCTATGTCAATGGCTGGGTCGCACCCCCTGCGCTTTGGCTTGAAAGGAGCCATTTGATGTATTTTATTAAATTTCTCATTCTTATGCTATTTATTCTACCTTTGGGGGTGCAGCTGGCACTGTGGCCTGGCAGGCCGTGGGTGGCTGAGCCCACAACCCCGACAGCAGGAAACCTCAGCCCCTGTCCCACAGCACGGCCCCACTGCCCAGCCTGCGTTTCCCCGCGATCTCCCCACCTGGGTGGGCTTCAAGAAACCCAGCTGGGGCCGGGGAAAGCAGAGAGCAGGCTTTAGCACGGGCACGGCTCGGGGAGGACCATCGTAGCTGGAGCCAGCAGGGCTGCACCGAGCAAGCTTTGGGTGCCGCACGCACATGCAGGTCAGCTGCACTCCCAATCCCAAAGCAGCATCCAAGCCGAGCACTGCAGCCTTCCAGGAGTGCTTGGGAAGCAGCAAAAATGAGGGATGAGTCCATCAAGGACCGGCTTTAAAAGAGAGAAAGAAAAGCCTTTGTGGGAGGGAGCAGCTGTCCCCCGCTCGGGAAGGCAGCCGCAGCCAGCCGCGCTGGCACATCCCGCGGCACCAGTCACTCATTGCAGCATCACCCACTGACAAGGGCTGCGCAGCACCAGGGAAACAGATTGCTGTCACCATTTCAGGGCTGGAAAAGGGGGAAAACCATGTGGGGAGCGTGTTGGAAAAGAAGAAGCAATAAAAAAAATACACGCGTACAACCAAAAAAAGCCGCCTCATCAGCCAGGGCTTTGCATATGGGCTGTGGGTGCTGGCACGGGGTGGAACAGGAGGGTGCTGGGCAGAGGTGAGGGGCAGATGGGTGCCTGCACAGAGCCACCCAGCACGGACCCCGTGCCAGCCTGGGCGAGCAGGAGCCAAAGCTGTCATGGGAAAGGCTGGCGTCACTTTGGGTGATGGCTGCTGTCACCTCGTGCCCTGCCATGGGAACAAACCCCCCTGGGGAGGTGGCAGCGGGAAGGATGGAAAAGGCAGGAGGCACCCTGAGCCCACACAAATGGCAAAAGCCATCGCCATTCCCTCAGTGCCAGCACCATGCACTGCTTGGGTCCCTTTGTAGCCCTCATGGCTACTGAAGCTTTTATCGCCTCCCTTGAGGATGGCCCAGCTGCCGTGAAATCCAGCTTCCCACCAGCCAGGAATTTAATTAGGTCAATTAATTAAGATCATTATGCCACCTCCTCATCAGGTCTATGTTGGAAATACCAGGATGTACCTCCAGGTGGGTGCTGAAACTTTGCAGAGGAGGGGTGGGCAGAGATAGGGAAGGAAGGATGGATGGAAGGAAGGATGGATGGATGGATGGATGGATGGATGGATGGAGGGAGGGATGGAGGTGCTCCAAGCCTGTGTTATAAACTAGGCAGGCAGGAGGAGCAGCCCAGCTTGTACTGGCTCATGTCGCACAGGGAGAGATGGCAGGGTGCTGGCACCATGGGGACATGTGTCCCAGGGAACTGGGGACAAGGACATGATGCCTGGGTGGCGAGGAGCACAGCCTGTCCTGAGCACCTCTGAGACCTTAATGAGAATAAGTCCTGCCCAGGTTGCCGCCGTACTCTGCATCTCTAGACAAAGGCATCCCCTCCCCAGGGCCGTGCTCCTGGGCAGGTCCCGGCCCTGGCCAGCCCAGGCCGAGGCAGCTGACCTCTGCATTTCTTACACATATTTATCCCAGGAAAACAAAACCTCCACCCACACAGACACACATACACCCCTGTGTCGTGTTTGTGCATGACACTAGATTTTGCTTACTGCTCAGATTACCTTACTATTTTTCCTCTTTAAAATCAGGGCCATTTATTTGAAATAAAACCAGTGATTTAACGTAGGGAAACAACCAAAAAAAAATAGCCTTGTGGTATTGCATTTCAAAACATTTTGGTTATTTGAACGTTTCTGTCACTTCCAACAGGGTTAGAACTACTGGAATTTAACTCACACTCACAAATGGCTTTATTTCACATCACAGCTGTATTTTTTAGCAAATGTGGGTTTGGGGAAGAAAAAGCTGTCAGGCTGAGTCTCCCACACTCTGACCCAGAAGCTCCTCCAGCTTCACCTGCCACCTCAGTGGGGAGGGGGGACCGGCAGCACCAGCACCGGGGGCTTGGCGCATCCTTGCCTTGTCAGACAGTGCAGGCAGTGGGGGCATGGCTCCTGCCGGGGGATTTACAAAGGGGTCTGGAGGCTGAGCAGAGCCCAGCTGGTCCCACGAGATGCAGGGCAACGACATTGCTGTCAGCCCCTTCTCGGCTTCTGCGCCCACACAGAACTGGGGTCCAGCTGCTGCCGATGGGCACGGGCATCCTACAGCTCCCCGTCCTTCCCCCCACTGAGCTGGACTCCTGTCTGGTTGAGCAGCACAGAGCAAGGGCAGGAGGATCCCTGTTTGCCCCATAGCAGGCTGGTGAGGGGGCTTGTTGGGAAGAGGGTGTGGGATGGGTAAGCCCGTGCCGTGCTGCCTGGCGTGAGCAGCAGCCCTGCTCCTGCAGCAGCAAGGGTTTATGTCCTCTGATACCTTTCCTTTGAGGTGGCTTAATGCAAAGCAGAATCCAGATTTGGGGATTAGGAGAGGGACAGAAAGGTCAGCCTGGATCAATGGTGATTAGCTGGAAAAGACCTAAAGAGCCCATTGTTTGCTGTGCATTAACGATCCTGCCACCGAGACCGGATTCCCTCCGAAGCACTTGAGAAATGAAAGGACAAACACACCGCGCTGGAGATTAAAGCCCTGAATCCCTACACCTGCGTGCGTGCCAGTGATGCTCGGAGAGCCTGCGGGCACCACGGCCAGGCCAGCACAGCACCGTAGCACCACAGGGAAGGCAGCTCTGTCCCTGTCCCCCCAGGACAGGCAGCCAACCCCAGACGCTCAGTGGCACACAGCCCCCATCCTCATCCCAGCCCGTTTTGTCCACGTCTGTCATTAGGGAAAGGCGGAAGTGAAAGGAAGGGAGGATTTACTGCAGCAAGGCAAATTGGGAGTGAAGCCTAACGAGAGCGTGTTGATGGAGGGAAGGCAGGGATGGAGGCAGGGTGCAAAAACTTCTTTCGGAGGAAAATAGAAACAGATCAGTGTTATTTTAACATGGAACATCGGAGGAGCTTCTGAATTCACCTCCCTGAGCTCGTGTGGCTGACACCTGGCTGCGCAGAGCACCCAGGGGTGCGGGGAGGATGGGGTGGTCCTGGGAGGCACCCCCCAGGCTGATCCCAGCCGCCTGCCCCAGCCCTGCAGCACCGGGCTGTGCACCCAGCCTCACCCTGCCTCTGCTGTGAGTGATTCCCAGCCAGCACTGCTTCCCCGGAGCTGCACGGACACGAGATCGACAACTGGCTCCGCGCGCAGGGCGAGGACTTCTCTCAAACCTGTCCATTTGATCACAGCTCATCGCCGAGCTTCACTCGCTCGCATCTTCCCACCTCTCTCCCCAGATTTCCCGTAAAAGCTTCATTTAGATTGAAAATGATATTTTCAGCACGTTAATTAAGTACTAATTGCTGATTAGAAACATATTTACCAAGGTCTAACAACTATGTAACAAGTGATGTCTTATTACACTGCCATTCCCTGGGAGTTAGACCTGCGGAAAGATTGTTCTAATAAGCAATTGGCATTTGGGTAATGCGCAGTTAGCAAGCCACGGAGCCACTCTCCCAAATGGGAGAAGACAGTTATTTATGTTAATGAGATGCCAGCTGATTATTAGAAACACATTGATACAGGTTTGGGCTGTGGTGTAACTGATACATATCTACTGTGTTCAGTAGCTGCGAAACCTCAATCAATATGTTTCTCATAATCAGCCTGCATCTCATGCACATAAATAATATCCTTGACGTGGAGAAGAGCTCCAGTTCCCAGAAGTTAATAAGAAAGCCCTGCTCCCCTCCTCCCCGCTCTCGTAACACCGGGACGGCGGCAGCAGGCTGAGGGGCCAGGCTGGCCAGGCCTGGGGTGGGCAGCGGGTCCGGGGTCCTTGTGGAGACCTGGGGCCACGTCCAGTGTCCTCCAGGGGGAAGGTCTGGGCTGCTTGATGGCACCCCGTGGGATTCAGAGTTCGCCAAACTCCACACGTCTTTAATTTTTAAGGTCTGAGAATCGTAGAGGACTTAGGACAGCCTGGTTGGAGGATGCCACCTCCTCCCTGTCCCCCTGTGCTGGGGATGCCCCTGCCCCTGCCTTCGAGCCTCTCCCCTTTGCTCTGTGCCGCTGGGCAGTGACTGCAGAAATCATCTCCGCTGCAAAGACATGTGGAGCTGAGAAGGAAACCCCAAGGGATGGCGAGTGGGCCACCTTCCCCATCCGGAAGGGAACATCCTTCTCGGTTATTCTCAGTGTGACCTTGTCCAGATTCAGCCTCTGCTCAGCGCTTCCCTTACACCTTCCTTCTCTGAAAAAATAGACGGTTAGTATCCTTTCCAGTCTCCCTAAACCCACGCTTATGCACTAATGTGTACTTGCACAACAAAGGCATTTTTGTCAGCCATTTCTGTGGCTCTTTTCTGGACGATTTCCATTTTTCAGTGGTTTTTCAAAGCGCCAGCAGCAGAGCTGGAGGCGGTGGGCAGGATGGGGCTCACACAGCCACCACACCCCGGTGGCCGTGTCCCCGTCACCCCCGGCACCCCTGCAGCCTCAGCCTCCTCGGGGCTCCCCTCCTGGCCCCGCGAGCCCCCCGGAGCTGCCGTTCTCCACCTCGGGGTGCGCTGCCCCGCTGGGCTGGGCAGGACCAACCGGGAGCCCCTGCGCCTCAGCCGCCCCGCTGCCTCTGCCACTGCAAGCCTAATCTCATTACAGAGCAAAATCAGGTTTGTTTGGCAAGATCTATTTCCATAAAGCTGTGCTGACTGACACTAATTCCCCCTCTATTAAATTCCTTATCATTTTTCCCCCTCTGCTGCCCAGGTCGGGTTGCCCCTTCTGCTCTCTCCACAGGCGGACAAGGCTGAGGACCGTGATCCTTGGTGCCAACTCCAACCCCCCCCAAGACGTGTGTTATGGGGCATGAGGCATCCTTAGAGGCTGCTGCCGGCCTTATCTGCTCCTCTGTGGCCATCCCAGCCAGCTGCCGGGTTCTCCTCCATGCCTTTACCTCCCCTTGACTGTTTTCGAAACTTCAGGTCTCCGTCTATCTCCCTTACTATCACTTCCCCATCTTTCCTGATGGATGTTTCCTGTTCTTAGCTTTCTGTGCTCACTAAGACCTTCATTAAAATAAAAGATGGACATTTAAGCACAATTTTTGACTTCAAATACAACTGTTATTTGTCCAATGAATTTTCATTAAAGAATTTCCTTATTTCCCCCTGATTTGGGGGCCTGCTTTTTCCTCCTCGGCAGCCTAGGGGACATCAGTCTTTCGGAAGCAACAAATCCACAGCTTCATTAGCTCTGCACTTTGTTTAGCCTCATTGAATGCCATTTAGTCACAGCAGCTAAATCTTGGCAACACCAGCTTCCCCACCAGAATTTAACTCTCACATCCAGAAGTCCAGGCGAGAATGACTTCCCTGGGCAAGGGACCTTCTGCTCGCCGTGCCGGGCTGCAGCAGGAGCGCACAAGGGGACAGGGACGGGTCGGGGAGCAGCACCGCTGCCCTCTCCGAGCACCCCCTGCCCGGCCGCCCCCGGTGCCCCAGCGATGCCGAGGTCGGTGCCAGGGGGCTGCACAGGCAGGGCCTGGCAAGCAGACAGATGGGGGAAGGAGCTGGGGATGAAGTCAAGTGAAAAGAGGAGACAAAAAAGACATTTGTGGGAGAAACAAATCCAAAGGTATCAGAGCAAAGCAGCGGGGATGACGCAGGGTGCTCAGCCCACACCTCATGAATGCCAGAGAGGGGCAGAGAGGGAATTGGTTTTTTATTATTTCTTTTTCAGCTTTCTTCCTTCCTTTAATCTTTGATCGGGAAACAAGCTGATTTTAATTAAAAAGCCCTCCAATTAATGCTGCCGTGGAGTTTTCATTTCCTGGGCTTCGGTAATTTGCAAGCCCAGGTTATGGAGGCTTTGTGTTGCTTCTTGTCAAATAAATAACAACAACCGAAATAACTCGCCAGGAGGAGAAGGGCGGCTGCTGGGGGCAGCTCCCTGGGGGCTGGTGGCTCCTTCTCCCTGCCCTGCTCCGAGCCCTGGGGGTGGCAGCAGAGCAGCCGCAGGCACCGGCAGTGACCTCGAGGGGACGAGGATCCTGTTGTCTCCCCTTCAGCTCCTTTCGTGGGCACACACATGCCCGGCACACACCGATGTGCATCCCATCTCCCATCCACCCACACAGCTGTACAGGCAGGAAAGCTCCGTGGAAAAAAAAATAGGATTGTGGAAAGCCTTTATTATCCCCAGTCCCATCTATTGTTAATGTGATCGTGAGTAGGGAGTGTTCGGCGAATTCATTTGTGATAAATATTTATACCCCGTGTTTTTGGGCTGTTATCTGCAAAGTGTGGCTGTTTGATCTGCTGTAGTGCTTTTTTTAGGTCATTTACATTCCCTTTCGTAGGAGCCCTTGTCCGATAGCAGCTATCACATAATTATGTTTCTTTTGCTTATCCCTAATCCTGTCAAACCACCTACTTATCTCTAATTTCCTGTCCATTACCCTTATTGTTTGAGCTTAGATCTCCAGCCCAGGACCGCGTGGGCTCGGGGGCTCGGCGGCAGGCGGGGGCACTCCCCATCGCCAGCTGCGCCCTGTGACCGCCCGCCTGCACAGGGACCCTTGGGACCCTTGCTCGCCTGTAGACAGCAGGACACAGCGGGTATCCCCCTCCTGGGGCAGGTGAATTCACCCACATTTGCCCGGAGCAGTGGGATTACATCCCGTGCTGGGAGACGGCACAGAGCAGGGTGCCCACGCCCGGCTGAGCGCCCACCCAGGGGTGAGCGGCACGCAGCACAGCAGCGACAGGGCAATGTACGGTGCCGCTGTGCCAGGAATAACACCCTGGGAGACAAGAGCTTGCGTCTCAGAGCCATCAGAGCCACGGGGACGGATCGTGTCCCACTGTCTCCAAGGCAACGTGGCATTTGGATTAGAGAGGCAGGAGCTGGGGCACGGCAAGGGTGTCACCCGTCTGTGGTGCGGTGCGGTGCTGCCTTCAGTGAGGGGGCCAGCCCCTGCCCCTGCCCAGCCCCTGCCCCTGCCCAGCCCCTCCTGCCTGACCAGCATTTTGGAGGGGGCTGGTGGCTGTGGTCACTGCTGGGGTTGGCTGGTCCTCAGCAGTGCCTCTGGGTACGTCATGATGGGGTTCTGATAAATATCAACCACCGTACCTCCCACAGCATCCATCCTGTGCCCTGTCCCCAGGAAAGGGAGGCTGCCTGGAAGCACACTTATGGGAAGAAGTCCTCAGGAGGCCCAGCACTCATACCAGGCTGCACCAGCCCCAGCTGGGGACCAGCACTGCTCACCCTCTGACATTGGGCTGCTGTCCTCTTTAAATGCAATGAGGCAGAAGACGTCTGCTTGATGAAGTCTATGCTCCACGATCCAGATTTCCAAGTCACTGCATCTTTGCACAGAGCATCACAGGTGAGCCAGCATCAGACGAACCCAGCTGGCTCCCCTGGGTGTGACTGAGGCTCAGCTCCATCAGCTCAGCTCCACCGGCTCCGTATTGCCCAGAGCAGGATCTCACCGCTGTTCTGCAGGGTGTGTGCTAACAGCCCCAGCAGGGGGACACAGCAGGACACAGCCCAGCTCCCTGTTCCCCAGGGCACCACGCAGCAGGCAGGTCTCCCTGACCCAGCAGGAGGGCAGCGGGGGCCTGGATTTAAACTTCCAGGTGTTGTTTCTCTTCCTCTCAAGGAGAACCGCCAACCCATATCTGGACGCCGAAAACACAAGGCTGTTTGAAATTTAAGGCTGAGATTTGAGCATCGGGATCTGAGGCTCAAGCTCACCTCTGGGAGCTCTGGGAGGAGGAGGAGAGACATCTCAGAGAGGGTGCTCTTCGGGAGGGGCTGGGGGCCCGGAGCAGCTGCAGATGTGTGTGGGGGGACATCCCCCAGGGCTGGCTGCCTCCTGGCTCTGGGCGTCTCTGGATTCAGGTGCCCAACCTGCAGCAGCCCGCACGATGCCAGCATTCAGAGCAGGGTTCCTCCACCCGTTACGCACAGTCTCCTCGGCCTGTGCTGCGATACAATACCACTCTCGCTTCCCATAGCGCATCTTAATAGCATGTGGCTCATTTCTTAAACATTACTTATTTACAGCAGCTTCCTGCCAGATGAGCACCAGCTCCGTGCCCACCACGAGGGTGGCAGAGCGTGCCCCCCCTCCAGCACAGCCGAGCTGTGGCCAGGCGCCAGCACTACCTATTACGGGTTTTATATTGGAGTTTTACTCCAGATAAAGAGAGAACCACTGGGGAATCTCTGTCTGCCACCGATGCCTCAGCCTGACTGCAAATAAACCGCTCCTCCGTCAAACAAAGAGCGCGCATCACCTCCACGAAGGAACCGTAGGTGGCATGCAAGGCCAGTTTACAGGGACGCTCTCGCCACCCGCTTTGTCGTGGCGCCCGTGCTGTCTGCATTTCAATTACGCCTGGGCTGGGAGCAGCAGCAGTGCCGGGTGCCGGCAGAGCGCTGTCACCGCTCCTGCTGCCGCCCTGGGACAGCCCAGGAGGGGTCCCCGGGCTGCAGGGACCTCGCAGGAGCCGGCTGAAGGCAATGGGGTTGGGGGGGAGAGGGACTGTCTCAGCCCTTCCCTTCCCCCTGGGGAGTGGTCGTGCTGTGTTTTGCCTCTCTCCACGTCCTGCTGCCCCTCTGAAAACCAGAGGTGGAAATGGCAGGGCAGGTAGAGGCAGGGGTCTGATCCTGCACCAGCAGCTCTGCTCTCCACCTCTGCTGGCATTGATACGGGCAGAGGAGTTTGCAAGGCAGCAAGAAGTACCCAAGTGGCACAGCCGGACCCTCGGCGGGCATGGGTAACATCACCAACCGGGCTGCAGCATCAGCTCGGGACCTTGTGCCCAAAGTGCCATGGATGGGGCCGGCAGGAGGGCACAGGACAGATTTGCTCCACTTTGGAAGCACTGAGGGACTGCCGTGGCAGGAGCCAGCCCGAGCCACACGGTGTTTTTCAGGGCTTTCAAGTCTGACTCACACTGGCTCCCCTTGATGCCGGGCTTCTGACGCACGCACGGTTTGCCGAGCACAGTGGCTCAGTAATTAGCAGAACTGGCTGGCCACAAGTGGAGCGAAGATACTGCGCGTTGTCACCAGCCGGAGCCCTCAGCATCTGAGGCGAGAGCTTCGTCTGCAGGACTTTGATTACCGAAGTGACATTGAAAGACAGCAGATCCCCACGTCCTCCAGCCCAGACATCCCTCCCAAAGGAAGAACTCAGATATGAAAGGCTGCATTTATCTTTTTATTACAAAAAATATACATGGGTACTTGTCCCCGACACGGCTGCTCTCAGAGCCGGTGGTGACGTTCCCCTGCTCTGTGTGCACACCAGGGTGGGCAGCACCCGAGGCAACCTAAGGCAAGACACAGAAAAGTAATGGCTTTTAAAAATCTGTCCTTGGTTTTATTTCCCTCATCCTGGGACGGGCAGGGATGGGGCACGGTGTTTTTAGCAGTGCCACTGTTCCCATGCTGCTGCTATCTGATATCCTGCAGGTCTCACACCAAAGCCAGGCCCCAGCAGATGCCCACAAGATGTGGGTCAAACTGTAGGAACTGACTCAGCAAAGCAAAGCAGCTCCACTCAGTCTAATAAATAGGAGTAAATTCATCTAAGTGGTCGAGCCAGCCACAAGGGGACCTGCACGGTGAAGACTTCATTTCTGTGCCCTGTATCACTGGCACTATCCCCCCAGATTCTGCACCTGGCTGTTCCCATTCCCAGCCTGCCTGGAAGTGAGCAGACCTGCGTGCTTTTATCCCTCCCGACATCTGCCAAACAACTTCCAAAGCCTCGACCTACGCGAGCGGTGCGGCACTCCTATGAAAAGCAGGGCAGAGCTGCCGGTGCTGCCCGTGCAGCGAGCCAGGCGGAGAGGAGCAGGGCGAGAGGAGCTCAAAGGGAGCGAAGGGAGCACAGCCCTGCCTTGCCCAGCCCTGCACGGCCTGACTGAGACTTGGCTCGGCTGAAGCCCAGCCCTTCCCTTAACCCTTCTGAAAATCTGCTGCTTCCTGCCGGCCTTTTCCCAGCTATTTATGGAGCGGGGCTGACAAGGTGCCCCTGTGAACGGCCTTCCCCTGGGAAGCAGCTGCCCCAAGCGTGCTCACCGAAGCGGGGGGGCTCTCCGGGTGCTGCTGCCCTGTCCCACTGTGCACTCCCCAGGCCCAGACCCACTCCAGCACTTGTGGCAGAGGCTTGCACAGTGCAGGTGCCCCTCAGGGGGAAGCTGCTCCATTCCCCTGTGCTCCTGTCTGTACCCACCACCTCCAGCCCCAGCCGTACCGCGCAGCCGCAGCCCTGGTTGCTCTCCTCTCCAAAGGTTTTCCTGGGAGCCAGCCAAGGCGTATTTCTCACCCCGAGCAGCAACTCCCCTCGATGGTGCTCAGCCCCGAGGCAGCCCCTGCAGCTGCCCAGCCCTCCCAGCCACGAGCAGGGTCCCTGTGACCACCGTTTGCCCCAGACCCGCAGCAGTTGTCCCTTCATAGCATCTCCACGGTGTCAGGCAGCCTCACGGGGACAGGCACAGAGCTCTCAGCTCGGATCCCAGCTGCAGAGCAGGAAGGCTGGACGTGTCAAGGGCCGAGCGCCTTTCTCCCCGTGAGAGCAAAGCACGGTGTCTGGACGAGGCTGGGGATTAGGAGGGGATTCACCGCCTGTGCTGTACCTGGTCTGAGCAGCAGACACCATTCCCCAGAGCTGTCAATCTGGTACCTTTCACCAGCACTAAAATTCAATTAGTTAAAACAACAACAACAACTGTGGCTCCAGACAGCTTGTGCCTAACACATTTGATCCCTTTTATTACTCAGCACTGCTCAAAACCCAGCCAGCAACATCCTAGCTGACTCCCACTAGTTTCCCTGTTTTATTCTACCAGGATTAAGTCAACCCTACAGTCTCCAGCTGTTTTGTGGTTGGGCCTGGATACATCTTTATACTCTAGCTACATTATTAAGTGGATTGTGGCCAAATTGACAGAGCTGCTTCAGGGAGGACAAGGCCATTCGGGTCAATGATGGTCCTGCCAGCTGGAGAGACGCTCGGGACTCATGATTTGCTAGCAAAGCTCTGGACTGTTGTCTTAGCCTCACTTGATGTCCCGGAGGGGGCTTCTGTGAAAGCCCTGACTCTAGCAGGAATGTTTGATTTCTTGGCAGAGATAAGCAGCAATCTGTCTTGGAGTATTGCAGGAAGATTTTGTGTTCGGTGAGGTTTGTCCAGAGCATCGCTCTGGCGTCTGGTGCGTAATCCACACCTCGGCCTCCTCTGAATGGAGTGTCCTCTGGCAGTCCCTGCTGCCATCAGACACGGAGCTCTGTCCCTCGCTGGCAGCAGCTCACGGTGCTCAGGAGCCAGGTGGTGACACCGTGCCCTGCTCTCACCCGAAGGTGCCACGTTGGGATGCGATGTGATACAACGTGATGCGATGTGGTGTGGCACCGAGTGACCCAGTGTGACACGATGCAGCATGACCATGTGTCCTGCCGGGTGCTCGGGAGCCAGCCCCGGCAGCACCTCCTGCGTGGTTCTGCCTGTGCCAAATGGGAGGACTCAGGAGGAGAGTTAACTAAACAGTCGAGAGCCCGTTGCTCCCAGGTTAAAGCACCCTTTGTGCTGTTAATGAATAGCAGCGGAAGGGTCATGCAACGAAAGGGATGAAAGCTCCATCCATCAGTTCATTTGAAATAAGTCTGTCTGCGTGATTTATGAAACTGCCCTGAGCAGAGGGGGTTGGTGTGGGGCTCTTTCTCCTCCTCAGAAACGAGCATCGTCTCGATGCAGAGCTGAAGGGAGTGGGAAGAGGTTGCCATTAGCTGCTGGCATGTGCAGGAGGGTGGGAGAAGGCTCCCGACCACACATCGCCTGGTGGCGGCAGCTGAGGACCTGCCAGCGCAGGATCCCGTACTGAAATAACGCTTTGTGATAAGCTGCTGCCAGGACGGCTCTCGCTCTGCAAACAGCTTATTTTGAAAGGGCAAAATTCGTGAGTGGAAGTGGGTGATGCTCACCGCGGGCAGCACGCCCGTTGCGTGTGAGAACATCCCACTGAGAGTTAACCGCAGAGCAGCGATTCGTGGTCCAGAACCGTTCCCCATGGATCTCACATCCCACCTAAGCACAGCTCAGCTTCCCTGTGCAGACACGTCCCGGTGTGCCCCGGCCTCTTCCAGGGCCCCGCTTGCCCCACGATGCCCACAGCAGGCAGGGCGGGGGGCAGTGGTGGAGCCTCCTGGCAGCCGGGGCGGCTGGGGCACACGTACCTTTGGAAATGTGCAAAGCTGCTCCTCCTGCAGCACAACACCGCTTCCATGTGTGACTCATATTTTTTTCCCCCTGCCTTGGTCTTGTAGTTTTTCTAATTACTGTGAGCTTTGCAACTGTGAACATGTAATGTTCCAGAAATGTGTGTGTGATTCACCTAACGCGGGGAGCGGACTTCCAGCCAAAAGGGACTTGGAGATTTTTCTGGCATCAGCCTGCAACCTGGAGAGCAGCCAGCAAGGCTCACCAAGGTCATTTCTTTCTCCTTCTCTTCTTCCTCTCTCTTTCCCTCAGCCCCTCGCTCCCTCCCCTCTTCCCTCCGAACAAGGATCAGGCAGCACCTTGTTTATTACTCATCAGCCTTCCCTCCATAAAAATCTCCCCAGAAACGCACACCGAGCCGCAGCTGTGCTCCTGCCAACTGCTCGCTCTGCGCCCTGCGCTGTGCTGCCGGAGCACGTCCTGCCTGGGGTGCGGGCACAGCATGGGGGCTTTCGGCTGGGATGTGCTCTGACCTTCCCCGGCCACATTTGGATGCTCCTGTGGGATTTAGGAACTTGTCTTCCAAAAGGATGAATGCATTGAGCACCCCATTTGCTTAGAAACTCCTATAGAAGCTGTGTGTCCATCTGTCTGTCCCCCAGCTCCCACTGTCCAGCCTCAGCCAGCTGTCGGTATTTCGGGCAGCCCCCAGCCCCAGGGCACACCGGACCCTGGGGGATGTTTGGGAAGAAGCTTGTGCAGACGCAGCCTCAGGGCTCCCATCGTGCATGGAAATAATCTGGCATCCCACGACTTTCTGTGAAAGCAGCAGCAGTGGCTGTGGCTGTTATCAGCTGTAACAGGTTAGAGTCAGACATAACAGAGCCTGCGGGGGGAGCAGGGAGGCGGCCAGCACATGTCATTTGTCACTGCCTTGTTTCGGTCCGTGGGGACTGCGCTGTCCCTCAGGAGCATCTCTGCTCCCCCAGCATCTCCCCCAAGGACACAGCGGGATGTCCCTGACCTCTTGCCTGTCCCCATAGCACCTGCAAGGCCGGGCAGTGCTGGGGAGAACTGGCTGCTCCCAGCCTCGCGGTGCCTGCCTGTGGTGGCAGGGGCTGAGGAGCTGCCTGGGCACCCCCAGCCCTGTGAGATGGATGTTGGCATGGGGACTGCAGCCTCTCACAAAGCAGAGTGACCTGGCATGAAGATGAGGAAGGCAAAGGTGGCAGATTCCTCACCTTTGGCCTCTGGCCAGCAGAGATGGCATGGGCACATGTCCCTCCTCCGTGGTGGGGCTACGGAGGAGGAGCGATGGTGCAGCGGAGGACGAGTGACGGTGCTGCGGAGGACAGCTGGGCCAGTTCCACGTGCTCGGTGTCTCCTGCTGGCTGCGGTGCAAGCTCACACCTCAGCAGCCAGCCCTCGCACCGCTCTGTGCCCACCAGCACCTCCCCCAAGCCTTCCCTGCCTCCCCACGCTCCCAGCCCACTCTCCTTCCCTGTGCGAGCCACAGGCACACGGACACTCACCGCCCCCTCTGCCAGCTCCTTCCCTGCCGCAGGACTCTCTGCAGAGGTGGCATTTGCAGGAGCTGCTAATCCCAGAGCCCACAGTACCCGAAGCCATCAGAGGAAGAGCTAAGGGATGGCGTTTGGGGAATGCCCCCCACTACCTGCCACCTACTAAACGCTGCAGCCAGCTCCTGGGGTTCCCAGCACAGACATCCACGTGTGGGCTCAGCCAGCTGTGGGATGCCCCTCCGCAGCACTCCAGCCCTGTGTTTGCCCCAGTGCTTCAGCACGCCAAGAAAAGCAGGAGAGCCCTTGGGGAGCCTGCTGGCTCCAGGAGCCCAGGACAAGAGGGATTTTATCCCAATACCTTGGTTTTGATCTGGGAAGCCACCTTTCCCCTTGGTCTTGTGTTCAGAAGGATCACCACAGATCTGCCTTGGTCTATCCCAGTTCTATGGCCTGAAGCTCATTATGGGACCCTGGTGAGGGAGCTTTTGATAATGACATGGAGCTTGTGACCCAAATCACACGGAGCTGGTGCACAAGCCCTCAGGAAGCACATCTGGTGCCATGGCCAGGCTCCCCGCCTTGGCTCGCAGCTCCGGCATGGTGCACTCCCCTTCTGAGGGACACCCTGGGGCTCGGGTCCGGCTGGTTCTGCACCTCCCTATGATCAGGGGGCTCGCATCAGGCCGGCAGGACCTGCCACCTGCCTCCCACCATCACCAGACTGCGCTGCCTGGACTGAGGCTGTGCAGCGGCGTTCAGGAGAGCGCCTGCCGTGAGCTGTGTGACACCAGGCGCGTTTGCAACATGTGCTCTTTTGGCCGGGCGGAGCGTGTCGGCGGCTGTGCTGTGGTGAGAGCACGGGGGATACTTTGGACCATCTCCCCCAACGGCGCTTTGCTGAATTCTTCATCTCTGAGATCACAGATCAAGGCAGAGTTTTAAGCAGTGGCCAGATCACTGTTTCACAGACCTAGAACAAATACACTAAAAGCTTCCCCTGTGTGTGTGCAGATTAAGTCGTTAATGAATATTTTTGCTAAGCATCAGAAATCTGGCTGGCTTCGGAGCTCAGCTCAGCCAAGACGTTGGAGATTTGGCTGAGGAGACTCGACAGCAGCAGCACCGGGGCCTCAGCCCGCTGCAGGGCTCGCCGGCTGCTCCTGCGGCACCGCTCCGGCCCTGCACTGAGCTGCATGAGGGCAGCAGCCACCCACCAGCATCGCTGGTGCCTGAAAATAGGGGGTTTACATTTGATTTGTGCCCCATTTCTCAGTTAGCAGGTGGACGGCAGCAAGAGAGCCTGAGCTGTTACTGACGTGGGCGCAAGATGAGTGCTTCCAGTGTGACTGTGTGCGCACACCCCGCGCAAAAGCAAGTTTAAACTTCTTAACAGGGAAGGCAGAAGGCACTTTGTGAGGTTCTGCAAATATCTGGGGACTACAAAATATTGAGGGAAAATGCTCGTATATCCAGTGAGTGAGTGTGCAAGTGTGTGTGTGCAGGCAGACAGGGGGGAGACCTGTGCTGCAGGTGCTGAGAAAATCGGTGAGCGCTCCTCATCCCTGCGAGGCTGGATGGGGCAGGCGGGATGTGCCTCTGGTGGGGAAATCAGGGGTGTCAGCCTCTTCATTAGCACACGTAATGCTGGGAAAAGAAGCCTGCTGCATGGCAGTAGATGGAGTTCTGTATGTCTGCCTGGAAAAAAGGTGTTTGCAAAAAAGGAAAAAAAAAAAATAAAAAGAACTTAAAACCATCTTGGTATGACAGTAACCTTCCCTGTCTCACATTTTCCAGCATCATGCTCAGGCAGCTTTACAGATGTTAATTAAGACTTGTGCCCTTCCCCAGGGATGCTCTGAGGTATTACAAATAATAGTATTAGCAGGAGCATCGGTACAGACAAATTAATTAGGGGTAATATTTTAAAGACAGGAAGCTGCTGGGTCACGCTGTCAGCTGGGAGATGGGCAGGGTAACAGCTCCACGAGGCGGGGGGCAGTGCCCGCAGGGTCTGGCAGCTTTATCTTAATAGCTCAGGCACACTTGCAAGGAGGAAAGGCAAGGTTTTTCCCCTGCTCTGCTTGCTGCAGGACAGAGGAGGCCGCCCAGGACAGAGGGAGGCTGCGGCTGCAGGTAGCCCACGAATCAGTCCGGCAGTGGCTGCACGTGGAATTATTTTGGGAGACCAACCGTCTGCGCATCGCACCACTCCTTGTGTCCAAAAAGAGCCAACAATGACAGTGGGGAAAAAATAGCATCCTGAGGCATGATGCAGTTAGATGTGGGATATGATCCGGACTGATTTCCTGCGATTCTGCCGCCCGGGTGCACCGGCGTGGGTGCCTGTGTGGCCGGCAGGCGTGGGAACAATGGCCGGAGCGCCCGTCCCGTGCCAGCGAGCGGCCGTATCAGATCCTACGAGGGAAGAGGAGGCTGGCCAGGTTCCTGCAGCCCCCAGATAGGGCCGCGCATTGTTTGTGCAGTTTATTTCCATGCAGTTTTGGCAGCCAAGGTCCTTGGGATACTTGGGTGAGGCAACTCCTGTTGTTTCAGACATCACTTCCATTTTCCTTCCTCTTCTTCCTTTTAAACAAAGCCGTTATCACTGCCCTCATCTTACTCCTGCAGGGAGGGAGCTGTGGAAGCCTTCCCCTTCCCGGCATGCTCGGCCCTCACATTTGTCACCTGGGAGCCGGTGACAGCCAGGGGCATGCAGCGGCGAGGCCACTAGGCTGCATGTTTGGAGCACTGCTGAGACAGTCCGAGGCTCATTTGGGAAGGTTGCAAGGAAGAGAATTAACCTAGTGTAGCAAAGTCCTACCTGAGACTAGAGGGACAGCGGACGGATGGTCTCTGTGTGCTTGTGGTAGAACAGAGGAGAGCTGTGGGTCTCCAGCCACCAGACAGGGAATGCGATGGTCTGGCCACGGGCACCTGGATGAGAGCACAGAGGAAAGCTAGCAGGAGGGCTGGGGCACCTCTCCAGCTCCTTCAGGATGGAGCAGCAGCATGCCAATGGAGGTATTTGAGAACAGCCTTGGCCAAGGCCCAAGCAGAGAGAATTTCCAGACTCCTAATCCAGCATCAGAAGAGCCTGAGCTAAATACCACTCGGAGAAATGACGCTTTCAGGAATGTGCCCTCACGCAGGTAATTGGTGTGGGCAGGTTCTCCGCCTGACTGTGCCTCTGCCTGCTCCCAGGAGCCACGATGCTTGCTATCTGCAGTGCTCACCAGCACCGTGCACGCAGACCCCAGCTACGCAGTGCCACGGCTGGGCATTATTTCCCACGGTGTGTGCATTTACCCACGGGTGGGAATCTGCCTGCCCCCTCCCGCTGCCGTTGTCCAGCCATAGCGCACGCACGGCCGGAGAGCGCAGACCAACCCCTTTTTCCATCTTAAACTCAGATGCTTTCATTCATCTGGAGCTGCTGTTTTGTTCATCACTCCTCTTCCAGCATGTTCCCAGAGTATGCTCAGCCCTTACTAATTAAAGCAAGGGTAAGGAGAGGCAGTGATCTGTGCACGGAGCAGACATGCAGAAGCATGGATGCTGTGAGTCAGGGAATGCTCCTTGCCAATTCTTCACATATGCTTTTGTACTCACTCATTGTTTGGCTTCTTTATTTTTTTCCCAAAGAGTTAAGCAGATGGATGGGAGCACTCCCTGGATGTACCCACGAGCACGCTGAGCCTTACAAAATCTACGCCGTGCCTCGTGTGAAGGCTCTGACGGGGCTGGGCAAAGCGAGGGGAGCGGAGAGCTGGGAGGGTCCTGCTCTGCTAGCAGCAAGTGGGGGCAGAGAAATGAAAGGAGAGGAGTGGCTAGCTGAGAGACTGGTGGTCTATGGCTGATGCAAGCCCCAAACTGCAGGGAACCAAAGCTGTGTCATGGCTGGAACAAATCCTGCTGCTGCTGCAGCTTGTGTCCTGGGAGGGAGTGCTGGCTGGAGCAGGGCTTTGCCCAGAGGTGCCCCCAGGTAACACCATCGGTGAGGCAGAGGAAGGTCTTTAACACCCTCCAGAGCTCCATCACAGCCTCAGCCATCTCTCCTAGTCCCATCCTTCTGCATGAGCAGCTTTGGGTTCTCCTGACCTCATGGACACTGATCCCTGCCCCAGCAGCGGTGGTGGCTGAGCTCCCTCACGCCGGCCAGAGCAGCCCCTGAGCCACAGCCCCCATTTGTGTGAAAAGCGTGAAAAAAGATGCACAGCATCCCAAATGCCCAGAAAAATGTCTTGTTTGGGCACCTTATCTATGAAAGGCATTGCAGTGCAATGCAAACCCCATGCACGTGGTCCTCCGAGTGGGCAGCTCTACTGGTGCTTAAAACGCACACGCAGAGGGAAGGACACAGGCAGATGCAGGAGGCATGACAGGGAGAAATTAAGACTGAGACTAGCTGGAGCAGAAGAGACACCTCAGATTGGATCAACGTCTGCTTTAATACAGAATATTCCTGTCTCGCAGCTCATGGTTTCAGGCGGGCAGCAGGTTTGGACAGCGGGTTTGTTCAGTGAGGTTTGCATAAAGCAGCTGGACACAGGCACCGCGCCTGGGTTCCACAGGTGGAGAGCTCTGCAAAATGATTTAAATGTCTAGAATAAAAAAATAAAAATAAAAAATAAAAATTCTCCAAATGAGGGATTCGTGGTGATACCAACACTCCCATATCACTACTGTGGCTGCATAAGCACATGCACCTCATCATCTGCAGCTTGCAGGGGAGAGAACAAACCACCTTCCCACACCTGGTTTCAGAGCAGGATCTGCACATGCATTAGGCTCTGGAGGGAGATGCCAGCGCGCAGATATGGCATCGAGCTCAGCCAGGGAGAGGCGGGTGCTGCGCTCAGTTGCAAGTGGGCGTGTGAACGCACGGCAATGTACCTAAATAGTATTCTGCTGCCACTGGTTTTCTGCCCATCCCGTTTCTGGTTTCTCTTGGTGACCATGGGAAAAAGCTTCAGGCCACCCAGAATGCAAATGAAGCACGCAGGGGCAGCTAGAGGGATCTCATCCAAGCTGGAAGATTTTCTGAAGGTGGGTATGAACCAGGTTTCTGTTTTTTCCAAGCTGCTTGGGGAAAAAAAAAAAAAAAAAAAAAAATGATCTGGTCCAGGCCCTCGCTCTGCAACTCTAATCAAACCTCAGCTGATACAGTCTGAAAATGTTTGGTTTGCTCTCATTTGGGAGGACGCATCCAGCAGCCCCTCTCCCACTGCAGCTTTGTTTTCAGCTCAAATGGCAAGGTGCGATGAGAAAACCCTTTGTTCTGGCGCTGCGGTTCTGGTTCAAGAGGAGCCAGGAAGCACACAAAATCCCAGGGGAGCGGAGATCTTTCAAAGTTTTCCAACTTAATCCTCAAACCAAAGATCTTTGCAGTGCATCCAGATGAGCTGTCTGAGCGGCTCCGAACTTGCAGCCCTCGTGGGACTCCTCTGCAGCCCTTCCGCAGCCTCACCTGTGAGCTGTGAGCAGGGCCACCGAGGGCAGCTCCCGGCCCAGGATCGTGGCACGGCTCCACGGCTCCGTGCAAGCCACGCCAGGCTGCTCTCTGTGGTCGTTAAGACTTTCTAAATACCACAGAAATGCCAGAACATGCATCCGACTGCCACAAATTAATCTGCGCTGGCCAAGCCCAGTCCAGCCTTGTGTGTGTGCTGCTCATGTACAGAAGTTACACCAGCTTCGTGCTTTCAAGGGCCAACTGAAACCCATTTTAGAGTGGCTGCAAGGCTGCTGGCCACAGCTACCAAAGCCAGAAATGCCAGGGACCCTTGCCTCTATCCAACAGACAAACAAGGATTAAAAAAAAATAGCCTAACCACACAGCTTGCCACAGAGCACATGTGGTATTTATCCATCAGGCTGAACACATTGACACAGCAGGGGGTCAAGACCAAAATTCCCCAGGAATACATTAAATGAGCCACACACAGCCCCGGTCATTTCCTTCCAGAACAGGCCAGCAGTGGCACATGGCTCTAACGAAGGCCAGCAGCGGTGTGGCTCTCTGAGGAACTGCTCTGTGCAGAACCATGTGGCCCAGACAAGACACGGCTGGAAATGATCCCAAATGCCCTAATGTGTCCTGGTTCCACCCCCTCACACCTCACCTCCCAAGTGATGCCTACCCCTCACTGAGCAGATCATCGCGCATGAGCCAAGCATCAGAACCCAGCCTCACAAGGCTGCTGGAAGCTCAGAGCCCTGCTTGGAGGCTAGCACAAGCGTTGTCTTGCCGGCTGCTACCACTCGTACCCGTCTCTGGCCTCCCCTCCTTGCCTGTGCAGGCAGCACCTGGCTCCTACCTCTGCCAGGGATGCTCTGCTGCTACCTGGCTGCAAACAGCACACCACAGACCCTGCCAGTGGAAGGTGAACAGAAATGCTCCTTAAAGCATTCAAAAATCTTGAACCGTAGCAGCTTAGCCCTCCATGTCCCAAACTGGGAATGATTTGAATTTTCCTCCTGAAAGCCTGGGCACAACGGGAGCACGACCCTCTGGGTATCACTGGAGCCCTGGGCAGGAGCTGTTTGCCCTGCACGGCTGAGCCTGGCCTGTCCTCGAAGGCACCCTGGCTGCACGGAGCAGCAGACAGGCGCTGTGAACATCTCCACACACCGCCACTGCATGCTGCCCTGTAACCTGCACCTCCGAGTCTCTGGGGCAAAGCCGTGAGAATCTGCAGCCAGATGAGTTTCACAAAGCTAAGAAGACCTCTGGGGAAAGTAAAAGCCTGGGGAAGGCCCTGTGTGGGACAGTGCTCCTCCTGCCCCAGGAGAACGCATGCAGTGGGACCTGGTGAGCCTGCTCCATCTGCAACTCCTCCGTATGAATGAAAAAACAGGAGAAAGAAAATTACAAAGAATGTGGGACGCAGAAACAGAGCTGTTTCTAAACAGGATGCTTTTAAAGCCTTCCAGGAGGCATGTGCTGGTTCTTTAATCCCCATCAGTTCATTTATACCTAGTAACTTTTTACTGCTGCCCTATTACATCAGGCCCTATAGGGACAGAAGATGGTGGTGGGAGAAACTCAGGAAGTTGGAAATGGGAGGGAGAGGGACTGGGCGAGTTACATGGGTCCTTTCTATCACTAGCTCTGCTGGAGCTCAGGTTTGGGTAAAACACTCAGATGTTTGAATATGTCCCCAAACTCATCCAGTTCCCCAAGCCAACAGAACTGGCTAGGGCTCTCCTGGCCTCAGGAGCTCTCTGCAGAGCGCGCGTGACTTCTGCTTGTGGCCAGGCCAGAAATACCAACAGACAAGCCAGTCTGGCCAGTGGTGAGAAGAGGACAGAAAAGTTAGAGTTTTCTCAGCTTTCCAGAGGCTTGTCCTGGCTGTGCTTTGCAGAGGAGCATCTCCAGAGCCTCAGGAGGCGGCGTGCTTTATCTGCTGCCGAGCAGTCCGGCAGCTCCTGGGTCCAAGGGCTCTGCTTCACAACCTGTGCTCCGCTCCTCTGCTCCAGGAATGCTGCACAATAACCGAGCCGGAGTTTCACTCAGCCAAACCTCTGGCACAACTGAAGAGCAAGGAGGGTTGCAAATGTTATTAATGCTGCGCACACTGGGCTTAGGAACAAATTCCTCCGAAGAGTACATTCAGGGCTGTCAGATGGAGCAGACTGGCTGCGGTCCTGCTCCCAGAGTGAAGACCTTGGTGGGGCAACAAATGCCTCCACCTTGGACAAAATGCACCAGGAAGACATGAAGGAAGAAGAATCCTCGGTGAAAAGGCAACTTTTTGTCTTTTATTGGAACAATTGCTGTGATCAGGCTGGGTAGGTTGTGAGCAGAAGTCAGTCAGGAGGCAAATACTAACAACTACTTTAATCTAAGGTCTTTGGGAAGCTAAACCTAGAGGGGACAGGACCTCTCAGCCCCATAGAGGGCCAGATGCAGAGTATTCCACTCCCTAAGGATGAGTGAAAGAAAGCAGAGGGACAAGAGAAGGAAGGAAAGATGAGATAAAGTCAGAAAGAGAGGGAAAGAATAAAAACAGAAAAAAAAGTGGAGGCAGAAGTGAATAGGAAAGAAAACATGGGAAGGGCTGAGCCTGGTGCAGGGAGCAGCTTTGCTCCCAGGGCCGTGCAGTGCTGCGCAGGCCTGTCCTTCCCCTCGCAGGGGAGCAGGAATGCCTTTTCCCACTAGCACCATTTTGTTGCTCTGTTTTTTCCTCGCCTGCTTTGTTCTTTCTCCTCACAAGCCATGGCCGAGGGTAAGCGTTAATTCCTTCCAGGTGCCTGTGTCTCGCCATCCTGCCGCTCCCCCTCTCCTGGCCACCGCAGCCCCGACCCCGCTGCCTCCAGGAGGGCTCAGCTCCACCTCTGCTCACCTCCCCGGGGGCAGCACCCAGGGGCCTGGGGACAGCCCTGTGCCCCCCAGCCTGGAAAAATCAGGCCTGCAGAGTGCTGAGGGTGCTGCCCTCACCTTTCCGTGTGGCTTTCCCATGAAGTCTAAGACATTTGGGTACAGAGGGAGCACCCTTCCCATCCATGTCGGGGGGCAGCAGGCTCGGGGGGAGCTTGGTAGGGCCACAGGGGAGCACAACCAACATCTAACACGCTGCATCTGCTAAAGCAGGCTGGAGAGATCTTGGGAGCTCAGACATCAGCTCCCTGCTCTGGGCAAACATGCTCTCATGGGAGCTTTTCAGTTTTTGGACAGAGCTCAGAAGAAGCGGAGAAGCAATGTCAGGCCAGGAAATAACATCAATTTTGGTTAAATGCTTTGGCATCTCAGTAAAACTTTTAGAGGGGGAAGAACAGTTGTTCAGGTTGTGGGCAGCAGTTCAGGACACTCACAAACGAGTTCACATGACTCTAATAAAAACAAACCCAAGTCAAATCACAATAGGTGGTCCGCATAATAAAACCCGTGGACCCAGCAGGATCAGTCCATAGGTGGGTGACCCCCAGGCCCCTTTTCCATCACCCCAAAAACCACTGGTGTGAAGGACTGGCTAGAGAAGACTTCCTGGAGCTCAGCAGAGCCTCCTACCACCAGCATATCTGAACTGTTGGAAAGGAAGCACAATAAAAAGACCACTTAAACAACTCATCGGCGAACCAGCTGAGAGAGGCAGGCAAGAGGTCTGCCAGCAAGTTGGGGTCTTAGCGTGTTTGCAATTCATCAGCCCCCTGCTCAGCTCCTAGCAAGCTGCAGGGCCGGGATGCAAAGGTGAAATACCTGCATCTGCTCCCATCATGTCTGCTGCTTAGCGCAAACATTTATGTTTCTCGGCATATAAAATAAATAGGCCCATGTCCCAGGGAAGCCTGTCAGTGCAGCAGCAGATACGATTTATGATGTGTGAGCACGACTCCCAGTGCATGAGCCTAGGACTGGGGGAAAGGGAGCAGAGCTTCCTTACAAAGCAGACGACTCCTTGGCCCCTTCCTTAATTCACCTCTGCTGCCCACAGGCCTGGGGAATGCACCCCCAGCCCCAGAACAGCCCTGCACCTTCCCCAGCATCCCCGCACCCCTCCTGGTACCCGACCGGGCATGGTGAGTGGGCTGGAGCCATTTATTAATTAATTTTACATCCACAACAGCAGCACTTTATGCAATGGCGTTGCATGAAGCCAGAAAATCCCACCTGTACAGGGGAAGTCCTTGGCTCCAACTTAACTGTATTTAATGGAGGCATCCCGTTGGCATGGAACAAAGAGAAAACAACCCCAAATGCTAAGGGTGGCGTGATGGAGCAGGCCCAGCCTTGTGCATGGCTCAGCCATGGGTTAGGTGGGATCAGAAATGCCGTCAGAGCCCAGATAATCCCCATGCTAAGGGCGATGCGAGGCAGAGGCTCCCCCTCCTGCTCCTCTGCCCAGAGTCACTCCTCCAGTTGCTGCCTCCGGGTTCCCAGGGCTTCAAAAGGAGAGTTAAAGATAAGAGACAAGAAGGAGAAACACAGGGACAATCCCGAGGAAATAAGGTTACTGGGACCAGCAAGAGAGACTTCCTTTATAAGCCTGTTTTCCATTTCCTCTCCCTCCTCTGAAATTATCTCTGAGATTTTTTTCCCCTCTCCACTGCCCAATATTTAATTGAAAACGCAGATCTGTAGCCCAGAGAGGTGTTATTTTCGGCATGAGAAATAGAGATATCTGCTAGCAGCTGTCAATCCCAGTGACCTTAGCTTCTGTGCAGTCTGCATGGGCCATTTTTTCCCCATTTCTTCCTTTCTTTTTTTTTTTTTCCACTTCCCTTTTTTCCTGCAGCTGAGTTACTGTTTCATTGCACTCCGCTGGGACTCCGACAGGAGCCGAGCTCCTCGCAGATGACACAGAATAATTGAGATGTCCTTCTGCTGACCTTCAGTCCCTGCCAGCGCTCGCTTCCCTTCTGGTGACGGGGCGAGTGACAGCTGAGTGGCACACACATGCGCAGCACCACCGCGGGCACACGCACGCACGGGCAGCTCCTTTCCTAGGCGGGCAAAAAGCAAAGAGGGGGAAAAATAACCTGCATGCAGAGGTGAGCAGCCACGCAGCCTAAGCAAAGCCCATCAGCCCTGGAGCGGGACACGCAGAGCCCCCTGGACAGCTCCCAAAAATCCTCTCCAAGGAAAGGAAGGAAAGAAGGAAAGATGGCTTGCAAGATGGGCTGATGTCAGTGCTGTACCAAGCAAAGCTGGAGCGCTGATTTCTTCTGAGGCCACTGTGTTTGCAGGGGAGTCCTGCAGGAGCCTGGCATCCCTGTAAGCACAAGGCTGACATTTTCCTCATTTCCACTGGGGCTGCAGAAAATGAGCTGGCAGCGCAGGCAATAACCTTTCTATGTGCACCAGCCCCATTAGCGGTCCACGGAGCGAGCGCTTTGCACGGAGGAAGGGAGAAGAGATAGACGAGCTGGTCTGGATTATGGAAACACTGAGAAGAGACGGCGATGTAAGCAAAGAGGTTGTTGGTTGTTGCTATCGCTGTGCCTAGAGATAAGCCATGAGTGGGGACAGCACTTCAGAACAAACGCAGTGAGAGACAGAGGCTGCCACCAAGAAGTTTGCGGCGTGGATAAACCCAGGGGCTCGCGGGGGCTGCGGTGCTGAGCCCGGGGGTGCACGGAGCACTCGCCCCGCTCGGCTGCAGCAGCAGGCTCAGGTTTAGGCAGATTTATCAGTGTCCATTCAAAACAAAAACAAATTCATCTCAGAAAGCAGTATGACTAAAGGTTTTGACTTTTCCAGTTTTTTTTTTCCCTGTAATTTTTTTTCCAGTCTACTCTATTCATCCAATTTGGCACTAATTCACCAATAGATTTGATTGTCCCCAAAGCAGTATTTCTGGTAAATAAACTATTGTCCACCTCTTTCTCCCCAGCACTAACTATGCCAACTTCCATTGTGCTGACAATTGATTCCAGGTGGTTTCATTCTTTTTTTTTTCTTTCTTTTTTTTTTTTTTTTTTCCTGAGCATATGAAAATGTCTCTACAAAATTAATCTTGGTGGCTGGGGCGAAGAAACCACCTCTCAGAAACACGCTGGACAGCCTGAGCCAAGCACGCTCCCAGGCGTGTCAAGGAGCAGGACAGATATATGGGAACCTTCCTAAATTCATTAACTCCAAAACAAACTGCGAGAGATTGACAAGTACTGCTTGTAACTGGCGAAACTGTACCCTTTAAACTGGATACCGCAGCACAATGGAAAGACGTGTCCAAAAAAAACACACCGCCTAATCCTGTGGCTGGGGAGAGGGTGCAGAAATCCACAACAGGGCTTCCGTGAGCAGGGAGCAGTCACAGTGAATTTTAAGAGCAGTATCACTTAATAACTTCCTAATTGTAAATGCAGGTGCTGTACCTGTGCTGAGTTGAAAAACCTGAGGCAGGAGAAACACGCTGGCCACTCAAGTTAATGACTCAGGCTCTAAACTAGCAACTTTTAATTGCATTTGTTCACTGGATATGGTCCTGAGATATTTCAAAGAATATTTGTAATGGTTTAGAGGCATTACAATGTGTCGTAAGCTAAAATGGGAAATGTCTTAATTTCAGTTAGGGACCTTAAAAACACAATAAAAAGCTTAGGTGAGACTTGTATGCAGGGTGGGAAACATGCTGCCCATAAAAAAGGCAGAAATGGAATCAACAGAGGTTAGATGTAATGGCTATAACTGCGCAAAGATGGCTTAATTGTCAATTCAGAGGGAAATGTCAACTCCGCAATGGAAACATCTACAGAAATTTATAGCAAGAAACTATTTGGCTCAATCTATGGTCAATGATTGAGATAATTGCTGCAAAATGATATTGTCTGGCATTGAAAAAAAGAGACATAAGAGACAGCTGAGCTGCTAGAAACACTGTTTTCCAACCTGCGGCCGTTAAATAACAAGGAGAGTAAAGAGAGTTGGACCCTGACGGGGGATCATCTTGTCCACTTTAGGGAGATATTATCCAGGCAAACAGCTTTTCTAAAAGAGGAAGAATTTTTCCTGCAGCGTTGGAGCAAGAGCTTCTTCACTGAACCCCGAGTCCCCAGCCCTTGCTGCCCTCAGCACAGGTGTGGGGCTGGGGCTGGGACGCAGCTCCTGCTCCCACCATGCAGCATCGTGCCTCAGTGCTGCATCCAAACACCATCACAGGGACCAGCTTTTGCTAAAACCTTTCCAATACTTCCAAAGGAGGGAAAGAAATCTCTCTGAACATTATCTCCAAGAGGAAGGACCCCTCTTGCCAGTGCAGCCTTGGGTATCCTCCCTTTGCAGGTCCCCGTACCTGCTCGTGGCTCCTTGCACCCTGCCTGACCCCTCCCCAGACCATCCCTCTGGGGGCAGAGTGCTCAGGCACCAGCTCCACGCATCCACAGCCCCCTGGAGAGGCTCCTGGGGAGGAGGAGATGATGTAGATGCCAAGCAGAGCAGTGCATGGAGAGCCCTAACCTGCTCCTGGTGTCCCCAGCTGTCCCCTTCTGCAGCAGGGGGTGGCAGTTTCCCTGGCAGGACAATTTGCTGGATTTATTCTGTCTCCTGAGCAGCCAGTGCATGACCAAGGGGAGCTGCTGTAAGTGGAGCGCTGTCCTAAGGTGCACCCCTGTGCCTGCAGGATGCCGGCTGGGGGAACCAGGATTGCCCCCCGCCCCCCGTGCTGAGCCTTTATCAGCACTTAATTAAAACTTGACAAGAAGATTAACACACAGAGGGCAGTTTTAATTAACTTAATATCGCATTCAATTTTCCAATTCGTTGCAGCGTACCAGGCACCTGCAGATCCCAGTACAACCCCAAACAAACAGGGGGGCAGGGGAAGGGGCAGCATGAGGAGGTGCTGCCAAGGCAGCAGGAACCCACCGAGTCCCTCCTGCCGCCCTGCCCTAACGCAGCCACCTCTGCTCCCCCCGGGCTCTCCGTAAGTGTTTTCGGATGCTAATAGGCACTGTCCCCCACTGGGCCCATTCATGCCGACCCGGAGCTGTTTGCTTTCCAAAATGCATGCATTTGTTTGATTTCTATTTATTTATTTTGAGCTATGTTCCCGCGGATTCATGAACACGAGGTGAGCTCTGCTGTTTGCTCTGGAAGCCGGGAGGAGGCTATCTCATGATGATCTCTTCTGGTCACCATGGGCTCAGTCCGATGGGCTCGGCGATGCCATCACACGCAGCAGCCAGCCTCCTCCTGGCCTTCAGCTCCAGGACCTCTTGAAGACGTGGCCACGGGGCTCCAGTTCCCATTGCAGTCAGGAGCAGCTGGGAGCAGAGCTGGCCGCATTGCACCAGGGACCACGCTGAACCTTCAACTAGTTCTCTGCCAGAAATAGTTTGCTGTTCAAAAAGAAAAGCCATGTTATTGTTAACTTTCTCCTTCCATTGTTTTTTCTGTGTCACCTCATGCCTCTCCCCCCGCTGGTTTCCTGCAGCCTTGGGAGGAACAATGCGCTGACAGAGTATTTTTTCCTCCAGAGATTTACGGCTCGTGCACCGAGGATGGCCGAGGGATGAGGGTGCTCTCCTGCAGGTCTGTGCTCAGCCCCAGACACTTTGCACTGTTGTACCAGCCTGGGTACAGAGCTCGCTTCAGAGCTGCTACTTTTCCTTTCATTGCTTCAGAGCACATGCATTGTTAGATTAGGGCAATGTGCTTCAGATCCCATGGGGATAACCTCTCAGCCGTGCTATGGGGTTGTGCAGCTGACAAAGGAACACATCCAGCACTCCAGAGGCAGGTGTCGGCTGGGCACGTTCTTTAGTGGGTCATCTACTTTTATATTTCGGCTGCCATGATCCTTCCTGATGTTCTGAGTTTAGTCAGTTGTAATTTAATAGGCTGTAGGGTTCCAGTTTTCTGGGGAGAGTTTCATTTGGGAAGAAGGGGAAATATTCTCTCAGCAACCTTCTAAAGCAGGATTTTCTTGCTCTTCTTTTGAATCAAATCAAACCCCAAATCGGACGGGAGCCATGAGACACACAGGAAAATATAGTCCAATGTCATCCAATGTCCCCATCAGTCCTATGCTGCGGTAAGAAGGAAAGAAGTGGCAATGCCTGTTGTAGCGAGCCCATGAGGTCTGGGAGATGCCCAGCTGGTCAAGTACCTGAAAACATCCACCTGAGGAAGACACATTGCCTGAGAAATAATGACCACATGCCTAGCAGCAGGGTCTCTGGTTGCAGGCGTCTCTAATGCAAACTGAGCCTGTAAACTCGACCAAAGTGCTCGTGGCCCGGTGCTATGCACACTCCCTGCACAAGGGTGACTGCAATCAAGCCCACGTTATCCAGCAAACATTTCAGGATGACAAATACTTGGGCAGAAACCAGCCATGGGTGTGTGAGTGCTTTGCAAACAAGAACTATGCTATTAGCAAATGGAGATTGCAGCAAGCAGTATTCAGCTAGGTCTAACCCCAAAATCGCATCTCATGGCTTTGACAAGGGCAGGTAGCTTTCTTTTTGAGCAGAAGCCAAACTGGCTGTGCAATAAGAGCAGCGAGCTCTGCTCACCAGGCTGCTTGCGAGGTCTGCAATCCCCACCAGAGCACTGAGCTCAGGAACTTCTCTGTATGTCCTCAGCAAAGCCTTGCAGACCACATACCACTGAGCTCGCTGAGACCTAGGCAACAGTAAGAGTGGGAAATCATTTCTAACAAGCCCTTAGGCCCTTGTATAACCATGCTTTCAGTTGTTCAATACAACTGTGCCGACACGGTCGCAGGAAAGCAAGGAGCCCTCCCCAGTTGCTCCGAGCAGAGCCTGGGCTGGCCCTCCCTGGCAGCGCTGCCTCCACCAGGCTCTCACGGTCTCTGTGCTGACAGCAGGTCCTCCAGAGCATGTCCAGCTCTTATGAGCAAACCCTTGCTCCATTTCTGAGGGCCACAGAGGGCCTGAGGGTACCCCAGCCTGCCCTCCAGCTTGTGCTGGGGTGCTGTGGGGTGGTGCTTCCAGTGCTTCCCTGTCCAGCTGCAGCTGCAGCCAGGCTCCAGCTCTCCTCCACCATCTCGCATTTGAGCAGTTCCTTCCAAAAAGCTGCTTCATGGGTAGCTACCTGTGCACCCTGGGCTTGTCAGAGAAATGTCCCTGGGATCTGGGACACAGGCAGTTCCTTTCCCAAATCCTCCATTTGACGGCCTCCTGGCAGGAGGCTGCCCCATGTCCTTCCACTTCCCAGGAAAGCATCTTTCAGCACCTCCTCATCCCAAGTCCTTTCCCACGAGGAACACAAGGACTGGCCCTGACAGAGGACCGGGAGGCCACGGGAGATGGGACAAGCATTTAAAATGCTTAATGGACAGAAACGGGCCATCCCACGTGGGGGGCACAACCTCTTGCAGTGCTTCAGAGGGCAATAGAGAGGCAGGCCCTCCTCCCCCACCTTGTACCAATATGGTGTAGGGTTTAAAGGAGGCTCCCCATAGCGAGGAGCTTCAAAGCCTCGCAGCCCCTCCCACCGAGTGTCCTCCTGCTTCGGTTCCACCCTCCACATTTCAGTGCCTTTCATCCTTCGTCTTCCTCGTCCTCCTCATTATTAGGTTCCCTTCCCCCTCTCCCTCCCACTCCCACCCTTTCTGGAGACTGCCTTTGGTCAGGAGCCCAATGGGAACCAGCTGTCAGCCGTGGCTGGGATATCCTGGGGAAAACAGCTTGAAAATGCCTCTCCCTGCTCCCTGCTCCATGGCGAAGGGAGCAAAAAATGCTGCTGCGAAATGGCCCTGCAGATGGAAAAGGCTTCCTGAGGCCACCCTCCTGCTGACCTGCGTGGGTCCGCTCGCTGGCGTGGTACCAGGAGGTCCCGGGTCCCGTCTCCCTCCGGCCCCCGAACCCATCCTGTTTGTCCTCTTCCTGCCAGGGAAGGACACCCACAAGGGCCCAGGGCTGCTGGGCTGGAGCATTTTGCATTAATCCTCCTTTGTCGACTTCTTGAGCGCACCTCGCTCCAGCATTGTTCTTCAAAGATGTTCCTGCCCTGCCCGGCCTGGGGGCTGTTGTTGTTTAAACAGCAGCAGCAGCCACACAAGCTGCTAGCTGTCCTGCCTTTACAGGGTGGTCTGTAATTGCTTCCTGTCCTCTCCAGCAACTGGCTTCATTTGTTTGAATTTCTGCCTAATCTCTGAGCTGGGGGAGGTTGGAATGAGAGATGCTTACCCTAGACTCCTGGGTGTTTCCCTGTACTGGGCCAAGCTTGGCCAGTTTGGGAGATCCAGCCTGGTACAGTCACAGTCCCTCCACCAGAAAAATAAAATAAAAAATAAAACAATGACAACAACTGAGCTTAAAATAACCCAGCCAAGCCAAACGCCAGCCCCCGTGTAGCTGGGGTCCTCGGTTAAGAGGTGCTGTGGGACTGGGGCTTTCTGTGGTCCTTGGATGCAGCAACTGGAGCCCAGGTGTGCCGGCAGGAGAGGACTGGAAAAAGAAACGGGGGGATGGGGAGAAATGAAATGTTATTTCTCAGACTTCAGAGCCTCGCTGTTCTTGGTCGTGTTATGGTACGGGCTGTGCTTGGGGTGGATTTTATCCAAGCCGGCTTGCACACATCCCGCTGATTTCCCAGCGTGCTGGTTTCATGTCTCCGTGCTGGCCTCTGAGCTCCCATTATGCTGAAGCAGGAAAAGGGGATGCCGGGGGCCAGCCACGAGCAGAGCTGAGCGGCTCAACAGGCTTCAGACAAAACACTGGAAGTTTCTTTTTTCCCCTCTCTCTGAAGAACGAACTTTGGCTCTCTGTTGAAACAAAAAGTGCGGTGGGTAATGACCACTTCCAACAGTGTTTTCCAGGTTGATAAACTAGAACCTTTAAAGAAAAATGCCCCAGATAATGTTTCTAGAGATAGGAAACATCTGGAATGGGAGGCTGCATGGGCTTTCTTCTTAGGTCTGGTAAGTGACTGAGAAGGGAAACGAGGGAACAGGGACAAAAAGAGCAAATCCCACCACCTCTCTTCCATCCAAGTGACCAGCAAGGCTTCCCGGTCTGCTCCTCTTCCACCTCTGCTCCCAGTTACATCAACGTTTCATGGTAGAAGTACAGAAGAGCTCCCTCCCGTACAGTGTCCATGGCTAACAGGGGATTTTTTCCCTTTGGAGAGATTAGAAGGAAATGAAGTCAGGTGTGTGTGTCAGATCTGTGGTGCTCAGAGCCAGGACTTTGGGCACAGCCGAGCTGGGCTGGAAGAGGAAGCTGCGGGTGTATGTGGAGGTGACTGGGTGGCAGTGGAGGAGGGGCTGGGTGTGCAGTGCTGTGTCTGTAAGCAGGGATGTGCACGGCTCCTTCCCGTGCACATTGCACTCATGCTGTGCTGGCAGCTCCTGCAGGATGGCCCGGAGCCTTTCCACAAACCTGCCTGCACAGAGGGATTATCAGTGAGTCCAATGTTGGCAGGAGTGAATGGAAACGTTGGTTCCTTTACTGCCCGTCTGCATTAAACCGCCACTGAAGTAGTGAGATGACAGCGCTGCAGAGTGGGCTGGGCTGCCTCCTTTTTATGCTGCCTGTAGGGGGTCACCAAACATACTGTGGGGCTCCCGGGACAGCAAGCCTGGAGTTAAAGCAGTCACAAAAACAAAGACAGAACCAGCCCATTCCCGCCCCTCACCCCTCGAAATATTTTCCTGAATGGCTTTGCAAGCTGTTCCCGGTCCAGATGCATCTCACACACATTTCACATCGATGTGCTGCCTGCTCATAGCGAGCACAACATTGCGTGGCGCATATTGAAAATATATCGGCCTACTGTCTAATTTAAACTGCACGAATATTATGTGTTAGGCCATATTTTATATGTGCCTGCATATATTTTAAATTAATGTATGGACAATGGGATATATGATGGCTTTTTAATGCCCCCTGTTGCACGCAGGCCCCGTGGCAGATGCGGTTCCAAAGCCTTCCAACGCAGCCCAAGGCACCGCCTGCCCTGGCGCGGTGCGGACAGCTTTTCCCAGGCAGGAGAGGGGAACGGAGTGCAGGGCTGGCCTGGCTGGGCCTCCCTTTGGGGACAGGATCGGGCCGTCCAGGCACACAGGTTTATGCAGGACAATGTGCAGTGCTGTTTCCCTTGAACAAAGCCTCCAGCACACTCCCAGTCGCTCTCTGCTCCAATGACCTCCAGGTGCTTTTCCCAGTCTTGCCCTCCTCATGCCTCCAATAGCTTTAGCACCCTCCTGCAGAGCTCCAGGAACCTGCTCATGGGACACATTGACTAGCAAGGTGATACAGGCTTTACAGAGGGCCTTCCAAATCAGGCACAGCTTCGTAATGGAGCAGGAGAGTCTGCCTGGGTGTCCTCACCGCGAGAGCTCACATTTGGGCTGGGGTCCCCAGCTCCTGCCTGCTTTCCTGTCTGCTCAGTCTTCTGGCTTTGGCACAAGGTATCACCAGGATCCATTCCCCCTCCTAATACCCACTCCCTCTCTGCTTGCTTGATTAGATGCAGCTCTTAATAGAGCCCTAGTCTCCTTCTGGCAGTCTGCTGCTTCCCTCACAACCAGACTGCCAGGAGCTATCTGTTCTCAAAGACAGGCGCCCTGCTGGGATGTGAAAACCAAGGAGCAGCTGAGGTGGGAAGAGAAATCTCCAGGGCTGGAGTGCAGCCGGACCACAGAAGACAATGGGAACTGACCGTGACAGCTCCTGTTGTCCTTGCACCGATCACACAGGTGTGACCTTAGTGTTCCTATCTGTGAAGACGGAGATTTCCAGTTCCCAGGTGGAGCCCGGTGGCCAGTGCCAGACCTCTCACTCACAGAGACCTCTCCCCCACTGTGGCACCCTGGCCATGACTAAAGCAAGCCGTGAACAATGAGCCTCAGGGACAAAGGAAGGGGAGGCTGCAGCCCTGGCTGTAGAGAGCAGGAAACAGCGTTCCCAGCTAGCAGACAAGAACCATGTTGCTTTGCTTTCAGCCATGGCTGTTTGGCTGCCAGTAATGTATCTGCTAGCTAACAGCAGGTTTTAAAGAGTTATCCCAAAGGGCCTCAGCCTCGCCAAGGCTTTGACGTTGGTGGTCAAGATACTAAAATGGACTTTCTGAACCAACAAAGAGACATGATCTGATTGGTACCAGAAAGAGATGAGGGAGAGGAAAGCATACATGGTTCTGATTACCTGGCTTCAAAACCATGGTAATAAACCCGAATTTGGGAAGCAATTAGAAAGGAAGAAGAAGAGCAAGAAGAAAAAGAGGAATGAGAGAGTCGCCTGGCGGTCTCAAGGCAGCCTTTCAAGGATCAGCATTTGGATAAAAGCCAACATATCAGCTCTAATCTTTGGCTTTTTGTTGGACTTAACAAGGACTTTAAAATGAATCCAGTCGCAACTGACAGGCCCCATATGGATCCTGGTTTGAAACCTCCTCCTCAGCACCAAATCAAATAGTCTGGGACTACAGAAAGCCAGTGAGGAGACTTTAAAAGGGAGAGACAAAGACAGAAGCACACTAGACACACACATACATGTGTGGGCGCACACTCGTGCACACAGACCCTGCACGAAGACATTAGGCTCAGTACCAGCGCAGCTAGAGCAGACAAGTGGCTTTGTGGCTCCACAGAGGGGCTGTCTGTGACCATGACAATGCCACGATATTTCCCTTGATGCCACTCAACTGAGTCATTTCCCAGACTTTCTGTGAGTTCATTCACATGTGCATCTGTAGATTGCCTTCATATACTGCCTTTTATTTCAAACTTTGATAAAAATGGATGGATATTTTCCTTCGTGTCTCATTTTTTTTTTTTTTTTTTTAATTCTTCTCTCATCTCTCTCTGAAGCTGGCGCATCTCTCATCTCCCTAAGCTACACCACTATGCGAGAACAAAGGCATCTGACCTGTATCCATGGCAACCCTCAAATTCTACACCTTTGCCTTTTGTACAAATACCCCCTCCCTTCGTCTATACACACACATGCATATGTACACGCTCACTGTATCTCTGTCTATATGTGCATACGTACAAATGTGTGTATATATCATATAAATACACGTATTTAAAAGATATTATTCCAGATTCTTGCAAGACTTTCTGTATTTGCCTCGTATGCCAACTGAACTCGTATTTATTCCATGTTGGGTTTTGCCTTTCAGGTGATGGCAGGGTTAACTTAAAATCCACTGATGGCCACAAGGTAGCACTTGGTTCAAGGAAGAAAAGCAAGTGTTGAGAGTGGAGCAAAGCAGGAGTGTAATAACACGTTATTGAATAACAGTTGGCATGCCAGGGCTAGAACAGCTGGCCTCTGCCTTTTCGTAGCTATCGCTGGCGATTCAAAGGGACATTCACCTATTCAGTCCATCAGTCAACTTAAGGTGAAAGGCAACCTATTCCTGCAATAAAAAATTTAACAAAAAAAAAAAATAAAAAAAAAAAAAAATCCATTTGGTAGTTCAAAAGGGACGTGCCAAGAGGAAGCACTGCTGGGTCACATTTTTAGCACCCCTCTCTTGCTGTCATCAGACCTGGACCAACTCCTGACTGCAGCCAGATCCTCTGCTGGCAGAGGGTTTGCCCCCAGACTGCTACAAGACCCTTCTCTGAAGCACAGTCTCTGCCTTTTTGCTCTATTTGCTTTGGAAGGATTTCAGTGTTTTGCAGCAGAAGCTAGCCACCAACGTGTGGAGGATGGCACGTGAGAGCAGGGGACACGGCACCCGGCGGAGCACAGACAGGGCAGGCAGCCAGGAGCCACGGCACAAGGAAAGGTCCCTGCAGAAGGCAGCCCCCTCTGGTCTCAGAGAGCTTTAAACCCAGCACTTCACTGATCAGCTGATGGGCAGCATCTTGCCTTCTTCCAAGACTGGTTCTCAAGAGCTTGTTAACTGGGGAAAGGCTGGCACCACCTGCATGTCATGCCCTAAAGGCTGCCAATCTCCGAGCTCTTGGAAGACACCAAAAATGCACACAATAACAATTGTTGGTTTTGTGCTGGCTCTGCAGAGGCAAGGAGTTTTATTCTGAGAGGGAACATTCAGATCTGCCACAACTGCATCGCATAGTCCTCACAGTCCCCAGCAATGCCTCCTGCCCCGAGGGTGAAAGCAGCGGGTGTTTTAATCCACTTCTCCCAGGATGAACTGTCACCACTGAGCCCTGGCGTGAATGGAGGCTCTTCTGAAAAGGAGGAGCTCAGCTCTGCTGAAGGCACAGCCCAGGAGACCTCCCTGTGATCACGTTGTGTCACAGTAACAGCCACGTCCCTGGACAGAGAGGGCATGGTCAACCCTTTCTCCTCCCTCCCTTTTAAACGTTTCCAGTTGTCAGTTTTGCAATAAAAAAACAGCTGAATTGTGGTTATAGACAATGAATGATGCAACAGAATACCTCATGCAGACATAGAAGATTTGCTGCTTATTTCTCTTCAGCAGGAGGGCCGTATGCATGGGACCAGGTCCAAAATTATTGACGTCAACAGAAAGACTCCCATTGACTTCAATGGGCTTTCATTGGGACCATTATTCCCTGTGAGAAGCCACTTACTGCGAAACCAAGGAAGGATATAAATTTGTGAGGCATAAAGCAAAATGTAGCCGTGGTCCTCCATGGTACCAAGGCCTGGCCTGTGGTGGCCGCACTTCCCAGCAGCCATCGTCAGCCACCAACAACGAAATTTGCCATGCTGAAGTTCACCCATGAAGAAGACTGAAGTTGCTGCTCTTTCATCTAAGCAAGAGCAAAAATATCTGAGATATATAGTGGTACAGTCAAGTGCAGGGCCTTTACTGAGTCCCAGGTGGGGAGGCTTGCCAGCCAAAATCCAGGGACTGTGCTTTCATTCGGCATGATCCCTCCTCACTCTGCAGAGCAGGTCCAACAGCAGGTACTCCCTCGTGGACTCTAATATCTTAGCCCTTAGACAACTTCTCCCTCCCTGGCCAAACACAAATGGGAAACCAAGGAGCTCTGTGTGAGTTCAGACTGAAATAGTGCCTAGAAATTGTTGCAAACCGCTTTGTGCCCCCAGCTCTCCTCTGAGCTACCAGCACCAGGGTGCTGGCTCTAGACACCACTGAACTTTGCTTCAAGACTGTATATCAAACGATGCTTGAGGTATTTAGGCCTGTAGTTCAAATTCTTTGGCCCCCTGAAATAAAGCCTACAAGCTGTTTGACACATGGGGATGAAAGGGGAAGCAGAGATGGGAATGCTAAATAAAAGGACCAGCGCACACCAGTTCCTCTCCTCAGCCGGGAAGATTTGGACACGCAAGCAGAAAAGAGAAGCTGTCTTCTCTCTGCCCTCTGCTCCATGACCCAGCCTCCCCCACCCCTCCAGCCTCCTCCTCCGTGGGGAAGAGGTCCAGAGCGAGAAGCATTCCAAACACCCCGCTGGTACCATGTTTATACAGCGTGTCCTCCTCACCGAGCTGCTCAGAAACAGCCCTGGAAAAAAATAAAAAAAAAAAATAAAAAAGAAGGGGAAAAACAGAGAGAGGGAAGAAATGAACAGCTTGGGCTTTTTGGCCAGAAAACAACATTTTTGTTTGTTTTTCTAGCAAAAAGAAACCCTGCCAGAGATTCCCGAGTTTTCAGATTTGAAGGTGTATCTTGAACTGGAGACAGGGAAATAAGTGGATATTTGGTTTATTCCCTTTTCCTAAGTTAAATAAGAACCATCAAGGACTGATGTTCTTGGCGGGAATAATCCTTTCTTTATCACCCCTCTGGGCGAGGAAAGGAGCAGGGTCCATACGCTTCATTTTTAGTTCCAAAATCAAGGAGAAAACAATAGAGAAGTTAATTTACAGACCTTGCAGTTCTGGTGCAGGGACTGAGTTCTGGCTCCCTTTGGCTGTTGTTTTAATTCGAAATCATGGTCCCCAGAGGACGCTGCAAGAAGCTGCTCCACACTGATGCAAAGGAATCTCTGAATGCAGCAATAGCCACAGCAAGGGCTGTCTCCTCAGACACTTCAACAAACTGCAATAGCACATGGTTTGCTGTAGTCCCTTTTGGGTGTGAAATAGCCATGGCTTTCCAGGAAGCACAAGAAACGAGTGCTATGCCAGCAAAACCATGGACAACATCCACATCTCCTGGAGTTAACCATTTTTAGGGACTCAGAAGGACTCTTCCTTAATGAAAATATCTTGGAACGCCATTAGTTCCTTTATCAGTCTCTTATGAGACCCTCCTTTTAGGACCCATGAACACTCCAGACATAATAGATGTAGGTGCCACTTGTTGCTGTAGACGAGTCTAGAGCTTATGAGCAACAGCCTATGCCAAATTCCCACACCACGCTGCCAAAAATACTTTGTGTCTCACTGATGTGAAATGTTTCTCTGTATTGTTTCCTCCTAACATCTCCATTTTGTGTTGCCAAATGCAGGAAGGAACATAATATAGGGACCCACATTTCCATCTCTGGGGTTGAGAGAGGGCCACTCTCCAGGAAACATTGCTCGGTTTTAACCACAAGACAGTATGAAGACGATAAACACAGCAAGAATGCACTCGAACGCTCCTGGGACCGAGGGAAGCGACTTCTGAAATACCCCAGTGTCTGAGAAGGGACACTGCCTCTCATAACCCTGACTCAGCTGTGGGTGGTGCGGTACCAGAGAGCTTCCCAGCCCAAAAACTGGTGTCGTGTGTCTGTTCCTCCCGCGCCTTTCCCAGGCAGTAGACCATGGAGATGTTCCACTGATTTGCCCTGGTATCTGCTGTTCACTGCTATATTTATATCTCTGCTCTTGGTCATGCATGAAAAGGGTTAATTAAGTGCACAGCATGGACATGCATGACACCGAGGGAGTATGTTGTTCCCGTTCTTCTCTGAGGTACAGAAACAACTCACATGATGAACCACACTGGAAGTACAGGTCAGGGCTCTGCTTTCCCCTGAAGATATGTGGGTGTGAATCGGAGTGCCAGTATGAATTATGTTGTTAAGCAAAGGGCTGATAGTGCCAGACGGAGACAGCCAGAGTGGGAAGATGTTAGGTAAGCTTCCTCCATCTGTCCCTACTAACGCTTCTCAGTCCCAGGCCTCACCACACCCTTCCCACTTCTCATCCTCAGCATCCACAGACTTCTGCTCACCTTTCTCTGGGCCAGAGCAGCCCCTTCCCATAGTCTTGGCCATGCAGTGTCTTTGCTGTGTCCCTGCCAAATGGGCTTTGTTCTCTTCTGTGATCCCTCAGCCCCTGCCCTGTCTGCCCACGAAAGCAGTGCCATGGGGCTTTTAGCAGAGCGGTGTGAAACGTCTGCACTAAAAGCAAAAGCACTCATCCATTGCTGCTTTCTGCTTTGCTGGCTTTCTGAGAAAAGTGCTGCTCCTACCAGTGCTTCCCACATTTCCACCCCACTTCACACAGGATTTTCCCCCCTGAGGTTAAGGTACTCCTTTCAGGGAAGTTCTGGATCCATTGGTTGCAGACCCAGGATATCTGTTGCTCCCTGGCTGGAGGGATGAACTACTTCATCTCTGGGCTTAAGAGACACTTTTTTTGGCTTGCTTTGTCTTTGCAGAGAAAGGACAATCTTATCTGCCCTCTATTACCCACACAAAACACATCTGTGTAGCTTTTCTTAAGTTTATACAAGCAAAACAGCTTGGAAACAGATTACGATTTTTATTCACTCGCAATATTCCCCCTTGTATACTCATCTATCGCATTCCACTACAGCAAGACCTAATTTGCCTCTTAGTTTCTGTTCTGATGGGCCTGCAACATTCACCCCAAATGAGCATCCTTGTTACTTGACTGAAGTCTGACTGACCAGTGCCTCGAGTAATCCCCTTTGATCTGGGGAACAGACTGACTGAAGTTTTATTGCTACCTATTAATCCCCCATGATTCTCTGTGAGGGAACTGCTTGCCGCTTCCCTTTTTCAGTCTGCCAGTGTTCGAGACTGTAAATAAGCCTCACATTTATTATTAGCACAATATACTGTTTTATAAGGGGAACACAGCTGTCTGAGAAAGATCAGAGCTCTCTCCTGCAGTGTCCTAGCATCAGAGGCATTCCTTGGACCATGAAGGGGGCTAGAAGAAAAGATAATAGCATCAGCAGCACTGGTGGTGGTTCTCCACTCGTAAAGACGCACCTCCAAAAAAAACGACTCCATGGGGCCACAATCACAGACTGGCCGTGCCTCTGAAAAGCAAACCCTTTCGTTCATACCCGCTGAGCATCACCACCTTCCAATCTCAGGTGTCTCACCCCAGTGCAGGATCTCGGGGACTTGCCAAGGGCTGGGCTGTAGCCCAGGCAGGCTCGGCACGCTCGGTGCTTTCACGAGATCCCTGCATTGCCTTGGACCGGTGACCTTGCTCACAGTCCTCCCCTCCTGCTGCAAGAAAGAGCAGGTCACAGGGAATGTGGAGGGTCACAAGAAATTGACTTTGTCGGTGAGATTTTGTAAGCTGATACGCTGTTTTGCTTGCTGGCAAAATAATAATAATAATGTGTTCATTCTCCCTCCCCGCACAAGATTCTCAGGGAAAGCAGGAGAGTCAGTAAAATCAGATGAGAAAAAAACTGTTAACAGCAAGATTTGCCAAATAAGTGACTGCATTCAGTGGCCTGGAAAATGAGCCGGCAAGTGATATAAGAGCTCTTTCCGAATTCTGCACACTCAAGGAAACATTTAATACATCTTGAAGTAAAAATATGCCTTGGCTCTTGCTGCTGGCATAAATATTTGTGTTCACAAGTGTTGGCAAATATTTGAGACATCTGTGTTGTTTAACCAAGAGCTTTGTCTCTCAGAGTCCATCTCCCTGTTTGGTCTCCCCTATAATCACATTAGCCAGAGGAATCCTCTTGGTATTTATGCAGAGGATGGGATCAGAATCATTTCTATTAGTGCCTTAAAAGCAGGCACGAGCTTACAGAAGATGACCAACAAAAGGCCTCGGAAGAGCTGACAAAGATCATGTCCTACATCCAGTTAATATCAGTAAGGTCTCCGCTAGGAGATGGCTAATTTAGCATGAATTTGCAGACACAGACGGTGTCATGTTGAAGGCCCTTCTTATCTCTACAGTAATTTCCAAGCTTTTATTTACTATGTTATATATAAGGGAACAGAGGAAAGAAAGCTTGCTTGTGGTAGCAATTCACTTTAGATATGATAAGACTTGAAGTCTCTCTGCAATCAACTGCAATCAAACAAAAGTTTGATGCCTCAACAGCTTCTGGTGAAAGAAAAGCAAAACGCAGGGACAGCACTGGCAGCCCAGGAGTTGAGGAGAGGAGGTGTCTGTGCAGCAAGACTGTGACCGCAGACTAGGTGCTTCCAAGATCTGTGCATGCAGTTTTATATATCATTTGTTCATTTTTTCTCTTCCTTCAATAGCAAGTGATATAATTATTCAGCAGCATGTGAACCAGACACCCATTCAGTCCAGTTCACAAACTATGGGGCCTGCTCATACCCAGCGTCTGTCATGTCCCGCGTGTCAGGACACAGGCAGGCACATTCCCAGTGGAAGCACTGTAAATTATCTACTCTGATAGAAGTTATCTTCTCTGATGTCTTGGGACTTGGGACAATCAAAACACTTTGTACTTAAGTTTGGACCTAGATAACAAACCAGTAATGAACTGGAAAAAGATGTCTAATCAAATCCTGAAAGAACTGAACAAAATTGCCATCATCGCCAAACGAGAGCCAGCTTCGGGGCCCACAGACGAGTAAGTATGCACTAAACAAACTTGAAACCACCAAATCTTCATGCACCCTTTGGCAAGGACCGAGGTGAGAGTGACTTTGAATGATGAGTAACATCTGTACTTCACCCTTCTGTCCAGAAGTGGGCATACAGAAGTGATGGAAGAGCACTCACCAGGCTCTTCCAACCAGTTTATTCAGTGGAAGATGCTCAAGTAAGCAGAAAAGAAGCACCAAACTACACTTGTGGGTGCTAACCTGAGCCACCGCTGTTTTGACAGGTTAGCCGTCATGGACAGAAAAAGAGCTCCTGTTGTGCCTTCGGTGGCAGGTTCCTTGCAGCTAATGCATTAACCTCTGAATAAACAAACGACTAAGAAAGGCCCTTTCCTAACCTAGCAAAGTACAAACACTGCCTACATTCTTCTGATTATAAAACCACAAATGCAGGACACACTCCTGGGACTGGGCTTGATATGTTTTCTCTTTGATTCCAGCCTCTTGGGAAGATTACATAGTGTGGTTGCCAGGTTAATACTTAACGACCTCAATGTCTCAAAACATTAATGTGTTGCAAGTAAGACAGACATTTACATATTTCTCAGTTGCCCAAGGGTACAGAAGACATGTTTCAGGTACCTGCACTGGGAGCATGCTGGAACACAGCAGTGCAGCATGGTGCATAGAAAGCAGAGGGCTAAACACAACGTTAATGAATCAGGAAAGGAAGGTGGCTCTCTAATGAGCCAGCCCAAACTCTCTGGCCAGACCAGCAAGCAGCTGTCAGTCAGCAGCAAGCTAAAATCGATTCTCCTGATCTGAGCGCTACCAGTGCCAAAGGAGGCCACGGGGAACCGAGCCATCTTCCATTTCCTCCCGCTCAGCCTCCTGCGGAGGAGCAGCAGGAGCCCAGCTCACTTTCTGAGCCAGTTCTGGAGGATGGCCTTACAAATGGGAGCATTTCATGCCCAAACAGACCTCCTCGCACTCACGGCTTAGTGGCCAGAAAGCTGGCAGGTGTGCTTGCCTGCTCTGTGAGCCATTGGCTCCTGGTGGCAAGAGAAGGGAGAGATTCCCTGTAGGATTATCAGCACTTTTCTGTGTTCAGACACAGAGGGATCTGCAGATGCGTCCCCCTGGCTGTGGCTGCTCAACAAGCTCCAAGTGCTGTGCTGAAGGGAGCAGAGGGAAGAGGGATGAAAAATAGCTGGGTGAGGCTCAGGATGCTGTTGATGACTGTGCTGCTGTGTGATGCCACACTCTTTCCACTCTGAAGGGTCTTGACAGCAACAACAACCACTTTCAGGCTGAGAAAAATCAGAATGAGCTTGCAGTCATTGTGTGATTCTTCCCTGTAGGTGGTGAGGCTCCAGCAAAGCTTCCCAGAGCCCGACACTGCCTGCCTGTTGGGACGAGCTGCTCTTGCAGAGGCTTGTCTCCAGCCATGCAGCGGGTCTTCCTTTCACAACATAAAACACTGTGAGCTCCCTTGGGTGAGCTGTTCTCCATTGCTCCTTCCATGCTGAGCCCAGAGGCCTTGCTGGAGCCTCGCAGACCTTCTGCCACTCTTCATCACAGCCCCGTGGGCACACGCTGTGGAGGCCGGAGGGGAAGGACCGCACTGCGGTAGCTGCCGCATCCAACACAAACCACACGCTTTCCCAAGGAGCTTCATCCCAGTAATTTAGCAACTCTCAAGAGGACAAGTTCCACCAGCAGCAAGGCCACTGAGTCCCTTCCCACATTCAGCAGACCAGGATATAGGCTTTTTTTGGCCCTGAAGAATTTTTAATTGCCCTTTTGGAGGCTGGAGGCTGCTGCCTGGTACAGCACCTCCAGATGGCTCAAGTTGTTCTAAAATCTGCAAGGATGTCCTTCCTTAAAAACACCCCTGCCTGTGCTCTCTCCTCCCATCACTTCCCATCTGGTTTCCATGGCTTTGGGCATACCCAGGCATACATGGGTGTCCCCAAAACCTGCTTGTTGGGGTGACCACAACCCAGACAGACAGACCCTGCAGAACAGCAGGCCCCGACCCTGCCCACCCTCCCCTCGAGCAGAGAGGGCTGGTGAGGGGCCCAGGGGCCCAGGCCCCTGGAATTACTGCCTATGAACCTGCTGACAGAGAACTGAGCTCCAGCTCTCCCCTCAGCCAATAAATCTTGCAGTGGTCTAATTTTGCAAGGAATGATGCCTCAGGGAAGGCCTGTGTGGTCCAGAAAAAGAAAAGAAAAACTAAGCAGGCTAAAACACCCTAATTCTGCTTATCAGCTCTCCCTCCCACAGCCCTCCCGCTCCTCAGCGAGATGGTGCCTGATGAGGGGATGCAGGCTTCTACAGAACACACCGGTCAGCCATGGGGCAGGGCACAATCCTCGAGGCAGGCCCAACAGCCTCCAGCTGTGAGGTGGTGGAGGATCACAAGGTGATGGAGGATCACGAAGTGGTGGAGGATCACAAGGTGATGGAGGCTCATGAGCTGGTGGAGGATCACGAGATGGTGGAGGATCATGAGATTGTGGAGGATCACTGGGCAGGGGCTCTGTGGAGTCGGATCGGATCGCACCATGGGCTGCAGTTGGCCCCACATGCACCCCTCAGCTGATCACATTTGCCCCCCTGTCCAAGGATGAGGCTGTGCCCTCCCTGTTGGCCGGCTGGTCCCTTCTGCACACCCAGGGCCTCTCTGGGAACCCACTGCACGCTCCTGCCCTTGGAGGGGCTTCGTTCAGGCTGTGGGCAAGGACTGGCAGGGTTTGGGCAGGAGGCTCTTTGCGAAGTGCAGATGACTTGTTTTCCTCTGCTCTCTGCCTCTTTTGTTCCATAGACACATATTATTATTATTATTATTATTTGAGGTTAATATTGTGTAAGGTCAGCCAGGAGTTTCGGGCGCTCATCCTGTGTGGTGGGAGCGGTTCCCCAGGCCTGGCACCGGGACTGCAAGTAGAGGACATGTAGCATCATCAGCTGGGTCTGATCTCCCTGGGAGAGGGAGAGCCTGCTGCCCTGGCTCAGCTGCTGCCAGGGCCAGGAAGGGGCTCTCTGCCCATGGGAGAGCAGAGCTCCGGCCGCAGCTCCACAGGCCTGGCTGGGGCTCTCCACCCCCATGTGAACTTGCTTTTCCGGAGCATGGAGAAGGAGAGCATGTGGTGAGGTTCCTTCCCCTGTGCATCATAACAAGACGTTAATTTGAGTCCTCTGCAGAAGACAAAGGGAGAGTTGTAGCTGTTTTATTTGGGGGTGGAAGGAGGCAGTGCATCCAGGAAGCGCCCTCCCCTGGGAGATAAGGGAGACCTGGCCACCCACGAGCCGTGGCTCGCCAGGAATCCAGGCTTCCATATGTACAAAGCTGGTGCCAGAAGTGTCGTTCCCATCGTCAGCAGGCCACCCGCCCCTTCCCCCACCACCTTCCCTCCCTTCTCCCTCCTCCTCTTTTCTCCCTGTAACCAGCTGACTTTTTTCACAACCAGGAAACAATCAAACAACCTCTTCAGCTGCTTCGGCTCCTCCTCCTCCCCAACACCACCATCTCCCCCTCTAAAGGATGCTGTCAGTACTCCCAAAGCCTGATGTGCTGTGCAGTGCAAAACTGTTATTCCAGCCTCCCAGTGGGGAATACCCTCTGGGCTGCAAATACCTGTGTTTCGTTAAGTAAATAATCACACAAGATACAATATCTGTCTTGATAAAGTGGAGGGAGGGGAGCAAGGATGCAGACTTGGTGTGTACCAGACAGCACCCCCTGAATAAATATCATGGGTGCTGTGAGCTGGATGGCAATACCATTATGCGCCTGCCCTTTCTTCTGTAGGTAAATGGCGACACTGATGCCCACAGGAGGACAATTAAATACACACCTTTCAGCTGATGTGACCCTTTGGGGGAGCATTGCATTTGGCTTTTTAAAATAGCTTTCACAAAGAGCACGGCTGGGAAATATATTCAGCGCAGCTCACCTACCCGCGCTGGAAGAGGCTTGGAAACCAGCCAGCTGCGTTACTCCAGTGTTACAGGGCAGTGAGGAAGAGGAAGGAGAATGGCACCACTGGAAGGAGAGCTATTCCTAACTGTCCGTGGTGGTTTCCGTGCCACCGTGGGTGCTAGTGGCCACCAGATCCCTACGAAAAGCTGGACCTCACTGAAGCATCACATGGAGGGAGGGAAGCTCAGCTGCTGTAGAACACCGGCTGCCCTCTGCCCCTTTCCCCAGAGCAGGTTTCTGGCAGAGCCAGGCACTGACCCCAAGCACCCTGGCGTGCTGCCCGCCTGCTCCAGCCACCAGCCTGCAATGCTGCTGCTCCCTGCAACGAGGTCCCGCGCGTTTTATTGCTCACCTGTTTAGGAGACTTCACACATCCAGAAAGGAGGCTTATAAACCTACTGAGGAAACAGAGGAAGGGAAGAGGTGAAGGAGGAGTTCAGCCAAGAGTGAAATGCTGGGGAGTGTGGGAGCCTGGGGCTGGGCCTTGCTGGGTTCACCCTGCTCTCTCCCAGCCCATGCAGGAGGCGTGCAGGTAGCTTGCCCACGCCAGGGTCTCAGGGGGAGAGGTCTCGGGTCACCCCTGAGCTCTTAGGACAGCCAGCACAAGCAGTGTGGAGCAGCAAAGGATCCTGCCAAGGGCAGGTAGGCCTGACAGGCAGCTTGCTGCGGCACCTACAATTGTGAACTGGAGGTTGAATCAGGGCTGAGAGTCTCCTGGATTCATTTCTCAGTCATTTATTCAGATATAATTGCCTGTCTGCCTGTCTTAAAGCTAATGACTGGATGTGAAGATTTCCAGTTAGGGTTTGTGAGAAGGTAATTACATTGCAATCTCGCTGTATGACTATTCCTCGAATGAAGATAAACTTGTTTGAGTAGGTCTGCACATCGCAGGAATCAGTTGTATTACAGAGCCCAGGCATGGCAGGGGAGATAAGGGAATGTTTTCACTGCTGCTTTTTTATCTGCTGACCTATTAAAAGCTTTTCTGTCTGAAGGGGGTGAGGCGCAAGCAAAAGGGTTAATCCCAGAGCTTCTCACCCCCGATGAACATGATTTAAGTCCCCATCACTTGGCTGGGGCTTAGTGGGTGCTCTTAACTTCCTTTCTAGTAGGTGCTGGTTTGCTTTGCTGAGATGCCCTGAGCTGAGCTCCAGTTCCACGAGACTGACAGGCTTCACCTGTGGAGGCCCACAAGATGTTGTGAAGCTACTGCAGACCCAGACAGAAATAGGCCGGCAGAGCAGGAGCCTGGGAAAAAAGCCCAGATGGGGGAAGCAGGGAGTGGGTCACAGCACAGCACACATCTGCGGGACCATGAGAGCAACAGGGTCCTGCCACATGCGCTAGGCAGGTGCCAGAGCTGTGTATCGGCTGCTAGCAGGAGGTGCTCCTGGTCAGCATCGATGGCTCGTGTGCTGGCAACACATACAATCCCTGCGGGCAAAGGCTGCCTCTGGCCGGTGTTATCAGAGCTTGCAGATGCACAGAAACTCACCCTTGTGATTACAGGGCAGGTTAACACAGAACGTCCACTCTAAACGCCAGCCAAAGAGACAGCAAACTCAAGCAGCAAGATATCTTTCCAGGCTCAATTGGTTACAAGCCTGATGGCTAGATAAAACTCTCTTCCATTTTCAGGAGGTCCTTGCTGTTTCCAAGACCGTAGAGTGATGGGAGCCCACACGAGAAATCAGCCAAATTTCCCTCTCTGCCTCTGTGCTAGCAGACCCTGTGGATAAGCCTCATTGCTGCTACATCTTTTGCCAGCAGTCTTGTCATCTAAGGTCACTTTTGGGCCATGCACATTCAGTGGCTTCATGCTGTCCTGGTCCCACCTGACGCTGCCTTGGATGCGCTGGCTGTCCCCAGGCAGAAGGAGGCACCTTCCTCTCTGCAGGCTCCTCCTGGTCTGTTGCTTTAAAGTTCTTGTTCGAGGCACAAGCCGATGCACTGAGATCATCTCTCGGTCCCATCTAGCTGTTAAACCCCCTCAAATCTTTCTTGCTCAGCAGCACTTCATATAAATCCAGTAATGTGCATATCGCTTTGGCTGCCAACTGCTTTTGGGTCAGGAGGGAGGGGGCTGCGTGGGGGTTGTTATTACAGTCACTGTTCCGTCTCCCCAGGGGATCCCAGGAAACCACAAGCTGCCAGCAAACGTCTCGAGGATGGAGGCATGTTGGGGACCCCTGGGAGTCAGCTGGCAAATCTGATGCACTGGGTATGGATTAACAACCCATTAGGGCAGGGGCTTGGGGCTGCATTAAACAAATCCTTCCCCTCAGCCTTTGCAAACGCTAGTGATTGTTTCCTTAAAGCAACGCAGAAGCAAGGCAGCATCAGCATGGGGACGGTGCTTAAGCATCAGGCTCGCACCATTAAATATCGGTGAGGGCTTAAGGGCATTGCACAGCACTTCCCTAAGGGAGATGAATGATTTCCTGGGATGAACCCAACTGGCCCACTCTGTGCTGCATTTGCTTGATGTTGATGCGGCCAAAAGAACACTCTTTGGCATGAATAAAACATGCTTCTTGAGTAGCAGCAGCAACTAGTTTGTCAGGAAGAGCCCCCGACTATGACAGGGCAAAATGTGTGAACCTGCCTTTCAAGGGATCGCCGTCTGAGCTGCTTCAGGAGCAGTGCGATGACAATTACCCCCTTTCCTGCTGCGGCAGGGAATCCATGCTGGTGGACAAGGAAAGACTTTTCTTATCTGATTTTCTCTCTTCTGCAGCAATCATCCGGAATTGACGGCAAAACCCACCCTGGGGAGGCGTTCTGCCCCTGTGGGCCATTAGATCCCGTTTGGGGTCATGACCTGTTTGTCGGAGGTGCACAAAAGGTGACTAAGAAATGCGTATCCAGATACATGATACAGCCATCACCGGCAGTATCCTGCTTTCCACCAGGGAAAGCTGAAAATTGAAAAGATCTGAAAGCTCCTGCCTGACATGCAGCGGTGTCTGGGTACGAGCCCTGCCACTGACTGGTGGTGTTAAACTGGGGAGAGCCACTCTCCTGCTCCTGATCTGTGTTTGCCCACAGATCTGCAGCCTGGAGCATCACAACTCTCATGTCTCAAATACGTTGGGACTTTCAATTGTAAAGTTTTGGAATGGGACAAATTCACTGTTATCAGCTATTTGGATGCAGATTTGCAGCACAGTGAGTCTGGGTTGTGCTTCCTTGAGTTCTGGGGATATATTTTGTCTAGATGGAAAAGAGGACAGGAAGAAACCGAACATTTCTGCTCTGGTGTCCCGGAGTGCTCAAACTTGTACCTAGCACTAAGACATTGAAATCAACCTTGCTGACATGGGGCTTCAAGTGATTAAGAAAATTCTAATGAAATGTTTACCTCCTGGAAAACACGATTTTATCCAAAAGAAAGCCTTTGCAAGAAGAAAAAATTAATTTACAGATCAAACAAAAATAGTCCTAATGAAGCAGTGCTACACAGCTGGAAATTTCCGATCTGATTTGTCAAAATGAATATTAATATTCTCTTTTCATTTGTAACTTCATCACTTGAAATGTATTTTGTTACAATATCTTAATGAAATAAGGTCACTACGAAAAGTTGCTTTTTAAAAAGCAAGCAATTTGCATTACTTACTTAAGTCAGGGGTGTCACTGCAAGAACAAATTCCAAACTGCTCGAGTTTTCTGAAAACTGAGGATGTTGCCACAGCTCTGCGTGCTGGGTTTGGGATGAGCTGGGAGAGTGGCAGAGAGAAGCATAAATCCCAGGGGAAAGGGAAATCTTCCTAGCTGTGAAGACGGTGAAATTTCAATTTTGTTTTTTTTTCTAGGGCCATTTTGGCTTCCCCATCATTGTGCCGCTTTAAGGAGAGAGCAAACAGCTGTCAGGATTAGCAGGGAGTGGGTTGTTCTCTCTTGGGACGAGGGGATGAAGCTGCTGGGGACCCTTTCAGTGCTGTTTTTTGACCGGCCTGTTATTCTGTTGTTCCTTTTCCCAGCAAAACAGCAGTATGCCCGGGTGGCAGCCAGGCAGCCTGCCTTGGGTGCTCGGTGCAGCAGGTGAGGGCAGGGGCTGCTCGCTCCTCTGTGCCTTGGTCTTCGGTGCCCTGCTTCCCAGATGGGGGTTTTGTGGTTTGCAAGGGTTAGCTGCTCAAAGTGTCTGAGTACCACTGAGCAGGCAGCTGAGGAAAGACTTGATCAAAGTATAAACAAATTCTAAGTGCCTGAATCAAGAGAATGACACAAACTAACCCACCCCTTAAAGTGCCTGTGACCACAAACCACATCACTGCAGAAAAGGAGACACGCTTTTCTTTTCTTGTCCTAAGTCATAAAAATTACTTACCAAGGTGACAAATTTATGGCTGGAGTAATTGCACGATTACTTTATTATGTGCCACCAGTGTGAGAAAATATATATTAAAAAGTCACTCATGTCCAAACCAAAAGGGGCAGCAAAGAATTATTGGCGGCAGTAAATAAATGTGACATGTACAATTATTTACTTGGTTGGAAGCTGGAATTTCAGATTGAAAACCAGCAGTCATGTTCAAAGGCTTCAGCTGCTGGTGGCAGCAGCTCGGTTGTGGCAGCCAGCCCCCCCGCAGTCCCAGGGGCAATGTGGCTCCTGCGGAAGGGATGGGAGGGAGCTGCAGCAGCAGCCTGGTTTAACTGAGAACTCGTCAGGGCAAATCCAGCCCTTTGGGGCTGTGCTTTGACAGTCAGGGCCCTGGTGCAGGTGAGCACAGGTGGGCCCTGAACTCTGGGGATAGCAGGAGCTGCAGGTAGGTGCCCATCGCTGCCACCCCAGGAGCAGGAGCACAAAACCCAGCTCTCGCTGGGCCACCACCATGCTCCTACAGAGACATTTGTGACTATTAGATAGCAGATTTGAAACAAAGTCATTAAAAACTACTTTCTTTTCCCCCTAATTTATTGCTAAGACATGAGACTAGGGTTCTGAGTGCTTCCTTTATCAGATGAGTGTTTCTCAGAGACCCTGCACATAAATTTTATTTATACTGAATTGCTTCATTTCGTGAGGGGAAACCAAGACCTTGGGCTCTAATCCAGGAAGGTAAAAATAAAATGGAAAAAAAATAATACCAATAATGTCTGCAAGGGTTTTAGCCCTGCTCTTATTGGTGTTCCCCTGCTCTCTGTAGCACTGCCTGCTCTCACGGTCCTTGCCTGCTTGGGCTCCAGAATTACAGGGGGAGGTTTAAATCCTCTCCCCCCCAAAAAAAAACTGCTTTCTCTCAGGGACAAACACCATACTGCAAACACTCCATGTCACGATGATGAAGACAATTCCTAAACCTTGCATGAACATAGGTCTGAGTCTATCACCTGAGCTTGAATGCAGACATCTGACTCTGTCCCCAGCGCACACAGAAGGCTTTGGTTTGGTGTCTCAGAGGGCCAAGACCAGAACTGCTTCACAGCCTGCTCTGCTAGGTCTTCTCCTTGCATTTTTATGGTGGTATTTTTTTATTTCCTTTCTTTTCCCTTTTCTGAGGGTAATTGCTCCATTTGTTAACTGACAGAACGGGCCATGGGTGAGGATGAGGGCGGTTTGGGGGCTTGGTGCTGGCGGACCAGGGCTCACCCCGCACAGATCCTGCCCTGGCCCCACAGGGTTGGACCAGGGGGGACCCGGGGCTGGCAGAAAGCAGGGAGAAGGCTGTGGGAAGCTTTACTTACCTAGCCCGTCCCAGGAGTCCCAAGTGCCCCGGATACTAATTGCTAATAAATGTGCATGCTGAGAAGCTTTTGTTTTTCCAGTGAGATGGAATAACAGGGAAAATATGTGAAAGTCCCTCGACAAGAGTGTGTTTTTCTTTCATTTATATTTACCTAATTACGCTGTCACAGACTGCTGAAAATCATACCCTCACCCCTCCCCATGTCCCCAAAATGACCACAGAGAGCAGAGACTCCAACTGTGCCGGGGGCCGAGCCGGCAGCAGGGGAGCCAGGGAAGGGATGCTCCGGGGAGCCCAGCACCACGAGCCTCTGGCTCTGGCCTGTTGCAAGCTCAGTGTAATCAGGGCCTCACCCTCCATCCTCCAGCAGGGAGGCTTAGCAGGGATACGAGGCAGAAAGTGCGGGTGGCTGCTCAGAGCTGGGCGAGGCGTGAAGCGAAAGGCTTTCGGTCGTGTCTGCTGCAAGTGCTTGGTCTGGGGAAAGGCACCACAGATGTTAATGTTGCATGCTGTTATCCTCCTGGGAGGAGGAATCCTATTCCTATTCTATTCCTATTCTGTTCTCTTGCAGGGAGAGCTGTGGTGCCCAAGCTGATTTGCAGAGTGTGGCAAAATGCATCTTGTGCTGACCGACTGGTCAGAGGCCTGGATCCAGCCCCAGAGCTCCCCACCGAGCGCCTGTTACTATGAGGTCTGCTCAGTGCCTTCAGGAGCTCACAAAGAAAAAACAATGGGAAAGGTAAAACGAGGGATTTGTTGCATGTGGTCAGAGAGGGAGCACAGGTCAGGTGCTGGGCTGCTGGGCTGGCAGCTGCCAAATGCCAGCACCGAAGTGTTTGTAACTCTTGTTGCTGCCTCAGAAGGTCACAGCTTTTGTCAGCAGGGTGGAGGAGAAGAGCTGGTAGGCTGTGCTGTTAATTTTGAGTTAAACCAACAGCACCACTTGACTGCCCTGCGTTATAAGGAAGCTTTGTTAATCTTCTTAATTCAAGGGATATTTATTAGACCCAGGCCTCCAGAGGTGCTCCTCAGACGTGGCCCCTGGCAACGTAGGACTCATTAATGCAGGAGATGGAGCTTCTTGAGAGGCAGGCCGGTGCTCTCCCAGAATTAAAGATGAGTATAAACCTCACCTCTATCCACAAGTGTAAGGTGGACTTGCTTGCTTTTTTTTTTTTTTTTTCTAATATGAACATACAGCATGCATATGCTTTAGTCAAAATTAAAATAATAATAATAATAAAAACAGTACTACATTACATCACATATTTTTTGCTCAAAAAAAGGAGAGCAAGGGAGGAGGACGGAAATGTGGAGACAGCTGTGGTCAGCACCACGCAGGACTCTGTAAACCCTGGAGCCCAGAGCAGAGCCTCCGAGCGTCAGCACTGCTGTGCCCCAGCCGAGGCTGCGGTACTCAGCTGCGAACAGAATTGGCCCAGTTTTGGCTTCTGTAAATTACTGCTATCTCCTTGTGTACGCTAGGAAGGCCCAGTTTATAGGGATCCTAAACCAACAACGTAACTATAATTACAGCCTAGACTAATCAGCAGGGAAATGGCTCTTCCTTTATTGCCATGGCTGCAGGATCCATTTTTAGTGCGTTGTGCTGAGACAACACACTGCGAGGCAGAGCGTGGTGCAGTGCTGGATCCAGCACAGGTGGGTGGTGGTGCTGTGCACGCTCTGCAGCACCCAGGGGATGGCCCTGCAAGGGCAGGGTGCTGAGCAAGGTCTTCCTGGTGCTAGAGGACCCTGCTGAAGTGAGTTACCTGAAGGATGACCAGGAGCTCCCGAAGGACACGCAGATCTCCTGGGGTGCTCTGTCCCAGTGGGAGGCTGGGTGCTGCCCTCCAGGGGGCTGCCCAATAATACACTGCCACGCTCCATTTCAGTTCCCTTCCTAGCTTGAAAAGAACATGACCTCAACATGACAGGACACGGCTCTGGTTTTACAGAGCCTTGAATGACCAAAAAAATGCAAAAACCCAAACTTGACCAGGATTTTCCTGTGCTAATTGGGTACAAAATGCTGGTTTTACTCCTCCGTAGCCTGGATGAATCACAGTCCCAGCCCAGGAGGAGATCGATTTCCATGTACAAACATAGCCTAAGGTCTCAGGATTTCCTCCCTTCATTGCAGCTCTGGCCAATTTTGTTCTTGAGATAGAAACTGATGGAGAAAGGAAATGTCAAATTTGTGTGGGAGGTGACTAGGGCTTGTTCAGAGCTGGGCTGGGGTTTTGCAGGCAAAGCCCTAACTGTGGCTCCTGATAACAGGAAAGCTTAAACACATCCCTGCCTTATTGGTTTCAAAAACGGGTCCCCAAATTAAGCTTGTTTTTAAAAAGCTCCATTTCATCTAATCTGCTTTGTGTCCTTTATCTTGCCAGGACCAGGATGGCTGCAGCCCACCATGGCTCTGTACTCACCTGGCCTCGTCTCTGCATGGGGCGAGCAGGGACGGAGCAGCCTTGTCTGGCCAGAGTGGGATCTGCAATTTATCCTTCTGGTTTGAGATAAGCTTACGTATATTTGCATGATCTCTCCCAGCACAGCCTGGAGTCTCTTAGGAGCACAGATGGGTTTCACCTCCTCGGGCTGCTGTCCTGTTGGCAGCATGCAGAGGAACCTGCCGGGCTTTGCAGGGCAGTTAGGAAGACACAGGAGCTGTGGGCCCATCATGTGCAAACCACCTCCGCCTCCTCTGCCCCCTTCTGTGGGTGCTGTTATCACTGGGAAATGTGCTGCACCTCACCACTGATGGGCAAATGCCGTCAGCACAGCCCGTGCTGCGCTGCTCGCACTGAAGGCAGCAGCGTGCGGCACCGAAACCAGAGCTGCATGCACCACACGTACCTATAAATACAAACGCGGGTACGTGCATTTATACAGAGATAGCAGGAGAGAATAGAGTCGGCGAGGAAGAGTAAAACCAGCAGTGTTAGTAGTTAAATTCGAGTTTATTGAAATCGATTTAAACCACGCAGTGCAACAGGAGGCATTATAAATACAACAGTTAGCTATCACAGCCAGTTCTGAAGGGAGCTTTGGGAAACCCTGCCCCATTTTCGTTATGCTTGTGTGCCGTGCAGCTTAGGAAACCTATACTCATCTGTGAAAAGCCTCAGTATTTTTTCCACGTGTTGCCTCACGGAGCTGGTGCGCAGCAGGCCTGGCACCGTATAGGATTACTGAGGCATTCCAGCCCCCCTCTCACCCACAGAAATGGGCTGGTTCCTTGAAAAATTAAAACCGCTCTATTTTATTCCTTCTCTTACGATCCCCCTCCTGCCTGCCTGGGCTGTGCCACAGGCTGTGCGGGTTTGCACTACCGCTGCCGACTCCCCGTGCTGGCTGGTGACACGAGGGGCGAGTCGCACATCTCCCTTCCTCATGAATTGGAATTGATGCTCCGGTTTGCCGCAGGCACGAGAGCAGAAAGAACCCATCAGGGCTCCTGCTGTCACCAGGACAACACCACACGGCAGTGACCTGCAGCCTTTCGGGGAGTCCGGTGACACCTGACATCATTTTTCAGGCACTTTGGGTTTCTGAGACCTCATTCCTCGTGTCCCCTCCCTCCCCAGCACATGGCCCTGCCTCAGCGCTCCCTACAAACCGGTGCCGCGCTGCTCTTGCTGCAGAGATGTTAGGTTCCTTTAGCTTCCCTGTGGATCCTATTAACGGAAGAATTTGCTCCTTTTTCGGGGCTCTTTTTTATTATTTTAAATGAATAGGCTTCAAAATACATACATATATACTTCTGCTTTCAGATGAAATTTCAGAGCTGGGGCTATGCACATGCACTCCTGCCTCTTTCTACCTCAAACACTTTTTTATGCACATACATGGATAAGAAGTGAGTTACTCAGTTAAACCCCCACATGCCCTGCGGTCCCTGAGCCCGCTGCTCCGGCAGATGCAGTGCTGCGGCTCCTTCCCCGGCCCCAGAAGCCCCCTTCACGTCGTGCCGCTTGTCCCCGGCCCCACTGGAGGAGGTGGCACCGGTGGCTCTGCCTTCGGGCTGCCTGCTGCTGCCTGCCCTCCCACAAGAGGGATTTGGTTGTGGTGGCTTCACAAAGCCCTCTTTCATTCTAGAGCGGCAGAGAGAGGTTGCACTTGTGTATCTGTCTGGCAAGCCGCTCCAGAAGGCGTTTGCAAGAGGCAGACGACGCTGCCAAGAATCTCATTACACGTCCTGCTTCACCGCGTGGTCCAGCCCCGAGAAGGATGCTCTCCAAGCAGCCACCCCATAAAGCACGCAGCGGGGGCTCGGTGCTGACAGCGGTGCTTCTGCTGGGCCGGAGGGGATGGCAGCCGCCTCGGGCAGCCCGGGGAAGCTGCTGCTCCCGGCCGGCCCCACAGACCTCCCCGGGGAGAAACCCCGCACCCCAGGGGGGACAGAAGAGGCCCGGCAGGGATGCGGGAGGAGGATGGAGAATCCACACCAGGCTTTGTGTACAGCTCGGAGCGGGCTGGGAGAGGACTGCGGGAGTTCAGCCAAGGCAGACACCCAGACGGGGCAGCCATCATCAGTAAAACTCACAGCTCAGCCTCTCTGTCTTGATTTAGAGAATTTCCACGCAGCCAAGAGCCGAAGTCCGGAATTGCTCTCCCGTGAACGCCGCTACTAGCAGCCGACGGGGTCCGCTGAGGGGGTAATGGCAGGTTGCAGTCAGAGATCCCTCTCCCTCACAATGCTTCATTAATAATTTTGTGGTGAAACAAAGCAAAACCAACCAACTTTGGTGACAATTTTCCCACAGTCATACACTGCTCTGATTCATTTTCGTCCGCAGATTTAAGTGGTAATGGGCTGACCACAGAACATTTCCTGGGGATTAATCACGGCTGGGAAAGGGCCACAGCGCCGAGCTGTGCTCCAGGTGCCCCGAGATTCTCTTCCTTTGTCAAGAATTAGCCGGTGCTGAGGTGGCTGTGCTCTGACTTTGCTGGTGCAATTATAAGCTAATATATGCTAATTAAGAGCAAAGTTCAGATGTCAAGGTGGTGTACTTGGTAGATGCCCACGTCCCTGCTCTCTCTCTGCCCCTGCCCGCCGTGCTTGGCCACATGCCCCTCGCAGAGCACGGCAGGCCTGCGTGCCGGGGGGAGCCCATCCCTTGCTCCCCGTGGCTCGCTGCCCCTCTCTTTCTGCTCCACACCGAGGTGACCGATGGATAGACTGACTTTGGGACCAGATGGATTTCCTTTCCAAATATCCCCTGGTTTCAGACACCCCGCTTTCCTTCCAGTGAATGAGTCAACCCTGGAAAACCAAATCCCAGGACATGATTCAAGCAAATGCCTTTTTTTCCAAGCACGGAAGAGAAATTTCTGGTCAGTGGAGGTGTGGGAGGGGGCAGCTGCCCCGGCCTGGCTGCTGGGCTAGGGGCGATGCTGGAGCGATGCTGGGCGCTGTGAGGGGCCCCCATGCTCCCTGCACAACAGCAGAGGTGTGCTGGGCTTCCCTTCTCCACCGCAGGGAAATATTCAGCCCGGTTCCAGCCCGGTTCATGACGGGAAGAGCAGCCGTCGGCGTGGGCGCGAGCCCTGCATGGCTCACAGTGCCTGCAGGCGGGGAGCCGGCTCCGGGCAGGTTCTCCCACTGCCTTTTTCTTCCTCTGACTGGCTGCGACATGCAGAAATAACCCAAGAAAGGGATCCCCCAGGGTATTTCTGAGCCTCCTTCAGCCTTGTGTAATAATATACAAATACGGGGGGGGGGGGGGGGGGAAGAATTTCCGCAGGTTTCTGCCCGCAGCAGCGTGAGCACTGCAGCCGCAGACGATGACCCCATCTCTGCTCAGGCTGCGGCCAGCGCTGGTAGGGGTTCCCCGCTGCTGTTCGTGTCCCCATGCCACATGTCTGCAGCTGGCTGCCTGCCACCACCTCGGAGGCAGCGAATGCAGCTGAATTTCCTACCCTGGCCCTGCCAAATATCTGGCGGGGGGAGCCGGCAGCCCCCTCCTCTGCCCACAGACCAGGGCTGAGGTGCCTGATGGTGCCCCCACAGCATGCAGGATGGAGAGGTATTTGGGGGCATAATTGCTCTGTTCTCCTGCCTGACATTTTTTTCCTGTTTTGGTATAATCTAGAATTAAACGCTGCCTTTTGAAGACTCCTTCTCATTGCCAGAAGGTTCCCCAGTGCCGTGTCCCCATTTAGGTTCACAGGGGGAGCTGCCTCGGACCGTCCTTTGAATTTACCAGACTTCCCCGCACACGAGTACTTGCATCCATCTCGTCTGTGTTTCTGAAATTGATATTCTGTCTCCCTGCGTGATCAAATCTTTTATTTCTGATTAAAGCTGTCAGAGAAACAGCTTTCTGCCTGGTGAAAATTCAGATTTAAAAATAAAAAATAAAATAAATCAAAACTGGGCTAAGAAGTAAAAATACCATTTTCGTTGACTTAAGTTAAAGAAAAGAACACCAATGCAGGCTGGTCCCAACTTTTCATCTCTGTTATAACCTTTGCCTTTCTTCTGTTACTTTTTTGTTGTTCTGATGGGCATCTTTTTGGAGTCACAAGCCCATGTTAAGTGGGAAGGCCAGGGAATTTTCATTTTCAAAGTATCAAAAAAAAATCCTCTTGGAAAATGTAAAGGCAGATTTTTTTCTGCAACTTTTCTAACTGCTATGGCCCATCCAAATCCACTCCATCCCAGAGAATAAACAAATAAATGTTTCTGTTTCTATCGAGCAGCGTTTTCCAGCATCATCAGAAGTCATCATAAAATTCCCAGCTAGCTTCCCATCACTCAGGCTATCAATTATCGACACCTTGGCAGACAGCACCCTCCTGCTTTGCACATTCTTAGTAGTACAAACTTCTCTGTGAACAATGGGACTAAAAGGGAAAGAGGAAAGGACAAATTAAAAAAGCATGCTGTGAGCTTAAACTAGAGGCTTGACACTGTCAGCACAGCCCATATGGAAAAAATAGACCTTTTCCATGGCATAGCAACATGTTTCTTCATAAAGGGGATTGCACACACATGTAAAATATGTGTGCGGATGAGGAAAGCGCGCATGTAATAGATACTGCAGCACTGCAGTGCCAGGTACTTCCAAGATTATGAAGGCTGGGCAATTCAGTGCAGATATTTTATGGACTGTTGCTTCGAATGGCTTGAATATATTGTATAAGAGAAGATAGCCAAGGCAGTAATGTTTGCAGCCAATCTTGTTAAGGTAACGAGGAGGGTAACTGAATCTGCACTCTTTTAAGGGGCAAGTTGTTTGTCAGAGGATCAGGATGGGGAGGATTTTCCAGCGATGCCTGGCACGGGTGGCCATGTGAGTTATGAAGAGGGAATGTTTGGTTTCAGCAGGGCTGCAGGAGCTGGCCACTGCTGGTGGCAGGCTACCAGAAGCAGTGGTGTAGTGGTCTGACCGGGAAACACAGCAAAACTTGGATGCTTTGAGCAATCTCACACTGTGTTGCTCCTGGTCAGCCATCCTATTGCTTGTGCACATAGAGGGGGAAAAAAATCCCTTCCTGAGCCTTTGTGGCACTTGAAGGTGAGGGATGCAGCGCTCAGTCCGCAGGCGGTGCAGGGGCTGCGGGAAAGCTGGTGGGGCTGGGAGGATGCTCAGGGCTGGAGGCACCAGCCGGGCTGATACAGGGCGAGGGACTGCTCCCCTCCAACATCCCTCCTAGCAGGTTCCTCGACCCAGGTGACCGCAAGGCAGTGTTCACAACTTCTGGGTTTAATATCCGTATTTATAGTACATGTGCATTTATTTAACAGGTCTGGCCCAAACAGCCAGCATGTGCCAAAAAGAGACAATCATCCTTCATTTCACAGCTGTGACATCATCAAGTCATATTTCACGGATATGATGTCACTACTGCGCAATACCACTTTTTATTTTCGAAAGGTTTTTATTAATGCTGAGGTTTTTTGTTTTTTTTTCCTCTGGTCTGGCCAGAACATCTGGAGCTGGGAAACTTCAGAGTCCAGAAATATTCACAAGATGTAGCAGACAGAATTACAACCCACAATATTTCTTTGAGAAAAAGAGAACAGATAAAAATGTGGGGAACCAGTAGTCACAACCAACTGTTAAAAATCAAAGCGCAGCGCAGCCTGGGAGGGAGCGGGAGGCAGGAGGTGCGGAGGGCGAGTTGGGGGCGATCCTGCTCCCTTGGATGGGTCCCCAGCCATCGGTCAGCAGTCTGGGCTGCAGCAGGATGGGACTGGGTGCCCACCTTATCCCTTCAGCCTGGGGAACAAGAGAAGTGTGTTCCTCTTTGTCATAAATAAAGGCATCAGTCCTTCCTAGAGAGCAGAGAAATGGGGAAAAGGGAGGGGAAAGGATGCTGGGGAGAGGGGGGTGGAGTGGAGATGGTGCCCTGGGCAGGCAGAAGGGATCAGGGGCACTTCTGGCGGAGGTGGGACAGGAGCATCTGTGAGGCTGGGGCAGGGTTTGGGAGCTCAGCTGCTCCGCAGAGCTTGGAGGAGGTCCCGCAGCGGTGAGGGTGAGGGGTGGCCGGCCCCATGGGCACGCACGCCTTCCCCCCCGGGACGGCCCATCTGCTGCAGGAGCTCAAGGTGGGAAAAGGGCCTGTGTGACTGTTCATCTGGAATCTCTAATTAATGCAATCCAGCTGCATCCTTTTTGGGTTGCCTTTCCAGCAGTGCTCGTGCAAGCGAGCACAAAGAGTCCCAGACAATAGATTTTAAATGCTTTTTCCATAAGCCTGCGCAGCAGAAGCCGGAATGCAAAAGCGTTACTGTCAGGGGAAAATACCACGTAAGTGATGTGACCGCGTGCCGCCCAGCTTCGGCTCCAAGCAGTGGGTCACCTCCCGCGTGCCAGTCCCGATAAATGTCACTGCCTAATTCTGCACGGTGAATAACAGCCTGAAAACGGCAGCCTTTGTGCAGCCAGCTCCGGGCAGGGGGGTGCTCAGCACCCAAGGGGGACACGCTGCACCCCACGAGCTGTGGGTGCAGAGCAGGAGGGCTCGGTGCCACCGCCAGCAGCCCGGGCAGCTCAGGTGGCTCCCGTCCGCCAGGCAGAGGAGAGCAAGGCTGCAGAATTAAGACTGACAAGCTGACGAGATAAACTGGTCAGATAAAAGGATGACAGAAATAATTTTACACGGCATTACTGTGAAAAGCTAATTTATACACAGATGAGTCCATGACAGACTCAGTGGAGGGTGGCAGACGAGCGGGGAATGAAGAGCACTTCATTTATTCCCTGCAACAGGAGGGGGAGTATTAGGAGCTGGCTGCCTGGGACATCTCTCTCCCTCTGTCTTTCTCTTTCCCTTTCTCTCTCTCTTTTCAAAGTTATCAAACTTTATCTCATTGCTTTTCTGAAAATTAGCAATGTCAGAAGAAAAAGGAAACCACTGCCTCTGCCAGCGTTCCTGCTCTTCCCAACCCCGCTGGTGAGAGCTCAGGACAGCCTAGCAGAGCAGAGCCCTGATTTTCCTCTACAAAACAAAACAGTAACCAGGCAGAAAGGCAACCATATTTTTGCACCACATGGAGCTTTTGCTTTGCTTTTCAACTGAGCCCCAGTCACCATTTCTCCTTCTCATTTTTTTTTTTTTAATTATTATTTTTTTAATTTTTTTTTATTTTTTTGCTTGGTGACACTACCAGGAGCTGGGTGCCTCTCCTCACCTGGCAGTGCCCGGGCTTGGCTTCAGGGCTCGACAAGGAAAAAACTTCCTCCATTTCTCCATCCTCCTTCCCCTTTCTCCCTTTTCTCTGGCAGTGCAATCCCCATCGGGCACTGGCTGAGCCCCCAGCCCCTGATCTGGGGCTCCATGTCCCAGCCAGGCTCTGGGGGGCTGCACACCACCACCGGCCACCCCATGGCCCTGCGGCTGCCTGTGCTCGCCCTTCTCTTGACACGAGCACCCTGCTCTGCTCTCCATATTTCACACAGACCTGACAGTTTCAGCCCTCTTGCTTTTCTCCCAGGCAGACAAGCCGTGCCCAACCCTCGCCTACCACACAGGCCAGGGAGAGCAGGGGAGATGCGGGGGGGATGCTGTGGTCCCCGTCCCCTCCCATCGCTGCCCCTGCAGCCGCCTGGCACCGAGAGCGGCTCTGCTGCACCGTGTGCTTGCTCGGCCATCACGAAGCAGGCTGGCTGTTCTGCAGCTGCCAGAACAATGGTAATAATACTAATAAACCCCCTTCACACTGAATACTGTGGGCTGTTGGCAGGTCCTTCTCACACAATTAGCATTTCTCGTCGAGCAGGGGGCTCACAGATTGCACATGCTGGTTAGTGTTTTGCAGAACAGACTGAAACCAATATGGCCCTCCCTGTACCATCAGCTCAAAGTGGCTTCCCACCAGGACGGGCCCAGCACGGCTTCCCCCAGCACGGCCGGAGGGAGAGGCTGCCCCCCGGGCTCCTCAGGGAGATACCAGCTCCCCCAGCTCTCCGAAATGCACCCTCGGCGTGGTTACACCTTCCCCCGCACGCAGATGCCAAAATGCTCGGTCTGCAAGGTTCCAGCAAGGGAGGTTTTGCAGGACGGGCTTCTGCCCTTGCAGGGACAAAGCTGGCCCTGCAGGCAGCAAGAGGACTGCTGAGCAGAGGAGAAAACGCTGCCGCTCCTCCAGTTAGGGTCAGGGACTGCCCCTGCCCTTGCTTAGAGGAAAAAGAAGAGCGTATCAGTGGGCTGTGGGTGTTGGGAACAGCACGGTGATGGTGGAGAGCTGGGGGTCAGCTGTCCCCCCCACGGCTGTCTGGGCTTAGCGAGGGCAGGGCGGATCTCTGCAAGCTACCGCTGCTTATAATCCTGCTGCTCATCAGCTTAGCGATGACAACGAGTCCTGCGCGGGCCCTGAGCCTGCTGCAGAGGCCGGATCAAACAGGTAAGCCACGGGGGCGGCCGGTAGCTGTGCCTTTGTGCGGCTGCCATGGGCTCGGCACGTGCGCGGTCAGCTAATGCTGCTCGGCAGAGGCTCGGTAGCGCCTTAAACCAGAATAACCCCGACTCCATCCTCAAAGTGACACTTGAAAGGAGCCTTAAACTCGTGTCTGCCTGTGTAGGCTGGACCTGTAAATCTCACAGCAGACGCTGGACTCCTCTCCACACTGTTAAACCACTGTAAGCCCATCCAGACAGTAGCGTGCACCATGATTAATTGCCTTGCTTTAAAACTCCTATTTATAGACAAGCACTACAAGCCCTGTGCCAGCGATAACAGGGCCGGCCAGGCTCCTCCTTTGCCGAGCAGCACAGCCCCGCAGCTAATCCCATAGCCTCAGGCCATCCCCGGGGCTCAGAGCAGCTTCACTTCTCCCGGCCCCGAGCCCTTACCACCCCGCGTTGCTGGCACAGGCTGGGGGGACCGAGACACCAGGGGGACAGCGGGGGTCTTGGGGACACCAGGGCACTGTGTTGGATCCCAGCAGGGACAAAGGGCTTCAGCCAGAGCTCCGTGCCTCTGGGGAGCTGGGAGCAGGACCCGTGGGCACGTGTGAGCTCCAACCTTGCATCACCCAAGGCCGTCAGCGTTTGGTTTCTGGGGAGGTTCAGGAACCAGCCCTGGGGGCTGCCTGCAGCCGGTGCTGGGGAGCTGTGCTTGCGGAGGTGCTCCACAGCTGCTGCAGGCCCAGGCTGCGGTAAGCAGCTGGGCGTGCTGCTTGGGGAACAATGTGTTTGGGGAGCAGTGTTCCACATCAAACAGGTTCCTACCCTGCAAACATTTTTCTTTACCCTACATTTTTCTTTATAAGCAAAAAAAAAAAAAAAAAAAAAAAAAAAAAAAAAAAGGAAGAAGAAAGAAATCCATTCCACCCTCTGCTTTTATTTTCTCGCAAGCCCCAGATCTTATCAACAAAGCCTCCTTCCTTTCTGGACGGCCTGCGGGCTGCTGAGTGACAGCACAGGGGATGAAAAGGACAGGTCCCTTTGAATGCCAGCAGCTGAAACGCGCCACAGTCACTCCCAAGTTGATTCATACAAGATGGGCTTCTTCTTCCTTCTCCACTGGGGCAGATCCTGCTCCTGTGTCTTCTCTGGGAGGAACGGATGGGGCACGCTGCCGAAGAGCATCCTCTGCCCCACAGATCTGACCGCGGCAGTGCCAGCAGGCCTGCCAGGCTGAGGCTTTGTCCCCAGCAGCTGCCAGCAGCACCCTCCCAGCCCAAGGGGCACCGAGACTCCACCAAAGCTGCTTTTCCACCCTGTGGGTTTGTGGCAAATAAATATCTTGTGTTTGTGCTGTTTGGCTTGAGAGGGATGTGAATGTGTTTGGTGGGGAATGGTCCCCCCATGCACACACACAGAGGCTGGGGAAAGCAGGGGGGAGGGAGGCATTTACACACACACAAAACAATCCCTATTTGTCTCCGAAGACAGACCCCACTGTTGGGTTTCCTGGGGTCATGCAGCTGCACGAACATGTGGAAAAGAAATGTATCTCTCCTAAGCGCTGGACATACATGTAATTCAATATATTGCTCCCATGTGCAAGAAATCCACCAAACTGGCCCCATTTCAAGTCGCAGGGAAACATAGAGCATCAGGGACAGAGGCAAACCCACTCTTAATTCAATTCTTTACTTCATTTTAATTGGGTTGGACTCGGAGCACAGTGTTGGGGGCCACGTGGGGCTCCCAGGGTGCCGCTGCTCGCGGGTGCACCGTGCCGGCAAACCCCCACTGCTGCCCAGCTCCCCGATGGTGTCTGCCCATGGTCAGAAACCAGGGTCCCACCTGGCCTCGGCATCACCTCTGCCATGAGCACCGGGAAGCCTCCGGTCCCTGGGGTGCCCTCCCCGCCAGCCCCAGCACCTCAGCTGCGCACCTGCTCCTGCCCTGGCCGGGTCGGGCCCCTCCAGGCGAGCTGGGAGGAAAACCTATTTGACTTGCCCTGACGGCACGGCGAGGACGCGGGCTGCAGTTACCTCATCTGAGCGTTAAATGGATTTTTCCATTAAGAGGGGATTTTTTTTGTCTTGTTTTATTGAAAAGGAATTTGCAGTAATTAGCTCTTACGGGGGATTTCACTGTTCTCTCTCCTCCTCTAAAGCATAAAACACTTATTACAACACATTGTTTAACATGATATCCACTCCCAGAGATTTTTCTTTCCTCGTGCGACGATCAAGCCCTGCCTTTGGACTTCAAGGCCCTAAATCTTCCCGCAGACTTGAGCCGTGCCCTGGTCCCCTCTCGCTGGATCCGCATTTATCTTTCCCTTGCAGTCCTCTGAGATGCAAAAAATGAGCGAGCTTGCAAAACGAGGCTTTTTTATTAGTATTTCCCTCTGCTTTGTTGGATTATTGTTGGTAGGAACTTTCCGTGTCCGCTTCCACCGTCACCAGGAAAGCAGCCGCCCATGGTGGAGACACAGAGAACGGATTTTCCCTGCAGCCATCTACCCCTCCCAGCGCCTTCACCTTTGATCCACTGCCCTATATTTAGAGCGCAGGGCTTCATCCTCCTCCTGGGAGAGCGCAGGGAATGGAGCAATAAATCCCTGCCCGCAGCCCTGCTGCAGATGGGAGGGATGTGGCTGGCACAGCCTGGGGACAAAAGGATGTGATCTGGGGACAGGGCCAGCCGGGGCGGGTGGCCAGGGCATGCTGGCATCTCTGGAAATACCCCAGGGGGCTGGCGGGATAGCATGGCCCGCTTCTTACCTCTGTGTTTATTTCCCTGTATATTCTAGTGCCTTTCTACTCTCAATTAGTGCAGACTGAAAGGCCTCGGAGACCTGCGGCACCTCCCAAGGAAGGGTTTCCTCTCTGTGCTCCAGCCGTGGTTACATTTCACCAGCCCTCAGCGTCTTGCCCAGGGTTGCCGTAGCCGGTACCAAAAACCCTCTTTGAGAGGAGGATGTTGGCTCTGACAGCACCCACAGGCATGAATCCTTCACAGCCCGCAGCCAGGAAGGCAGGAGATCCCCAAACCTTGCCTGTCTCTCTCCAGCAGCCCCCAGCACACCCGTCCTCCTGGAGAGCCACACCACCGCCAGCCAGGCTGTCCCTAATGCTCCAGGACATCACCAGTCCCGGTCACAGCACTGCACCAGCCAAACATTCCTGCTGTTCAGCCTACGTTTTCCTTTGCTTATTTCCTTGTCTTTGTATCACTCACTGTAGCCCCTTGAGAAAACCTAAACAACTCCCCCCCGCCTTGGCATTTGTGCTCCGAGGAGACTTGCAGATGGTTCTCATATCCCTCCTGCTATCGGCTGGCCCGGCTAGAGGTAGTTAAGTTGTTAATGCAGTTGGGTGTAGTGTATGTTAGCTTCTTTTGAGTGCAAAGATGAAAAACACTGTGCTGTGAGCGCTTATTATTGTTGCTATTATGCAGCCCTTTTAAACTTGCCATATAAATCATGCCCTCCAGCTCCTTGATTATGTTCCTGGTTCTCCTCTGAACTCTCTCCAATCCATCAGCATCGTTCCAGCCAGGAGCACAATATCGCAGGTGCAGGCGGGGGAGCCTTGCGCCAAGAGCCTCTCGTCCTCCTCGGAGACCAGCACGATGCCTCCGGCAGCGGTGCCCACGCCGAGGGGCCCCGGCCCCGAGGCCCCGAGGTGGCTGCAGCGGCACCAGCCCTGCACCACGCCTGCAGAACGCCCGTGTTGCCAGAGCGATCGCAGACAATGCTCTGACGTTAACGGCTTCTCTGGTTGCACTGTCATTTCCCATTAGAGGCCTTGGTAACTAGCACTTCATGAGGCTTTGCAGAATAATTTGTATGTTTAATACACCTCGAAAGCCCATGTTGGGCTGCAATTAAGGCGGGGGGAGGGAGAGGAGAGAAGAGGAAAAGCCTACCTCCCGCTGGTTGCGAGGAGCCTGCTGCTTTCTGCAGAGAGCTGCTTCAATTGAGGATGCCAGGGAAGCAGGAATTAGAGGCAAAGGCATAATTTGTCATTTGCAAGTGTAAGCCAAAGTCTGGGCTGCTCGGAAGAGAAACGAGAGACCTGGGAGCTGCTCCGGGGAAATCAGAAGGGAAAAAGCACTGTCTGAAGAGCTGCTCTGTCCACGGGGCCGAGCTGGTGGCCCAGAGCAGGATGGGGACTGCCGGCAGGATGGGGACTTGGTGCGGGCCCCGGGGGAGAAGACGCTGCTGCCCCGCTCCGCACCAGGGATGGGAAATTCATCTTTCTGAGAGCTGCTGGGTAGCTCTCCCTTGCTTCATTTCTGCTTCTGTTATATACAAATGTTAGAGAAAATAAACAAAGGCAGAGAGCGGTCCTCCCCCCGCCGGTCCCCGCAGGTGCTGGGTTTCGGAGGCGCGCACCGGCCTTTATTAATTCATCCAGTCGGCAAGTAGAAAAACACCCGGAGATGCAGTCACAGGTAACCCGCGCAGCTCTCCTTATTTCAGCAAATGCAAACACTGCTTCACATGAGGAATTATGAACTGCTGGGAGCAGAGAAGTCTCGAGTGAATTATTCAGTGTGAATTATTCTCGTAGCCTGACACCGATGCACTGCCAGTTGAAAGGAGTTTCCACTGATTTCAGCCAGTACGGGTCTGGTGCCTTGGCCGAAAGGTGACAAATGCTGGGAGTAATCCATGTGTCACCAGAGGCAGAACCAAACCCTCAGCCCCCGTCGCCTCCCCCAAGGTCCCGGCCAGGGATGCTCCAGTTTGTATCAGGACACACGCACAGGGTCCCTCAGGAATCCCATCAGCAGCTCTCATGGCTCCTGAGCGGCAGAGACCCGAGGCCGTTCAAAGCCAGGTTGCCACCAAACCTCGCCAAACCACGAAGGCTGGACCATCACTCCTTCCAGCTAGGGCTGCTGCGAGTCCTGCCCTTCTGATGGTAACACTGCCATCATCCCCTTAATGACTTGTCATGCTAATTAAAGGCAGCTCAGGTCCCTGCTGGTGCTACCACCAGGCTGGGTGCACTTTGCTCCAGCTAGGAGTCCTCACCAGTGCTCTTCCAGATGATGCTTTTCCTGTGCTCTACTCCTGGTTGTTGCTCCCAATTAATCTCCCAAGGCTGCCCCACACAAATCCCCCGAGCTGTGATTTATGCCCCTCATATTCCTGTAGATAGTTATCGGATCTTGCCACGGATGTTGGGTAGCCTAGCTAGACAGATTTAGCTCTTTTAATCTCTCTTCATAAGTCAATCCCTTCAGCCGCTTAATCATTTTTGTTGTTCTCCTCCAAATTCCCAATGAGATGGTTTGTCTTGCAAGTGCCTGATGCACGGCCGTATATTTACCAAAACTTCAGCAGCTTAACATGGGAACGGCCGCACGGAGCAGGTTGTTTGCTCACCAGCCACCCAAAGAGCCACCCGATGAGATGCCAACGGCTCCACGCGCTGCTGGCACAGGTCAGAGCCTGCGGGCAGCCTGCTGGCTCAGCTGAAGGAAAGTGGGAGGAAATAAAACATGCCACCCATGGCAGTGAGGACGTGCCCTGCAGCACGGTGCACAGGCAGAGGGATGGTACAGCCCAGCCGGGTGACAGCCCTACACCGCTGGGTTTGGTCACCGTGTTCATTTCTGGGACACCCGGTGAGGTGTGGCGAGGGACTGGCTTTCTGATGGCTCCCCTGGCCCAGCTTTATTGCATTTCTTCTGGGAGGAGGAGGGCTGCAGATAGCATCTGAGGGCTGGGAAAGCCACCTGGCCGAGGGGCCCGGCTGATAGAGGGGCAGATGGAAAAAGCTGAGGCAGGCTTTGATCCTGGTGGAGCTGCTGGGAGGAGGACAGGCGGGTGGTGGGAGTAGCAAGAGCGGGGAGGGAGCCCGGACTGTCTCTGTCCTTTCTCCGAAACCTCCAAAAGCATACTTAAGGCTTCATGAACAAACTCTTCCCCCTGCCCCTGCTGCCCCTGAATTCCCCGGTTAGCAAACATGCTCGTGCTTGAAATCCCAGCCGAGGAGCCCACGGGATGCGGGCTGACCACACACACACCTGCTCTTTTAGTGGAACAGCCTTCACCAGTTTTTTTTTTCAGTCTCTGAAATGTGGGGGGAAGCCACCACTCCTAAAAGCGGGTCACAGGCACCCAGCCTGTGGAGCTGGGAAGAGCCTGTCCCTGGGCATGGTGCTCAGGACTCAGCTCGAGGCCAAGGGTGCCGACAGGTCTCAGAAGTGGCTCGCTGCTGTTGGAAGAGGAAAAGGGAGGGCTCCAGCCATGCAGAGGGATTTTTGGGGATGATATGTTCTCACACAGACCCCACATGGCTGTCCTGGCAGCCAAAGCCCCATGGAGCCACGGCACCCAGAACCAGCTCACCCAGCCCAATGCCCAGGGCTCAGCGCCCTGCTACTGCCTCCTGGGGCTGATGTGGGGCTGAACCCACTGAGGGCACAGGCTGGGCCCTGCTCAACCCTGCCTCCTGCCCCTGGACCCCAAAGCCGAGCGGAATTCACCTCCATTTGGGACAGGGGTGATTGCTTCAGCAGAGCAGGGTTAAGGTTTCACTGAGGAGCCCCATCAGCATGGGGCTGGTGGCTGGCAGAGCTTACATTTGTCAGCAAAATCCCCCTCCCTCTTCCTTCCCTGTTCCCTGATATTTATTATTTCCCCTCATAATGCCTTTTTCATTATGAGATAAAAATCTCTCCCACTCCCCCTAATTGGAAACAACAGCTCCCAACCTGCCGGGGCTCGGCGCTGCAGCCGAGGCTCCTCTCCTCTCCTCTCCTCTCCTCTCCTCTCCTCTCCTCTCCTCTCCTCTCCTCTCCTCTCCTCTCCTCTCCTCTCCTCTCCTCTCCTCTCC